>JAOTBA010000204.1:10921711-10934310 GCA_025629845.1 Erythroxylum squamatum
GAAATTAATTATCATATTATTATTATTACTACTATTATTATTATTATTATTATTATTGTTATTATTATTATTATTAATTTTGCTTTGATTATTATTATTATTTATTATTATTATAAATTTTGAACTTACTATTTTTATTATTATAAATTTTGTATTTATTATTATTATTTATTATTATAAATTTTTTACTTATTATTATTATTATTATTATTATTATTATTATTATACGAAATTAATTATAATAATATTATTATTATTTATTTTTATTTTTATTGTTTTTTGTTTCATTTTCTTATTAATTTTTTTTTATTATTATAAATTTTGTATTTGTTATTATTATTATTATTCAATATTAATTTTTAATTGTTATTATTATTATTTGTTAACTTTCTTACTAATACAAATCTTTCGTAATAAAATTATCAATAAATTACATATTTTCAATCATATTAAGGTCTAGGGGTAATTTCGTCATTGGCACAATTTTTATGTTCTGTCCACTGCAACCAAAAGCATTTCTGTCTTTGAGACGGAGACAGTTTGTTCTGTTCTGCCCATCACAACCAAATACCTCACTGTTTCTAATTTTTGTTCTGCTCCGTCTCTAAATTTCTGTTCCGTTCCGTCTCCACATACAGGAGACAGCAACCATACGCAGCGTAAGCGATACAACCCGAAGGTGGACACAGAGCTCTGCCAAGCAGCGCATATACAGAGGGTTCATTATCGATAAAGAACTTACCGTAGAAATAATGTCAGCACGTACCTGAAGAACAAGACTAGATTCCTTTATCTACGAAAATTAAATCAGTAAGAATAATGTATTAATCGGCTAACTTGAGGACTTCTGTTATAATCACTAAAAATTTTCAACACAAGCATAATGTACAGCTCAATAGCTTTAAAATATATTTAAGTTTAACAAAAGATGGAGGCAGCGGTAGTAGGAGTTGTCAGTGTGAGTCTTCACCAGTAATCTCGGCAAGAGCACTTGCCATCTTTGAAATGATGAAATCTCTTGTTATCCCTTACAATAAGCTCCCTCCCAACGATCTCCGACATTACTTTTATTGCATTGTGACAGTCACCACATATTCGGAGATTCTTCATAATCCTAAGAGTTTGCCTTGCTGGGGTACTTATCAAACCATAAGCAATAGCAAGACGCTCGCTATGATACTGCAATGCCTGCTCCTTTGCCTCTTCATCAATGTCATGAAGCACATATCTTGTGTCAGGAACATAACCTGCTTCCCTCATCTGCCCATTTAACCCTTTCAATTTGTCATATCCCACTTTATATGGCTCCATACACCGATACTCGTCAATCTTGTTCTTCTCCTCCAACATATTAATTTCAGAATACTTCTTCCTTGGAGGCAGGGGAATTTTGTTGGCATTGGTTTCAGAAGGATTAACCGCAACCAACAACTCCTCCACATGGTCTTCAAGTTCTACATCCCCATGAATTCGTGCATAATTCCTGATAGCCCTCCAAGCTTGCACCGTGAACTCAGATGGCACTCTGTCAACAAACTTCACAGCTTCGTACAAATAACCAGCTGTACCAAGACAATGAATAATACTTAGATAATGATTAACCCCAGGAACAATACCATATTCATCTGTCATAGATTCAAAGTACAACAATCCTTCTTCCACTGCTCCAGCACTAGCACACGCAGCAAAAACGGAGACAAATGTCTCCCCGTTGGGTTGCAATCCCTGCCTCTTCATTCCTTCAAACAACAACAGCCCATTATCGCCCTCCCCATTTGCTGCGTACCCATTAATCAGCAAATGCCCAGAATCCATATTTTTGTCAGGCATTCTATCAAACAGTCGGCGTGCATCCCTCATACTTTCACATTTCCCATACATATCAATCAACTGATTATTTAATTCAACATCACCTGCAAATGGAGACCGTCTCAGAAACTCATGCGCCTTTTTTCCCATTTCAGGTGACTTTAAACTGCCACAGGAATCGAATAGAGTAACAAAAACCCCATAATCCGCAAAAGCACCACGACCCATATACTCAATAACTTCCTTAACCTTCCCCTCCTTGCACAAACTCATCAAATCAACATTTACATCGACATTAGAGGTACTTCCGAGTAATGGGTCGTTTTCGTTCCTATTCTTTTCACCAAATTTGTGTTCCTGTGGCTTGTTGTGTCTTTGACGGCGATACACCTTGGTGGAAGAACTCAGGGGCTTGGGAGTCGTGTATGAACATAAAATATTTAACTTATCGGGTTTCAAAGAAGAAAAAGAAGCGTTTTCAAAGCGATGGGAAAGATAGGAAGAGTGTAAGAGTTGGCTGGTGACCAGAGACCTATAGGTGGGAGAAAATATGGCGGTATTGCCTGCGTGTTGAAGATACACCGGGGACGCCATAATAGGTGAAGAAGCCTCCGTGTTAGTGCTGGATAAAGAACAAGCGGCGGGTTTTGAGCCTTTAGCCGTCCCTTCCCTTTTATGGTTCGATGCTTTCTGTTCCCTTGATTATTTTTACGTGTAGCTATCAAATAAACATAAAAGATATAATTAAATAACTAAATATATAAATACAAAAAAATATAAAATAAATAAAAATAAATACTAGAGTTACCCAAATTAGGCGAAGCAATAGGTTTTGAGTTAGAATTCTTGACAACAGATCTGTGTTGAGATGTTGGTGCATTGAGAGAAAATAAAAAGGGGAACAGATCTTCTGTTCTCGTTCTTGTATTCCCTCTGTTCCCGTAGGTTTCGAGTCCAGATTCTCTATCTAATATAACCCTGTTTTATTATGTCTAATTGAAAAACGTCGTTGTTCTTAAATTTTAAACACTCTGTTACTCTTCCCTGTTACTCTTATAAGCCAAGCTGACCTAGCCGACCCAACCGATGTCCTCTGTCATCTTCTTTGTAAGACTACAGAAGTCGCCCTCTCATTGTCTTGTCGCTACAGAAGTTGCCCTATCACCTTGTAAGACCCAACCTAGATCCCCTAATCTCAGCCACATCAAATTTTGCGACATTTTCAGATAATTACCTTCTGAAAAGTTATCATAAAATTAGGGACGACGATGGAGCATGAATCACAATGAAGCATTAGCAGGGTCGATGTCCTCTATCATTTTCTTCATAACACTGTAGAAGTCGTTCTCTCACCATCCCACTACAAATCTCTTCGCCGCCTTCCTACATCTTATAAAACCTAACTCATATCCTCTAATCTCAACCACATCAAATTATGCGACATTTTCAGACGATTTCTTTATGTAAATTTATCACAGAATTAAGGATGAAGATAGAGCAGGAATGATGATGAAGCATTGATATTGATTTACAAAAAGTTGATATTATAAATTTATAGGTGTTTTTGAAAATTATTTCTTGAATTTTAGAGGTTATAACAACCTAATTAAATTTATTTGGATTTTTATGTTACAGATAATTCTTACACTTGCACGGCTATGCAAGTGCTAACTCACAGTTGTGTAGCACTTGCACGGTCGTACTAACTAACTCACGGCCCTGAGTTTATGGAAGAACAACCATTGCATTTTGAATTAATTAACACAATTATACTACTAATGTGGCCGTGAGTTTATGGAAGAACAACCATTGCATTTTGAATTAATTAATATAATTATACTACTAATGTAAAGTTAACATCAAATGTAATAATTGAAATTAAGAAATAAATGTAAAAAAGAGTGGATATTAGCAATACAATTTTTATAATTATTTATTTCCGCATTAATGAACTAAAATGAAAATTGACAAATTACAAAAATACAATATTAATATATTCATTACAAATAAGAGTATCATAATGATGATGATTGTAAACAATAATTGTATGTCATTTCCAAAGCAATCTTTAACTAAGATTTTCTGCCCATTTAACTTGTTTCTTTCTGCATTTGTTTGTTGTCCGATTTTCATATCTTTGAAAAAAAAAATTCCTTCTCACAAAGTAAATTAAATTTGTTGTCACATTTGGTGGAGTAAAGAAGTAGAAGATCACACTAGAGGAAGAAAGATAATATTTTCACGAATTTCAAGTATCTTCTCACGTAAGTTTCGTTTGTTTTTTCATTCGTAAATTTTCTTGTTTTTTATTATCATTCTCTCTCTTTGTATCTTTGTCTCTAAGTAATTCTTGAGCTTTTTTTTTTATTACCATTCCCTTTCTCTATATCTTTATCTCTAAGCAATTCTTGGGAATGACTCAGCACGCCCAACTTTTCGTGAATGCGCCATTTGATGTCTGCCTCTTTTGAAGTCTTTATAATATGACTCTGTTGCTGATAATACATCATTTTGTTAATTTACTTTTATTATTAAATTTAATGTGGAGAAATATAAGGTACTTTAGTGGTTCCCTGTGGTGGTTCTTAAACTGAAGTTGTTCTTTATGTTTTCCTCAAAATAAGTTTTGAAGATTTTTTGATTTTTTTGATGCATGGAAATCATTGATTTCTAACTTTTTTTTGTTTATGTTTATAGTTTCTATTTATACATCTACATGAGTGATATTTAATGTATATTGTAAAGGTTGAGTTGCTTAATATTGACTTCTGGTTAAGACCTTCCAAAGTAAATTATTCATTTACCGGGAAGAATTTACCATAAAACCTTTAATTCTCCAATCACTTTTTCTATTATAGGAATTAAATAAGGTATGTAGAGAAAAATAAAATACCTCCCAGTATTTTCTGAACACTCCTTTTTCGTTGTGTTAATAATTTTATCTGAAAGCAAAGCAATAATGGTACTTCGTTTGTGAATTTTACAGGTGTAGAAATGGAAGGTAGATCTACTTCATACGGTCGATTAGATTATGAAATTGAGAAGAAGCAATAAAAGAATCATATTGGCATTGACAATGAGAGTAGTAATATGAATTCAACTGATTTGGTTGGCAAGGAGACTCGTAATATGAATTCAATTGATTTGGTGAATTCGAAGTCTGACGAGAATTTGAACAAAGTCCACTCATTTGTTCCAAGAGAGTTAATAATAAAATTTGGCATGGAGTCCGAGATGGAAGAAGAAGCTTATCAATTTTATTTAATTTATGCCAAACATGTCGGCTTTGGAATAAGAAGAAGCAAAAGTCACAAAGATAAATATGGTAAATTGATTTGTAGGCTTTTTTGTTGTAGTGCTGAAGGTAAAAGGATGCCTGATAAAAAAGATTTGTATGTAAGAGCTCCACGTTCAGAAACAAGGTTTGTTGTGAGGCACGAATGAAAGTTAATAGTGTGAAAACTAGAAAATTTCAAATGATTCAATTTGTCAAGGATCACAATCACTATCTTTCAAGTCCTAACAAAACACATTTGTATAGAAGTCACACCAAGATATCTTCAGCTGCAGCAATGCAAATTGAAATGGATAATGATGTGGGAATTTCACCAAAAGCATCCCGTGATCTTATAGTGAGACCAGCAGATGGGAGAAATAATCTTGGCTTTATTCTGAAGGATTACAATAATTATTTAAGATCTAAAAGAACAAGAGACATGAAAAAGGGAGATACAGGTGACGTGTTAGAATATTTGTATAAAATGCAAGTTGAAGATCCTAATTTCTTTTATGCCATTCAAGTGGATGAAGATGATTTGATAACTAATATATTTTGGTCAAACACAAAGATGAGGAATGATTACTTAGACTTTGGTGATGTTGTTTGCTTCGATACTACTTACAAGAAAAATGGTGAGGGTCATCCACTTGCTTTTTTCGTCGGTGTGAACCATCATAAGCAAACAATAGTTTTTGGCGTTGCACTACGATACGATGAGACTGCTCTTACATTTGAGTGGTTATTTGACATATTTATTAGAGTTATATCTGAGAAAAAACCTATAACTATTCTTACTAATTAGGATGCAGCGATGGCAAAGGCATTAGCTTCAAGATGGCCTGAAACTCATCATCGACTTTGTATCTGGCACATTTATCAAAAAAATTTAATTCATTTAAATGGTGTTTTTTCTCAGTTTAAAGATTTTTCGCTGGATTTCAGCTCATGCATATTTGAATTTGAAAAAGAAGAAGTTTTTTTCAATGCATGGAATGAGATGCTACAAAAATATGAACTTCAAGATAATAATTCGTTGAAACGTATGTTTCATATAAAGGAAAATGAGCTTTGGTTTATAGACACCAAATGTTTTGTGCAGAGATGATCATCACCCAACAAAGTGAGAGCATGAATAGCATTGTAAAAAGGTACGTCAGTTATCAGCATAACTTTTTATAATTTTTTAATCACTTTCAGAGGCTTATTGATGATCGTCGATTTAATGAGTTAAAAGCTTATTTTAGAAGTAATGTAAGCACTCCAGCATTGTCAGCACTTGCTCAAATTTTAAAAGATGCAGTTAATGTCTACATGCCAGAAGAGTTTAAATGTTTTCAAGGTCAATGGAATCATTCTCATGATTCTAGTTGTCACCTTTGCGGTGAAGATGGTACAGTTACAAAATATGAGATCACTCTTGTAGGGAAGAGTTACTCTAATATGGTCACTTATGATTCATCAAATTATGTAGTCCATTATAGTTGTCGAAAGTTTGAGTTTGCTGGCATTTTATGTTCTCATGTTTTAAAGGTTTTTAACTTGAAAAATATTTTGAGAATACTGAGTTGGTATATTTTGAAAAGATGAACACAAAAAGCAAAAACATGGTACTTTGATAGTAAAAGTTCCACTATCAATGAAAGTGAATTTGATCCTAAAATATTGTCAAGAATAAGGTACAAAGAATTGTGTACATTGAGCATGCGATTAGTTACAAGAGCAGCAGAGAGGAGAGATACTTATAAAATTGTTAAAGATCGCCTTCTCAACATGTTGAAGATGGTTGATGAGATATTGCAAGGTGAAGAATTAGTTAATGAAGAGAACCTAATATCACAAGATGAAGAGTTGACCCAACGGTAAAATCCTAAAATGAATCTTTTTAATCAACCTGACATTAATTTTGGTGAAAGGAATAAGATTAGAGGTGTCAAAATAAAGAGAAAACCTACGTCAAGTAAAAAATTGAAGGGTGTATTAGAGAAAAGTTCAAGGAAAAAAAGTATGTTAAAGAATGCAAAATTTCAACAAATATGGAATATTCGATACCCATACACCATTCCAATACTCAGGTTATATTTTTGTAGATTTTATGTTTTCGAACCTTTAATGTATATAATTTATATTATGATAATTTCAAGTATGTTTTGGTTTAAATATTCTATTTAGGATTTTGAAGAAAATTCCCAACATACCTGTATTATGTCCACCATACAACATCCTATATTACATCAAGATCAGGTTAGGTTTCAATAATTAAAAATGTCGCATGTGTTGTTTTACTTGTTTTGAACAATTTTCCCTTTTTTATTATGACAAATAGCAAATGCAGCCACTTGCATTTTGTATGGATTTTACAAGTATGGTTTACACTCATAGAATGACTGGAGACTCCGGAGCACATTCTCAAGTTCTATTTGTATTATTGTCTTTTGGGTATATGTTATTAATTTTTTAATGATTTCAATTTTCTATTTATGTACCACTTAGTTATGACACATACCAAATGTAGCCAATTGGTGTTTTTATGGGTAACATAAGTATGGCTTACACTCATCATCATTCTGAAAAAAATTCTCAGGTATTATTTGTAATATTTTCTTTTTGTAATATATTATTAATCTTCTAATGATTTATCATTTCAGTCCATTGATCCAAAAACAAGTAAACAAAGTTTTACTGCTATTATCCCACCTTTAATATGTATGACTGATTTACTTATGGTAATTTTTTTACGTTTTTTTTTTCTTAATTTCAATTATTGCATTTCGTTTTAACGCTACATTTTATTAATAATTGCATTTCATGTTAATATTACATTTTATTAATAATTTTATTAATTAATTAAAATGCATTTTAATTGATAAGCACAACAAATATTTGGTTTTGACAATTTAGGAGGTGGAATCAAACCAAACAATTTGGGAGTTGGAATTTGCAATGAAAACTGTTGTTGTTCTCTTCCATGCATTGGTGAAAATTTTTGTATTTGTGAAAAAGGAGTCAAATTCTAATGCAATTTTAGCTCAAACTGCGAATCTTATTATTAGCAGGGAGAAGGTCATTCATTTAGTGTAGAATGTTAACAAAACAACATGTTTTTATATGTTATTGTGTTTATTATTATTATGGGATTTTGAGGTTAAACATAAGCGAAAGAATTTGTTTTCAGTCACAACTGACTTAACTTGCACGACCGTGCAATTTAAGTAACATAAATGAAAGAATTTGTTTTCAGTCACGGTCGTGACTTAACTTACATAACCGTGCATGAAAGTCGCTACTGTGACTTAAATTGCACAGTCGTGAAGGTGGGTTGTTCAAAATATGAAATGTTTAATTTAACGACGTATTCACAAATTAATCCAATTAGCATTTATCTAACTTCCACCCGATTTTACTCAATTCATATTTATTCAAATGGCAACTAATTTCAACATATGAAAACAACTACAATCAAACTAAATCCAACACAACATTTCCCCGCTTTTACTCAAGCAGAAAAAACAATACTAACTATAAAAATAAATAATATAAACAACAATTTTTCCAACATTTCCTCTCTTTTACTCAAGAAAAACAAACAATACTAGATTATAAAAATAAATAATGTAAACAACAATTTTTCTAACATTTCCCTCGCGTTTACTCAAGCGAAACAAACAATACTGGATTATAAAAATAAATAATGTAAACAATAAATTTCCCAAACAATAGTAAAAGATATCAACGATCATTTTAATAAACACAACCTAAGAATTTGAAAAGTTATAACACTCTATGAACAAGCTATTCTTTGCATATTTAGTCAAAATCAACAAGCACTTTAATTGAAAAAACCATTAATCAAGTGGGATAGATGCTCACTCCACTCTTCATCCTCTCAAGCATTTAAAGGTGGGATATTTATTTACACATCATTCATTCGTGTAAGGCATCTACCATAAGCTTGCTTACCAATCTAATCTCAAGCACTCATATCAAACACAAGCATCAATCTAAAGATCTTTATTTAGATTGTAATGGGGGCGAGCTAAGCTTAGGAAAAAGGAAAATTGTAGTTTAAAACCACAACACAAATTGAGCATTTAAAATAATATAAAAGAATGGCCATAAAACACTCAATTCTTTCCTCTCACTTAACAAAATTAACATTTTCCATTTTTTCTTTTCTCTCCTCTTCTTTTCATTTTCTAGTCATCTTCTCTTCCTTCTCTTTCTTTTCTATTTTTTTCTTTTCCTCTCTTTTTTTCATTTTTTCTTATTTTTACTATTTTTTTCAATTATTTTTTTATATTTATGATTCTAAAACAATGAGATCAGGAGAAGAGAAGTATAGAGGAGAAGTAAAAACCTCCACAACCATACCCATCTCTAATACAATAGCCAACTATACGTTATGATTCCCCACACTTATTCCTTAAACCCAATTATACCCATTCAAATGCTCAACTTACCTTATGGTAGGTACAACGGGGACGATAAATAATCAAGTTCAAGGCTCATATTTGGGTTTAAAGAAAAAAAAGGTGTCATGTTAAGCTCAAAGGGGGTTTACTAAAGGTAACATCATGGTGGCCTTTTAAGCAAAAGGGTTAAGTCCTAATTGCCTTCATCATTTCAATATTTGCATAATGTTGTGTGATCTCAACTAGTATTTGCAAGTAAGTTCTAGAGTTTCTTAATCATGAAAGAACACTCTTGACAAAGAATTACAGAATTTGGTGTTTAATATTTCAAAAAGGCTCAAAATCTTACCAAAAAAGTTGTCATTCATCTATCACAACAAGCTAATGTCCTTTTAACTGAAATCCAAGTCGATTAGTCTAAGCATGCAAGCATACTCATTCACTTATATTATGCATTTCTAATCTAGATTGAGTTCATTTAATAATCATGCATCTCTAACTACTAAATGGGAAAACAAACACACAAGACATAAATAATCATTTTCTTTCTTTTGTTTTAAACTAATACTCCCCGAGCACTTAAACATCACATTGGCCTTGATGTGATAAGAAAATGAAAGATGGATCTAAGGGGGAAAAGAACGAAAGTAAGGACAAAGATGAAAATGAAAAGAAATTAAAATAACAACCAATAAAAAGGGAAAGGATAGAAACATGATACTAAGATGGGGGTGGAGGCTGTCCAAAGCGAGTATTCAAATTGGCCATAAAGGTTCAGATCTCTTCCACGCTAGCTTCAATGTTAGGGAGCCTATCATTTGTTCACTGTTCAAATGCTATCAATTGATTTATCAGTGGTTGATACTCCACATCAACCATGGAAGTAGTTGAAGAAGTTTGATGCATATGTTAGGGCGGTGGAACATCATCTTCTTGTGAAATTTCCATTTCCATAACTCGAGCTTGCTTGCTTCTCGAAGCTTCCCTAGTGTCATCATGGATAAGAACATAATGATTGCCTTGCTGCTTGATAATCTTCATCGACACCAAAGATTTCAAGTCGAGAGTCATGTTGCCTGAAACTAGTTGAATGGGTGTTCTCTCGGTTGGCAACCCAAGATGTTCTGCAATTTGGGTCACAAATACCCCAACTACTATTTTACCTATACTAAATTGAGCCATTTCATGTAAATGTAGACTTAACCAACTATCGGCATTAAAGGGCCTGATATGTACCATACACTACAAAATAAATAATTCAATTTTAGAAACTACCCCATTGCTATCTCCTCTACCGAATAGTGTAAAAGTTAAAAATCGATGGAGATAGCGAAGGGTAAGGTCCATGATGGCAAATGATTTAGATCGGCTGGGGGAAAATACTTTCTTAGAATTGATCACTTGGGACCAAAATTCGTAGCCACAAAATCGTCAGGATATTCATAGAAATAACTATTTGGAAAGCCAAAAATTAATGAATGCATGATATGTATTCATTAATTAAAATTTAAGACTTCACGTAGTGTCCCTACCATTAGTTTTATGAACTAATTCTAAAATGGTCAAAAACTCTAATGTCAATTCCACATATGAAATTTTCCTAAATTCATAAAATTGGTCCTAGCCTATATTTCGCAGCAACTCGTGGACTCAATCAAATATTCCTAATTCAATAAGTGCTTCATAATATAAAAATCTATTTGGAATAATTTTATGATCCTTAAGAAAGGCATACCTTTGCTAGTGCTCTCTACTTTGAAAGTTGAGGCACGGGATACCTGAATTTGGTTCTTGTGGTGGAGACAAGGGAACTCTAGGTTGTTTCATTTTTAGAGGCATATTTGGTTGCGTAAGTAGAGGCGGCATTTGTTCTCCTGTTGGGTTGGTGTGGTGGATGTACGAGTGTGCATTGTGTCGAGGGAGGTGACACACGGGCATGTGGCATTGAGTGGAGCGGCGGCAGCGATGGCAGGGGTGTGCAGTGGTAAAGGTAGGCACGGGTGTGTGTCGCACGGGTCTGCATTGGGTGAGAACGGGCGTGAGTTAGTAAGGGGTGCATTGGCGGTGCGTTGCGGCTAGCTGGGTCTGAGTACCTATGGCTATAGGTGGAGATTGGGTGAGGAGTGGCACCTGCAGGTGGAGAAGGAGTCGAATGAGATATGGATACAAGCAAAGAGAAAATGAAAAGACAAAGATAAACAAGTCAAGATGAGATGAGATAAGACGATTTATTTAAAGGGCCTGTTGGTGTGACTCCCAGTCACATGCGTGACTAGGGGTTCAAACTTCCCAATCATGTGACTCCCCATATTATCCTTCTTAATATGGCTAACCATTAAACAAAGATTAGCCAAAGGATAAGTTAAGTTTCCTCAATATCCTACTCCACACAAAACATACGGGTAGCACACCCATGACTCCCCGGATTAAGAAGGATAACTTTGGAACTAATTTTTTGTTTCAAATTACCTCATACCAACTCAATTTCTCTCCAGCTCCTCTTAATACTTCCCTGCATAACTTATTAATAAACATACAACTTAAATGTCAAAGATAGATGTAGTTATTCTCCCTCTCTACATCTCGATTGTATTAAGATATTGCTTGAGCAAGCTTGGGTGGGAAATTAGTCCATTGGTTCACTATGATCCATTTCTTCACTTTAGCATTCTTTTGGAAATTGCTCAGTATATGAGCTCGAAGATTGGATTGGTTTAGAGACCCCACTCTACTCAAACTTTTATAGTACAATGAAGCTCTTTCTCCATTCCTTATCTTACATTTTAAGGAGTTTGATAAGTTCTTTTTTAATTTCATAAGTTATGCTATAAACCAAAAGAAGTTAAGATTAGAAGAGTAGAAGGTCATTTGCAAATAATAAATATAATTTTTAGGTGAGTTCTTGCTTGAGTAGCCTTCAAGCAACTCTTGAGCAATCATGAAAAGTGCAAATTTTAAATCTTAATAATCTTTTCTTTACAAGTAAATTTATCTTCATTTCTCTATGTTTATAATTATTTGGACTGTTAGTAGTGTGCCCTAGGCCAATGGATGTATGTGATTCATGTATTAACATTATGACTTGTTAATAATATATTATG
>JAOTBA010000204.1:10964435-10976332 GCA_025629845.1 Erythroxylum squamatum
TGGCATTCGTTAGTGTTCGTGGTTGTTTTAGTCTCACGTCCATTCGAACATCATCTTTTAATCCAGCCACAAAGCATTCAATTAGAAATTTCTCAGGCAAGTCATCCGCTTGGTTAGAAAGCTTCTCAAATTCTTGTTGATAGTCAGCTACCGAACCAGCCTGTTTTAGATGGGTTAATGCTTCTGAGGGTCTTCGTAATCAGTTGGGTCAAAGTGAGCAAGTAAGGCTCTAGTGAATTCCACCCAATTCATTGGTCCTTTATATCGTATAATCAACCTATACCATTGGAGGGCAACTCCTTTCAAGTGAAATGATACTAGCTGCACTTGTTGATCTTCAGGTACACATTTGATGAAGATTGGTGGTGTTGTGGTTGTAGATGTATGGATTCTAATCTGTTGAGGGTGTTTTGGTGGAGGCTTTGTGTGGCTTCCATAGTTTATAACTTAGTCAGGATAGTTTGTAGAGTTGAGTGTATCTCTGCGAAGGTTGACTCATGTTTTTGAGCAGTTTCGAGCATCTGACTGCGAAACTCTGCATTTGTTTGATTGTGGGTTTCCATTGAAACCTGGCTCTGATACCACTGTTAGTGGAATTTTCCTTTTGGGAGAGAATATCAGAGTTTGTACTGCAAAAATAGAAAACAGAGATGATAGAAAGTGAAAACAGATGGAATAAAGGAGGAGTTACCTGTAAAATTCACTATCTTTATTCAATTCAAACTTGCTTTTTATCGAGACCAGACTCAACAGAACCAAAAATAAACTCCTCCTAAAATCAAGCAACCCATCAAGTGGTACCTGATATCACTACCGCATAAATAACAGAAATCTGATTAAGTCAAACAAACAACTAAACTATAGAAACGCAAGCAACAGTAACTGATCTAAAAGAGACCCAGTTCCCCTCCATTCGTAGACCACGTGTCCCATAAAAGAGAGCCACTCTTCTTTTGTTCATGCACCACGTGTTCCCTTATATGAAAGATCGTATCAAAAAGCTTCTACGTCAATCTCGCCAAGGTCTCTGTTTTTGCTTTTTTTGTTTTAATTGGATTTGCTTTCCCACTTGCATTTTTCGTTCGTTGTTACTGTTTCACTTACTCATCATTGTTGGCAGCAACACAATGAGGTAGAACTCTCTACGCTCGGGATGGGTATTTTCCTTTTTCCTCCTACATTTTTTCTTTTCTATAGCTGTGTCACATTAACTTCCTTGCCCAATCTTCAGCAATTTCCACAGTAGTTACCATTTCTGAGATCTTGAAGAATAATGGTCTTGCCATTGAGAAGAGTAAGATGTTTTTATTCTTCTTTCCATTTGCTTCAAAGTCTGACCACCTGAAAATTATCATTTATATGCGCAGATATCATGAGGGAGGAAACAGGGGGACGTCCTGTTCCTAAAGCAAAGGTATTTCTTAGCTCCACCTTTTAAGAATTTGGGATATATGAGATACTTTCTTTGTGAAAGCTCAATCTACATCTACAATGGCCATGTTCTGTAACTTGGAAAAAGTGTACCTTATGCATCTGAACCTCTACAATCAGCAGCTATTGATAGGGGCACACTCTGCTTGCTTCCATTCGAATTATTCTATCATAAACTAAAGTTCTTGAGAGAGTAACATGTCCATTAATTTGACAATAGGAGGAAGTATTTTCATCAAGTGTCCTATGGTCTACGACTTATGGTTGTCCAAACTAAATTGCTTTACCTCAGAATAGGCACTCTTTTGGTGTAAATGCATAATCTGTGCTCCAGAAATTGCCAATTTTGAGATCCAAAGGTTAACATGGATTTCCTTCCTGGTAGATCGAAATATTGCTGGGGAAGACCCATCAATTCGATGACTTAATGACTGCCGCTACAGAGGAAGCCAATTACAACGAAGAGCCTAGTTGAACATAAACTACTTTTTGGGCCCCTTGAGGTCCTTCGTTGCGGACACTTTTTGGGACTTTCTTCTTTTTTTTTTTCTCTCTGTAAAATCAGGCTCTTGTTTTAACGGTGAAAATTTTAGTCCCAGATTTTACATTACTTGTTTACCTAGCCTTGCCATTAATCTGACTTCGCTTGTCCCAACTGGGTCAACCATATGCTTCTAAAAACTATGAAAGCACACGCAATGCTAATTCCGCAGTAACAGAGACGTTGGACTTAGTTATTTCTGGTAGTGTTTGGCAGACTTTTTGTGAAATTGATTGGAGTGCTGTTTCAGAAAAGTTTGTCAAGGATCTTTGTACTTTGAACATGTTTATGGCTTCAATTAAGTGCAAAATTGTGAATTTCCTTTGTTGCAATTGACAATGTAATAGCAACGCCAATAATGTCAGCCAACATTGAGCATGTTTTCTTTGGAACAAGAAAAAAAAAAAGTAAAGACCATATGTCTACCAAACAAGGTTCTTCCACTTGAGAAAAAGAAAACTCAAAACTCAGTATAGATGCAAACCATCTTACTCGGGCAGGCATCGGCTTAATCTCTTATTCGTCTTCATCCTCTACGAGAATTCTCTTGCATGCTTCATAGCACATGAAAGAAATCCCAGCAGCTGGTACCAGCTTCATGCAGCTAGGTCCAAGACCTTTGTATAAGCCTTGAATCCCTTCTTGTTCAAGTATAGATGTTAGTGCATGAAGCACATTCTTGTACACCTGTCTCCCACTAAGAGCTCCTACCTGCATATGCTTGCGAGCCACCTCAAGTGGGAAGGTTGCACTACTTGAGATAGCACCGGCTGCTGATCCAATCAAAAGGGTTTCTATGTTGCCGATCCTCTCTTGCTTAAATATTTTCCTATAGGCTTTCCTTAATGTGTCATATGCATAGTAATTTGTAGCTGCATATGGAATAACTCCAATAAGGCTAGGAGCAAGACCTCTGTAGAGTTCTGCAGGCCCCTCCTCTCGTAATATTTTTAAGAATGCATCTACTATGCCTTTGTAAACACCTCTCTGACAAATAAATCTGATCTCATTAGAAGCTCAAGACAACATTTGCTTCAAATTCAATTACATATTTTGCATATACCTGTATGGTTAAACGGGTCTTCACCAATTCAAGTGGATATGTGCAAACTGTCGAACTCACTCCAGCACAGGCACCAGCTATTAATGAGGCAGGAATGGGAATTTTAGGTTGCTCCCCAGGTCTGGGTGACAAATTCTTGTTAACGGTATCATACGCAAACAGCTGTTCGGATGCAGACAACATAAGATTAGATTGGATACTTCATAACATGCAATACCAATTTGGATGACTTATTTTAATCTCTAACTTGATAATGTCAGTTCTCAATGTAAAATCCAACTTATGAAACAATACCTCTAGGATGAACATAATATAGAAACAAAATGATAATCATTTTTGTCTGGCTGAGAAATTAAAGTCCTTGTGACATAGTAGGTAAATGCAGCGAAGCTTCCCGATAATCAGTTGTTTAAAATGATTCACGAAGTAGACTGTTACATTACATTAACTGGATGAGATGCAATCTCAGGTTCACAAAATGTTTCACTTGATTCCCAAAGTTTCTAAAAGGTTGCTCCAACTAACATTTCAGGAAGCTGGTTTTCACATCAATTCAACTGCAAGTCCAAACAGCTAGGCAGCACCACGTGATTAGTTGCATAGTTATACTGCTACCAAGCCCACAGGGTAACCAAAACAAAACCACAAATTGGAATACAATGTCTACCCTTGCAGACGCTTGTCCAACTACTGTTGTTAGTTGATACTATGGTTGTTAGTTGATACCATGGACTAGTTATGGATTAAATATAAACTAATAAAATTAAATAAATCTCTTGCATTCTGACATGACATAACATAATTAGTGACAAATGGGGCGAGTAAGTATTCTCATAAAAAGGAATACAAAACCAAAACTGATAATAAGAGAAAACTAAGAACTCATTATATTGTATCGGGGATTAAAAAGCACATGTTTGCAGAACCCACTGTGGTGGTATTTGAAAAGGCAAATATAGGGAGACTATTAACCTTTAAACGGCTTGCAAATTATCTTGTAAGTTGGAGTTCACAACCTCAAACTAGAAACAACCAACCAAACGAAGGTACATAACCAATCAACCAAGGTTGACGCCCTCAAAACAGCTATTAAACCGTCTAAGAAGCAAAAGAAAATGATACTAAAAGAAACAAAGATCTAAACAAGTAGAAGCTGCTGTAGGACCCTTTAACATATAATTGCCAACCATAAGCAGGTAAATGCCCGCCTATTCATGGAAAACAGATTTACAGGCTAGAGTTAACAACTCTGCACAAAGCTAACAACCCTACACAGAACACGTGTAATGCAAACATAATTAACATCAAACAATCAATTAGCCACCATAAGATTTACCTCAATAGCCTTGCTAGGCGCAACACGAATCACATTAACCAAATTCCCTCTAAACAGCCCTTTCCATCCGTCAGTCTTTAGAATATTATTGAACACCTCGGTTGTTGTATGCCCACTGCTCCCTACCATTAAATGAGTTCTTATAGTTTCCAGAGGAGCAACAGCAGTCCTCGACACGGCTCCAGCTATGCCTCCACTAATTAACCGTCTCAAAGAAGGGTTTTTAACCTTTATCTTCAATTTTAGACTAACCTTCTTCTTTAAGCCTCCTTCCTCTTCTTGGACCCCTATAATTGATAAATACTTCTCGCACAAATCAGTGTAGAGCGACTTTATATTACCGTTATCACCCGAGTTGGGGAATCCAATCCCCATTTGATTAACGCTCGCAAAAAGGCCTCCTCCAGGGAAACACTGGCCATCGGAGAGTCTCCACTGAGACCCCAAATTGGAGATTGAGAGAAATTCATCTCTTTTATCGTCAAATAACGGAATTCCTGGCCCAATCATGAATCAAGATCTTGGATTAAACAAAAATGTTGGTTTCAATCAATGCAAAACCCCGATTTCCAAATCTGTTTAAGATGGCAGCACGAGTCCGAGAGGCAAAGATTGAAATTTGGGCAAATGGGTATTCAAAAAATCCATATTAGAGAGATGGGTATCTGAGAGAAATCCAAAATGGAACGTTGCTGAGCAGTTCTAAGGAGACGGCCAAAACAAGAGTAGTGGAAGGAAAGTTGGAACCATAGGAGGGGAGAGAGAGTTAGGTGTAGAGGTTAGTGAATAGAGCGCGGTATCACGCTCTCTTTTGGGGTATCGGTTTTGTTTGGGTCATATATATTATATAACACATTATAGGCTTTGGTTTTGGGTGGCTTGGAGGCGTTAGGTTTTGATCTTGGAAGACAAGTGCCGGTGGAAGGCGTCCCAGACTCCCAGGATGTCCTTGTCTCGAAAGATTTTAAAATTTGACTCCTTTTTGTTTAATATTTTGTCTTTTCTACGAATTTACTTTCAAAATGTTATTTCTGAGAAAAAAAAATAAAATGGCCTAAGTTTGACCGGCAAACGGCCCATAATTAATTTGGTTAATGTATCTTTAAACGTTTCCGTTATTAGACAAATCTGAGTAATCTTCTGGCCTAATCTCGGATCATATGCCAGATTGGGCAGAATCTTCTTTTCTTTGAGGTTCCGTTTAATTAGAGTATAAGAAGCTGTGATTTTGGTTTAAAATAAAATACATAATTCTAGAGAAAATAGGAATAGACGTAGTGTTATTTTGTTTTTCAAATGATACTAAAATAGAAAGTGAGTGTCAAAACTCTTGCAAGAGTCATGGAAACCAACATTTGGTTAATGGAATAAGACATGAATATATTGTAGGATATCCTAGTTGTGAAATAGACTTCATTGAGATGTCAGCCATTTTATCAAAAAATGAGTCCGAAGTCAGTCAGAACTACCCCACCTTGGCGTTTAAAACGGAGTCATGAATTGGGAACCACCGTCCTCGCACAACCATCTTTTTTCTTCTTTCAATTGCGACAGCCCTATCCAGTGTTTTACAAACAAAAACCCACGTGCTTCATGCTTGAAGTTAAAACATCTGCCCAAGCTTGTAACCTACCGGTAGTTTTGGTTGTTACATTAAAGAGGGCCGATTCTAATGTTATGAATATCGTATCGAGCTCGATATTAAATTGAACGTTGGAACGGAACTATATCGATATCGGTCGGTATTGGGTACCGGGTACTGTTTAATTTTTTTTTAAAAATTATAAAATAGTCCCTAAAATTTTTAAAAATTGCAAAATAGTCCATATTAGTATATTATATAATTGTACCGTATACTTTACTAGTTTACTGTTTACATCAACCATGTTTTTAAAAATCATAATAATAAATAATAATGACAATTATTTATTTTATTATATATATATATTTATTATATTTTAATTATTTCTATATATAATAATTATCTATGTATAATAATTATCTAAATATAATAATTAACTGTAAAATAAAGAAAATAATTCAAAATTTTGAATTATTAATTATTTTTTAAAAAATCAAAATTTTGAATTATTTTTTTAGAATTGTTGTTTTTCCACATTCCATTTCATTTTGCATTTAATTAGACATAATCACAATTTTAATTTAATATATAAAATTATTTAATAATTATTAATAAATTTAATTAATTTTAAAATATATAAATTTTGATTTAATAATTGAAAATATATAAAATAAATATTAGTTTATAAATAATAATTTTAAAATTATTTATTTTAAGAAATAAAATATTTTTATTAGTATTTATTAATAAATATTATATAAAATATTAAAATAAATTTAAATAAAAATAATTTATTAGTAATAAAAATAAAAATAATTTATTTTTAAGTTTTATTTAATTTATAATTATTATTAGTAATAAAATATTTATTATTATTTTAAAAACTTTGAAAAAAATGGAGGGAAGGATAGGTAGGAGGGAGGGAGGGAAATTTTGAAAATTTTTGAAAATTTCCAAAAAAGTCCCCCAATTTTTTAAAATTTTCAGTACTGGTCGGTATTTGACCGGTATTTTGAATACCGGCCGGTACCGACCGGTATTTTTCACTGGTACCGAAGATGAGATCCGGGTACCGTTTTTCGGCCGGTACGGAACGGATCTCAACACTATGGTTGAAATTGTTAGCTTATGCCCTATAGCTAATCAGTTGGTTATAGTTTAGCGACAATTATTTAAAGACATTCTGTATCTTATACGTACTTAGATATATATGATAAAGTTCATAGGTTAGTTATACATTTTAAATGAAATTATGATGAGATTATAATTATGATATTCATATTGCATTTATGTATTATTCTTAGTCATTGTTTTATTAAGACTAAACATTAATAGAACGTAAAAATACTAGCACAGATTATGTTTTTTTAAATGAAGGAAGTAGTCGATCTTATAGGCTAAAGTATAAATACATTTAAACAAATATGTGGGTACTTATTAGAAAACAAGTTCATTAAACTAATCTCACACGAGAAATTTATTGGAACACTACTTGTAAGTTAATGAAAATTCTCACTATGATGATTGTCTAAGTGATCATTTGACTCCAAATCTCTAAATTTATCTTGTATAGAGATATCTAGATTTTAATATTACTTATAACCTATTTTAGTCAAAGGTAGCTCAATTAGTAGTTACTGGATATGGTACGAACAAAATGAAAATGTTTGAGTGATGAATATAAGATTCATCACCGTAAAATAATTATAGAGAATGTTTTATTGTTCTCAATTAAAATTGGTTCAAAAAATCCTTAATCAAGGTGGAATGACACTTTGTAAAGTAGATTACAAATGTTATTAATTGAATTAATTGCTAATGGTGGAGAACTAACATAATTGGATTCAAAATAGAGTAAGTAATAATTTCATGCTCTATGTCTAATCAGAACATTTTATGATAAAATGAATGAATTATACGAAGAAAAAAAATCATACATGAAAAGTTAAACTACTTTAACATTCTTAAATATTTGAGTGGTCGTGATGTATTGCTAGAGGCTAATCTTGATCTACAAATATAAATTGTTTAATTAGAAAATTAAAAATGAATTGAAGGAGTTTAATTTATCTAATCTTAAATATAATTTAGGGTTATAATTTACGTCCATTATCAACATATTTGAGAATCTAATGAGTCACTCACAAAGAATAAGTTGAAGAGAAAAAAGTGTTTTAATCATGTTAAATTTGATTGTAAAGTTTAAGAAACTTTAAGATTAAATATAAGATATTTAATAAATTAGGACCAATATAAGATATTGGATATGTTTGGGTATAATTGGTATTTAATTAGAATTGTTTGTAATTCTAATCAAAGTTTAATTAAATTAAATTACTATAATGTCCAAAACATATTATTAATAGACTTAAACTCTAAGGGAGCTAGTACTTTTTGTCTAACCCTCTCTGTAATAATTAAGGAGTCTTCTCAACTCATTCTGTAGATACTATTAGAGATCAGATACTTATACGGCTACAATGATTGAAATGAATCAAAGGATACGACAAGAAAAAAGTTAAGTTTCGAAATAAGTTATGAATTATTTATAATATTCAAAGTGATCTTGACTTTCAAAAAACCAATATAAAAAAAATTCATGCAATTTCTCAACACATCTCACTGCAATTTCTCAACACAGATTGGAGACATAAAGTTACCCTTGCCATCCCTTCTCTATGTCGTTTTCTTATTTGAAGTTGCTTATCCTTTTTCCTGTCAATTTTTTGGATTAAGAGGTTTGGAACTGATTGATCTAAATTGTACGATATGGGCATTTTAAAATGACATTCAAGTTATTTGAATATAACTAAACTCAATAGAAAAGAAGGCACGTTACCAAGTAACCGACATAACTTAGAATTGTACCCCCTGAGCAAAAGAGGCCAGGGAATAGTTACAATGGTCAAACACTTTTGCTGATCACACAATTACAGGGAAAAATAGGAAAAGAGATAAGCTAGAAAAGCACGTCTTACAAATCATAGCAATCCACGACCCAAGGAAACAAAATTAGTAATGCATGCACAAGGATGGCCTTATTTCAAACACTTAGTACAACAACAAGCCCTCTGCTTCTCTAATTTGGCAATTAAGCGTCAATATGCCCTCATCCCCTTGTGCTGCTCACATCTTTTCCTGCCAGAGACAGGAGCTCTCATGCATACTGAACCATTCTGTAAAGCAACACCGCAAGTGAGGATGCCAGTTCCCATGAAGGAACAGTTTGACCAAGACAAGGAACTATCAGCTCTCTGGCCTTTGTGCTGCCAGCATCTTTTGTTTCCTATGGTAGGTTGCCTTCTGCAGACTGACCCGTTTCCTAAGGTTGCTCCACAGAAAACATGAGAATGTTCAGAAGTACCAAATGCTGAACCAAAACCAAGGTCAGGCTGATAGCATTTATTATCTGCAGTTGGCTCCGAGACGGAGCTTCTAACCCTCATCCCTTTATGTGCCTCGCATCTTTTCCTTCCTGAAATCGGTTGCCTTGTGCAGAAAGTCCCGTGACCTAAAACTACACCACATGCAGTATTGTGATTTTGGTCCACATAGTCATCATGAGCATCTCTGGAACTTCCTCCTCTATTCGATTCAGGTGTTAATCCACAAATTCTTTTCCCTTTATGTTGGTCACACCTCATTCTCCCTGAAGCAGGTGGTTTATTGCAAGGGATGCCATCACTCATGATGAATCCACATGTACGAAGCCCCTCATTTGTTCCAAATGCATCTGAAACTAGTGTAGGCCTTGATCTGCTAAATTTGAGGACTCCAGGGATGAAACTTTTGCTGTCGTCGTCAGCATTTTCTGGTTTGATTGGCTTCCTTGCTTTGATTTTAATGCCCACCTCACCCTGGCTGAAAAGCTGAAGATTTTTTATTAATTTTGGAAGTCCGGCAGTGTTTGAAGGCTTTTTTTCAATTTTCTGAAGGATATCCCAGGGTCGGCGTTCACCATTCCCACCTTTGTTCAATGCATAATCAAAAGTCTTAAGCAACCGAGCTTCTGTTTTCTCAGCCTCCCTTTTATCTTTCATCTGTTGAACACTCAAGAAGGATTTATGAAGGAAAAACTACTAAAGAAAATTCAATATAAATGTAAATATCCCTAAACACGCCTAAGCCACATGTACTAATTATGTTACTTAACAAAAGTCTTACATTTGATGTTACTTAAGAGTTCATCAACAACAAAGTCAGGTCGTGCCTGAAGATTGGGAACAACAAAGATACTTACAAAGACAACTATTAGCATAAGACAGCAACTTCATGATACAGACAAGATCTTTCTGTCTTAGATCCTATGAAAACTTTTGTTATCTCAATTTGAAGGAAGTTAGAGAGCCTCATTTCAGAGAGTCTCTCCCAATAACTATGTACGTATTATTAAACGCTTGTTCAGTACTGGCCATAACATTGAATTAAATTATAAAACCACAAGTCTATACTTTTACCAAGTTCCATGTCAATCATACAGTAGAAGCGCAATACTTACAGGAGCCCATCTAAATACGATGGAGCAGCCTCTTGAAAACATCTCCTCAAACAAACTAGGCCCTTGATGAGAACCAGAACGGCCATACATTTGAAGCCTGGTCCTAACGTTATCAGCCTGCCCCAGGTAAGCCACTACTACGTTAACTGGATCAACCTTGGCATAATCACGCCCAAACGTGGAGCGTGGAACAGTTATTCCAAGCTCATATACCCCTGGCCCTGAATTAGCAGGCAGATTGTGAACCCTGTATCTTGTTGCTCCCTCCTTGCCCAGAGCATGATCTTGCCAATCAGTGGGTCCAATCAAAACCTAAAATACACTCATTTCCCCAAGCTTTAATTAGTGTCAACATACCTTATCCAATTTATGAAAAACATAGAAAGATTGCAACACCATTTGAGAAAACAAATACTTGCGTAATCCAAGGTGTTTTAAAAGGAAAAACTTTCTATTGAAAAACTGAACTTTTTGAAACAGTAAGCAAGATCCTTCCGGCGTAAGTTATGGGAAATTAACCCAGAATCTAGTTCAATACAGGGAAAGCATCAGGGACTTGCACCTCCGGAAGGAGAAAAATGAAAACCCCACTCAGCAATCACGTTAGATTCATGTTGCACTTAACTTGGACCCTTAGAGAAAAATATAGGGATGTTGAGAGAGGGTATGGGCTGAAACCTGCCATTTAGAGAACGAGGAATCATGTTTGGTTCGCTCACAGTCTTCCCTCTTCAATCTAGGGATGGGGAAGGACCCCTCGCCGGCTCCCATTCGGCAGGAAAATGATAGTTGAGAAGGGTCACTAGTATACTGCGGTCTGGATTCAAAAATTGCAGCGTACGCTAACCTTGCTGGACCAATCTCTCAACTTTTCTGTCTTATCGATGGGCCTTTAAAAACTGATTTACCGTGATTGGTCCGATCAAAGATATGGAACCAATTGCTTTAATCTATTATTTTAAAGAGTCTCAAAGGGAAAAAAAAAAAAAAAAGTCTTTGAATTAGTAAATAAGTTAACGTCTAATTATCATTCCTTTTATTCTTTACACCAACTTGAATCAAAGGGAAGCCGTTAAAATTTTAATTAAATAATAATTTCCTAAAAAAAATGAATTTGTAGCAATATTGAAAAAAATCATATAAATCTCAAATAACTTCAATCATAATCATATAATTATCACTGTAAAGAAGAATCATAATTTCAATTATAATAATTAATATTATAAAAATAGAGATAAGTGGGTTAATGGCCGAATTCTAAAAGGAAAAATCATTATTGAAGATTCAGGACCGTACATGTTAACTAACGGAGCTGCTACTTATTATACTTCATGATCTATTTCATAAAGCATGCTCCAAATACTAAAATAAATACTCCCTCTGATTCATAATAAGTGTCGTTT
The DNA here is from genome assembly GCA_025629845.1 of Erythroxylum squamatum. NCBI lineage: Eukaryota > Viridiplantae > Streptophyta > Magnoliopsida > Malpighiales > Erythroxylaceae > Erythroxylum > Erythroxylum squamatum. The sequence continues at coordinate 10,976,290 of JAOTBA010000204.1, forward strand.
TAGATACATTTTAATTATTCAAAATAAGTGTCATTCTTGACTT
>JAOTBA010000204.1:10984880-10998747 GCA_025629845.1 Erythroxylum squamatum
CTGATGTAGTACGCCACCCTCGTGGGGCACGGACTCGGATATCACCCACGATATCGGGTTCGGGTCACTCGGGAGTGAGGTGTTACACTGTATCTTTAGCACTATGTCCAACATAAAGCATGCTTTATCATTGTGAATGTTTGACTCCAATAAAGTTATTCAAACTATAGTGGAGCGGATAGCGGAGAAGTTTAATTCTTATTGGTCTAAGGTAGGAGATATTGTTGCAGTATTATATATGTTAGACTTGAGATACAAGATGGACGAGGTGTAATATATTTATAATGCATTGTACGGTAGTGAAGCTCAAGAGCTTGTACATACCATGAAACAATTATGATATCAATTGTTTAATGATTATCAAGTCAGAATGCAACAAACTCGTTATCGGGATCTTAATAGTGCAGGCAGATCAACTTTGACTTCAGTTTCAGGTTCGACCTTATCTTTTAATCCATTATTGACAGACTCTCTTTCACATTTTTTGAAAGAGAAAAGGATCAGGATTTCTTAAAATATGATAAAGTTAGATAAATATTTTTTCGAAGATTGTGTTCCTGAAATTGAAGGTGAGTACTTCGACATATTTTTATGGTGGAAGATGTATGAAAATAATTATCCGATCTTGAAAGTCATCATATGAGAATTGTTAGCTATTCAATCATCCACTATTACTTCAAAGTCTGTATTTAGTACTAGTGGTCGGGTTATTATTTCTTATCGTGGTTGACTTCATTATCGCACTGTGAAAGTCCTTATGTGTGCTCAAAGTTGGTTAAATAATGAAGATATTGATGGTAAATTTTTTTCTTTTTAATATATTAATTTTATCTATTTTGATATTATCTTACTTAATATTGTGTTTTTAATTTTCCTACAGCCACAAGTATTAACGCAGAGGTGACTAGTGAAATTAATCGACCAATTGCACATTATTTTGATAAAATATATGAAGATGAAGGTATATTAGTTTTCTTTTAATTTAATATTACATTACTAAATATTCTTTTTATTTTAATATTACATTACTAAATATAATGTTTGTACATATAATTGATTTGATCCAAACCGTTGACAATCCTAGCAACAAGTAACAATTAAATGCTCTCCCAATCTCTATTATCACTCTCCAGTATCCAATATCTAAACTTCGTCTATCCAGCATGATATTATCTTAATTTTGTAAATTGTATCATTTCTTATAAAATGATTTGGATAATCACTCGTGTACAACAAAAATTTCTATAGTTAATGAATTTGGTTTTATTAATTCTCTCTTATAATAATTAATAAATTATTTGAGTAAAATTAAAATTCATAATTAATTGAATTGAAATTCTTAACTATAATTAACTTAATGAATTTTCCTATAAATTCCTAATCAATTGAATTAAAATTCCTAATTAATTATTTATTTATATAATCACATGTTTCAATGGAAGATTATTAATAAATTCAAATTAATTAATTTAACTTTGTATTTTTTAACATATTAGTGTCAATATAACTTTAATTAATAACTTAAATTTAATTTTTTATTGTTTATAATTTAATTTTTAATTATACATTAATTCAATTTTTGTTGGAGTATAGAATGTGACATCTAACATTTTTTAAATAAATTTTCTTTATTAAATTTTATTTAATTTATTAAAATATTTGTATGAGAGTGTGTACGTGTAGTTGAGACATATATGCTCTAATAAGAGACAAGTCGACATCAACGACCTCATAACTTTTGCACAGTACTAACAAAACACTGACTTTGACTTGAAACTTTACGAGTTGAAGAATCAGCTTGTTCAATTCGATAATATCTTACAAATTCACTTTTTAATAATATAAAATAATTATAGTAAATTTTAATAAACGTAATAATTTATAAAAACATGTCAAAAGTATTTATAAAATATATTCTAGTTTTTAATAAAATAATAACTATTTTCAATATAATATACTATACTTGTATGTTTTTCTAACTCAATTACTTTTATATTCGTTTGAAATTGATACATTAGGATTAATAAGTGATTGATTCATTTTAAGAATTATATAAATACATATATGCATAATGTAGATATTGTGTAAATGTGAAAAATAAAATAAAAAAGTTTAAATGCATTAAGAGTAACTATGATATTAATTTCTTTTAATATGTGTAATAAAAATATAAAATTTTACAATGATTATTTAATAATAGATATAATATGAAAAGAAAACAATATTTATAGAAGTAAAAAATTAACAATAACTAAAAGTTAAATGTATAATTATTATTTTAAGTATATAATTTACAACAACAACATCAATTAAGAATTTCGGACATAATTTATAAAAACATTAAAAGTTTGAAAATATTGTATTATAAACTTAATATACGTATTTTTAAAAAAGTTATATTAAAAAGAATTATAATAAATTTTTGAACACGTAAAAGTAATATTTGAAATAAATTGCACTTAGATAATAACTTTTTCTACATTTATATTATAATTAATTTTTATAATAAAATTATAAATTAAATTAAATTCACTTGCTTGTAAGGAATAATTATAAAAACATTATCATAGTTACATATTTTTAATAAATATGTATTAGTTCGTATTTTATATCTTTTATTTTAGATAAATATTTTTGTATAATTTTTAGGTAATTTCATCCTACACTTTTTATAAATAGTTATGCTATAATTTATGATTTATGAATTCTAAAAAATATAACTACAAATTTTGAAATTTCCTTAAAATAAATATATACAAATTTTAAAAATGCGTTAAAATTTTGGGCTGGCTCATAGGCTGGGCCTGACCAGAAGTATATTTTGGCTGGACCGAGCCAGGCCATTGACGGTCCAGGGCTAGGCCTGTTGCCATTCCTATATCTAGGTCTAAGCAAAAATGTTTGTTTTTCTTATTGGCATGTTTGAATGTTTGATCTTGTTTTGCGTAAAGGAAGTTCTCTTCCCGTGTGTCTTACCATTATAAGGAGTTGTTCAAATTAGAAGGCTTTCCCTTTCAAACCAATAATTCTGCTGTCCGGGTTTGGTCACCATACCTTTTGAAACCCATCTGTGGTCCACTCTTATATTGATTTCTTAACAATTCACCCAACAACTCAATTCTTAGATTGACAATCACACAATACCTTTTCGTAGAGTTCCATTGACCAAAACATGGTTGAGCCTGTACATGACAATTGGGCGTTAGACACAAGTCATCTTTTCCGGTTTGGATGATTGTCGTTTCCTGCGTTTTTCTCTTTGTGCTGTCTACTCAAAGCTGGCATTCAAATGTTGAAGCATGTGCAGATGATGCAATAACAACTATGGTTGGAATCGGACGGATAAAAGTATTTCTTTTAACTTAAAAGGTGAAATTGCCCACTCAGAGTGCTTCTATACCCCGGCTTGACAAAGCTGGGAGGGGTGTAAATCGAATTTAATCTCACTCAGTTCTTCAGAAAGGCGGCCCAGTATTTAATGCGTACAAGGAGCTACTATATTGGATGAAACTCTCACCCTGCCGTTGCTAGAATTCGAACCTGAAACTTTTGCATTCAAAGATAAAAGAATTTCTTTTTTCATTAATACGTGTTAAATAACAATTATTATATTTTCAATTTTTGATGAAATATATCACGTGATTTAAAAAAATTAGTGATTCAACATTAATTAATATTAATAAATCCAACGTGTTGCTAATTTTAATTGACCAAATTTAATAAATTGCAATCTCTTGACTTTGGGTTCTCGATATCTTGGTTGCTTGGTTAACATCTATGCTGTCGCTTGCTAGATACCTTAACAACGTATTGAATACATCCAGTAGGTGCTTGTTTGGATCGTGGCTTTGAGTGTTCCGATCAAGATAAATGTTAGGAGAACTACCAAAAGTGAAGGTAGTTGTCAAATACAAACTTGAATCGTGATTAGTAAGCTGCAACAATTTCAGCCTCAACGAGGAGATACAATAAAAAGGCCCACTTTCACCAAAATAGTCAAAAAAGTCTCTCTTAAGTTTGGGAAGGACCATTTGATTCATAGTAAAGGTCAAAAAAAGCCTTGCCGCATCCTCATGTCATCCATTAGGTTTTGTCCTGACTTTGGAGTTGTCTTGTTTTGTTTTTATGTGAGATGAAAAAATGGCTCCTCACCCATTTCTTGTGCCCCGTTCAGGCAACAAAAGTAACATGGAAATCGGCATACATGGTGGTGACTTAAATCCAAGTGCGACTCTTTCCAATAATGTTGTTATGGGGTAGGCCTAATTGGTTGAAACTTTTAGATTTTAGATTGTAGTGAAGGAATCAAAAATAAAAAGAACAACTTGAATCATTCATGAAATTAGTTGACTTGGGGAAAAAAAATCCAATTTAAAGGCATACAAAGAGCTTATCTTTTAAGTTGTATTGATTGTTTGTCAACCTAATCTTTTGATATATTTGAATAGATATTAAAGCAAAGTTCTTTACCATACAAAACAATTCCAAATTCAAAACTTGTCACAATCTTAGGCCTCCAAACTATGAGAAAATGAAGGGGAGAATAAGCATTGCAATGATGCCAATGGGATAACTTCCAAGAGAGATGCAAATGGGAGTTATAGTAAAAAGAGATTGTAATGGAAGCAATGTTATATTGTAAAATAATGGCTACGGTCAATATTCCTTAACTAAACCTCTGCAACTATTCGTTAAAATTGTCATGAGAAAATTCCACTTTCTAATTAAATCTTGCTTATTCCATACATCAGAAAAGGTCAAACGCAACAAGTCGAAATTGGGTTTTTTTTTTTTTGTAAAAGGTTTGGAAGTCTGGCTTAATTAATGGTAGGCAAAGGGCATGCCTCTCCCAATAATCTATGCAATTGGTTGAACACATACATGGGACCAGCAAGTGTCGATGCACGAAACAACCCTTTTCCTGTTGTCGTTTCAATCGTGTTCCATTTTCTATATTTGGAGTTTTTCTCATTCGTTTATTCTTATCTTGCTAGAGCCGGTTAACAAGATACACGTTTAAGAAGAAAAGGACTGCGCCAAGGAATTTGGGCCATCGCCCGATTGAGCTTAAGGTAGATTCAAAAGCAGTGTTTGGTATTTTATCCTCTGCCGACCGTAGATCTCAGACTTTTAATCCTACCGTTTGGAGTATCAAAGAGATGTTTACATAAAATTGAACTGTTACTCATCGCAATATTTACCAAATGAGCAATAGATACGTCGATTGGTTAGTTAAATATGTTGACACTTTTGCACTTGGTGTCTATCACTTTACTATAACACCTGTTAGGTGTCACGTAATCCTGTTAGAGGATCTGTTGGGAACTTATTTTCTCCAACGTGGCGTATAATCAGTTTCGTTTGTTTCCTAAAAAAACAAAAAGGGGGGGGGACTGCGCCAAGCCAGTAGGCTGTTTCTCGTACAACTACAACAAACTACAACCCCGGAGTTCTGTCCACTAATAACTTCACGCTTTCTACATGAAACATCAAAAAGTTAAAGCTGGCTTCAGTTTCAGTGAAACAAACTTGTGATTGACCAATATTTTTTTTATCATGTTTCTGTCGTTTGATCCAAAGTTTGTTCACAGTGATTGATTTCACTTCATGTAAACAGTAGTGTAACTTATACCAGAGGCCGAGTTGGGAAAGTACCTTGAACTGCACGTCCTCTTCTACTTTTATAACACTTTGGGAAACATCTTGGTTTCAGTGTTGTAGAGATGTTCGAGTGCTTCTTGTGATTTGGGATATGGTATGATGCAGGGCTTTGATTGGGGATTTTGATTCTGGGGTGTGTAAGAAGCTGGAGGGGCTTAGGTAAGGAATATTTTGGTTGGAGTGGGCCTTAAGTTTAAGGTTGGAGATGAACAGGAAAAGTGCTTCAGATATGGCCACGGGGAAGGTGGTGGTGATTGCTGTGAAGGCATCAACTGAGATACGAAAAAATGCTTTAGTGTGGGCTTTGACTCATGTGATTCTGCCAGGGGACTTCATTAAATTGCTTGTGGTCGTCCCTTCACAGGCCTCAGGTAAAAGTCAGCACCTTTTATCACACCAAAGTTTCATTCTCTTGTTAAATTCTGATGGTTTGATTTTAGGGAACCGTTTTACTTCCTTTTTTGTTCTTGAATTCTCTGTTGAAATCAAACTGTTTACAGGTTGGGGATAACAAAATGAAGACTTTTGTTGAATGGCCACTTTCTTTATGGAAACATGATTACTCTTGTGACTACAATTTAATGACTAGTTGTAAGATTGGGGCTTTATTCCCTGTGTGCCTAGTTTTAAATGGATATACATGTTTAAAATCCCAGAAACCCCTGCAAAAATGTTTTGTTTTGACTTTTAACATGAGGAAGAGCGGAAAGTGGATGCTTGTTCAAGTATAATCTATAATTTCTGTTATGAGTTCGTTATTCTCTCACTTCTAGTGTCTTGCATTACTAAATATTGGAATGTGAAGTTTATGCTCTGTCCTTTATCGTGCAAATTTGGACCAAGATCAAGAAGGTCGATGTTGAGGCTAATGTGAATATTTTATTCTTCAGTTAAAAAGACGTGGGGTTTCTCAAGATTTGCCACTGACTGCACCACTGGTCACCGGAAATCTCTGCCAGGAAACAGGTCAGATCAAAGGGATGCCATTTCTGAGATGTGTTCCCAAATGATGGCTCAGCTACGTAATATGTATGATACCGATAAGGTTGGCCCGTTAATTTGTGTCGAGTATTCTTTCTTGCTCCTTACAAGCACTCTTTGTTCTCAATCTGACTTTGTCTTTTAACATTCTCAGGTTAAAATCACGGTACAACTTGTTTCTGGCAGTGGAGTGGTGGCTGCTGAAGCCAAGAGTATTCAGTCAAACTGGGTTATATTGGATAAGTAATACAAACATGTAAAACTTTGTTCTTGTTTCACGTATCATAGACATGCTTTTTTTCTAGTTTAGGACTTGCAATTCCAATTATCAGAGGTACCAAGTCAGGAATTACGAGAATGATTTCAGAACAACTGCTATAACCCTGCTCTTTTGGCATGTTTAAGCACTTTCTAAAACAAAATTCTACTCCCCCATCCTTCTTTCTCTTGAACTGTTGCTCGTCCTATTGTTTGACAGACATCTAAAGCACGAGAAGAAAAACTGCATGGACGAGCTGGATTGCAATGTTGTGATTATAAAGCGACATGGACCAAAAGTTCTCCGTCTTAATTTGATTGGATCACAAAGGATGGAATCTGAATTGGCTATGGCACTACGATTTAACAGATATGCGTTTTCCAACGACTGTGAGAGTGAGTATGAAAAATTAGATACTTTGAGGGGGCCATATGTGACTCCTGCAAGCAGTCCAGAGCGTGAATCGTCACTCAGTGCAACAGAAGCTGGAACCTCGTCATTATCAAGCTCAGATCCAGGGACTTCACCATACGTTCTTTTTGGAACTCGTGGAAATCAGAAGAAAGGCCGCCCATTTACAGTTGAAGAAAGTCAACTTTTGTATGCATCTGAATCTGAGATAGATAGTGAACAGCCATCTCCTGCACTTACAAAATTATATTTCCAGCCATGGATGGATGATTTTCTGAGTTCTAGTGGTGATTTTTCCAAACATTTAAGGGAGGATTCTGAAAGAGACAATGGTACAGCTTTCTGTTCCACTTATAAGAGCATTCTAGATAATTTGTTAAGACTTGATCAAGGACCTGATATTGGAGCTCTGAGCTACAAGTTTGATCTAAAATTTAGCAGAAGTGTGAGAGAAGCAATTTCCTTGTCTGCACATGCTCCTCCTGATCCCCCTCCATTATGTTCACTATGTCGACACAAAGCTCCTCTGCTTGGAAATCCCCCAAAGTGGTTTACTTACGCTGAACTTGAAATTGCAACAGATGGATTTTCACAAGAAAATTTTTTGGCTGAAGGTGGATTTGGTTCAGTTTACCGAGGTGTCTTACAGGATGGCCAAGTGGTTGCTGTCAAGCAACATAAATTGGCTAGTTCTCAGGGCGATGTGGAGTTCTGCTCAGAAGTTGAGGTTTTGAGTTGTGCACAGCATCGTAATGTTGTGATGTTGATCGGATTCTGCATTGAGGACGGACGAAGATTACTGGTTTATGAATATATCTGCAATGGCTCTTTGGATTCCCATCTTTTCGGTAAAATCTGCTGAGGGATACATGCCCTAAATCACAAATTGGTTATTTTATGATCGAGTAATGTTATTTCATTCAAAATTTAAGTTTATTGTGCACATGGAACTTTTTAAATTTCACCAATGCAATTCATCTAGAGTGCACATTCAAAAGAAGAAAATTTCTGCTATCAGGTTTATACTTTACTTCTGGCAAAGCTCACACATAGCTGAGCGTAAATGCTAAGTATTGTGGCTAAGACAATGAATTTCATAGTTTGATACGTGCAGGACATGGTCGAGATCCATTGGAATGGTCTGCAAGACAAAAAATTGCAGTTGGAGCAGCTAGAGGTTTGAGATACCTCCATGAAGAATGCAGAGTTGGTTGTATTGTCCACCGTGATATGAGGCCAAACAACATCCTTATCACGCATGATTTTGAGCCATTAGTATGCCATCCTCTTGCTTTTACTTTATATGATCTCATCACAAGATGCATTTTTCTTTGATTTGCACTTTTATACTTGAAAATTTCCATGATCTATTTCCAGTTTTAGATTCATTTCCTGTAACAGATTTTAGAACTCACAACTTTATTATCTCACTAGGTGGGAGATTTCGGGTTGGCAAGGTGGCAGCCAGATGGAGACATTGGGGTTGACACAAGAATCATTGGAACATTTGGGTAAAAACCATTCCATTATGCTTTCTACTTACTGTCTCATCTTCAAACAAATTTACGTTGGAACTGATAAACATGAATAAAATGTATAGGTATCTGGCTCCAGAGTATGCTCAAAGTGGCCAAGTGACAGAGAAAGCTGATATATATTCGTTTGGCATAGTATTGGTGGAGCTTGTAACAGGAAGAAAGGCTATTGACATAACTAGGCCCAAAGGCCAACATTGCCTGAGTGAGTGGGTATGTATCAGTTAGAGAATCATTGTTTAACATGTTCCTATATAATCCATTGTTTGAAATATTATAGCTTAAGGGTTAGATGGCTTTTGTTTGGCTTATTTAGTGTCTCTGTCCTTTTGCTTTTGTTGTCAATTATGGTACAGGCACGCCCACTGCTTAAAAGGTTCGCCATTCATGAGCTGGTTGACCCACGATTAAGTAGCTGTTATTCAGAGAAAGAGGTTTACAATATGGTGCGATGCGCTTCATTGTGCATTCAGAGGGATCCTCACTTGAGGCCACGCATTTCTCAGGTAAAGAACATAATGTTTCTATTATAAAGTTTCTAACTTGTAAATGATCTCACACCCCAGTCAATTCTACTAGGCACTGAAGCGGAGGAGTAGCTATTCTTAGGATGAGATTCTGCTGACTCCTCTCGCTGTGCCTCTCGCATTGATTTGTGATAAATCCTCTTGATTGTTTATTCTGGGACATGAACTGCTTAATTTTTAGCGTGGAATACCAGGCACAGCCTCAACAATTGTTCCCAGATGTAGATTAGTAGGTTGGGTAATGTAGTTCTGCCCTTTCTGCTTGATGAACAGTTGAAAGCCACTGGAACTTCGTAGTCCGTATACTGCTCGCCTATGCATTACCTGTACCAACCTTTCCCAAAATGTTAAGCTGTGTGATTCAGTTTCATGAAGTTAGCATCCTAGTTGGACCATTTTTCTCCAGGGAAAATGGAAAGTGCTGTCCTTTTCTTTCTGAAAATTTTCAATTCCCCACCATAACATGAATATGGATCCTAGTCTACCTCCCACGTCAACTTAGGATTAGTTTTTGCTGCTCATACTACACTAGAATATAACTTTTTTCAATAAACATGACTGTAGTTTTCTGTTGTTAAAGGTGCTGCGGATGTTGGAAGGTGACATCGTCATCAGCTCCACCAATAACATGTAAAAAGTGCTAGTGAACAACTGGAAGAGGCAGCTACGGTTAAAAGGGCATTGCTAGAATGCAGGAAGGAAGATTTGGCAGGGTCCAGATGCAAGTTTTTAGAACATGTTGCAACTGCAGAAAAAGAACCAGTTGTTGAAAACGATTCTTTATGTGCCATTGTATGTTGGTTAGCTAGGGATTCAGATACGGTAGCTTCAGGTTTTGGTTTCTTAGGAGTCATGTGTCTACATAATCAGAGCCATTTACACTTTTGTATGTAAAAAAATTTGCTGGGATCATACCTAAGAAGGATATGATTTTTTTTTTCTAATTCCATCTTGTTTCTTTTTTCTTCACTTTTTGGAATGTGTATATGTAGATATTCTTTGTAGACGCTAGTCAGAGTATTGCAAACATCGGAGAGAATCCAATGTTTAAGAGTTAGTGAAAACTCTTATCAGTATTTAAGGAACAATAACAAAAAAATGTCCTGTTATTACGTTCCGATTGTGAATTGACAAAATCTTTCAAAATTTTTCATAAATGTGCATTAATCTACAAAATAGAACAAGTCACTTAGATGAAATATATACCCTCCATAGGTTTGGACAATACATCTGATGTGACACATGAAGTCCCTATTCCTTAGAATTCGCCGGTCGTCTTTGTGTCCTCTCTTGTCTCTTGACCTTCGTTTTTCTACCGGCACTGTCTCACGTATCCCTCTCTCTAATTTCATTTATTCTCTCCCTGCCACTTGCTTGGAAGTACCCGAGTTGGCTAAAACCAGGTTTTGTGATTTTCATACAGATATTTCGATTGGGCAGGGTCATGAGGCTTCGTCGGTGGAAAGTACTAGCTCTATCCATCCCTGTGCAATAGTTCACCCTGATGCTATCATTGGTCAGGTGCTCTCTTCTGTTCTTTTTTACCGCCTTATTCTCGTTTCTCTTAGATTGACTTGCTTCTCTCGGTGGGCTAATATAAAGAAGTGAACTTTTGATTATTCGATTTGTTGTTTCGCGTTTCCCAGTAATTATTGAGGAGGTGTTTTTCAAAACAGGGTAAAAGTTTCCGTTTTTCTTTCAGGGTGTTTCGATTGGTCCGTTTTGCACTGTCGGGTCAGCTGCCAAGCTTGGAAACGGTTGTCAGTTGTACCCTGGTAGCCATGTTTTTGGGAATACAGAGTTGGGGGACCGTTGCGTTTTGATGACGTGAGTTAGTGCACTGCATCCCTTTGATTTTTATATCTGGTCTATCGTTTTAGGTATGTACGCTTACTATTGTTAGGCAGTGGTGCTATAGTTGGTGATGAGCTTCCTGGACGCACGGTTTTAGGGAACAATAACGTTATAGGACATCATGCCGTGATTGGTGTTAAATGTCAAGATATGAAATACAAGGTTGGTTTTTATTTTTGCTCCTTTTTATTAGTTACTGATGATATGTAGACACATGGGAAATTAGGCTTATTTTAGTAGAATGTAGTAGGAAATTGCTGTACTCGTAAGAAAGCAGAATGCTCTGTACATTTTCCTCAGGATTTGCTTGGTCATATACTTTAAAACATACTTGTATTTTTCTCAATCATGATTGTTCAACCTGCAACATTTTGCTTGAACTGTTTGAACTTTGAATGCTGTGCGCAATTTTACTCTGTGGAAAAATAACTTTACCTTTGATGTTAAGAATATCTTTCTTTCTCAACTGAACTGAAACATATTTGCTTCTTTCGAAAGTATTTTGACATTGCCTTTGCTGTTATGGTTCCTTGTCTGTCGTTCTTTTGTTCATCTTAGTTGGGAGATGAATGCTTTCTTGACATTGGGGACAACAATGAGATCAGGGAACACACTTCAATTCACCGATCTTCAAAATCAACTGTTAAAACGGTATGGTTATGCATAATGGTGTCATATTTAGTCTCATTGGTCCAATTATCTGAAGTTTGGATTTGTTTGTATTCCACCAAACATCGTTCTCTCAGGTTATTGGTGGTAACAATCTGATAATGGGATCTTGTCACATTGCCCATGACTGCAAGATTGGCAACTACAACATATTTGCCAATAATACTCTACTAGCTGGTCATGTTGTTGTCGAAGTAAGCACCTCTGGTGTTGTTGGGGTTTTATGGGTTGATGATATTAATCTCTAGTTCTCTCCTGAATAACGATCTGGTTAGAAGTTGATTCAAGAGCTACCAGTGCAGGACTATACTCACACTGCTGGTGCTATTGTGGTTCATCAATTTTGCCATGTTGGTTCCTTCTCTTTCATTGGTGGAGGATCTGTGGTACCATCTTTTCATTCTTTTCCAGCTCCAAGTTATGACTTTTTGTAATTTGATGTTATTTTACAAGCAATCCATTTAGGATCTTAGTGTCTGAGATGGACGTGACATTAGACATGTCTGATCATTGATGATGATGAATCCTGGCTTGTCAATGCTGCTAATATATGCTAGAACACGTCCTTGTTAGTTACTGTTTTGATATGAGAACCATCAAAGGGGGAAATATGACTTCAATTATATTTGCACATGCCTGAAGGTTTCACAAGATGTTCCAAGGTACATGATGGTAGCAGGAGAAAGAGCTGAGCTTCGTGGTCTGAATTTAGAGGGTCTTCGCCGCCATGGGTTCTCAACAGTAGAGGTGGGTGTCAAATGAAACCTTATATGCTGACAATATCATGAATAAAATCAACCAATAGTTTCCTATTATGTTTTGAAAAGAAAATATTTACATGAAACTTTTAACTTTTAAAAGCTGTATTCAAAAGCTTCTGGTTGTGAGTGGAAGTCTTTATATTTGGGCTTAGTAGCTCCTTTTTGAACTCTTATTCCATATTTGGTGTTTTGGTGAGCTGCAGTTTGTTGTTGGCAAAGGTCAAGCTTTGTCTGATGGAAGTGTATGGTATGGTAGAATCTGATTTTATAGAACATCTTCTGGATAGCTGAAACATATATTCTTTAGAAGAAGGGACTTAAAAGTATCCTCTTTAAATTTACTCAAGTTTCAAAGTAATGCATTCATATAATTTCTTATTGTAGTAAGTAGTAACCATTGTCTTCTCACTCATTTCTTTGAAACTGAGTATATATTCTTTTTGCTTGTATTTTCTTAGTATTTTTTACGTTCAACATTTTAAAACAAATTTTGAAGTCATTATTTTAAGATCATCGTTACAGTTGACAATCTTCCACTTACAAATTTCAGAGCCAAGTTGGGGAATTGTTAAGCAAGTCATGTCTAAATGAGATTTAGAAATACAATAGGTGCTTTTGATAGGTAATGCTGATAGGGACTAGGAAGTCTTGATGTGGAGGGTCACAGAGAATGGTTGTTCTTTAAGATTCAAGCACAACTAAGGTGTATAAGTTATCTGTGCTTTATTTTTTTGAAGATGTCAGGAATTTTATCTCTAGTTGGACGTTGATATAATCTTGTGCTATTCAAGAAATAATGCTGTTTGGTGAATTTAATTGGGATATATTGATCCCTACTCATAGTTTTCGTGGGATTTGGTTGAGCAGTTGAACTGATTTCTTTGGTATAGATAAGGTAATGCTAGTAGGTAGTATAATGAAGATGAACCGATAAAGAAGGGTAAAGTATTGTGAAAATAGGATCCACAAGTAGAGAATCTGATGCTTGCTCCGTACATGTTCTGTTAGGAATCCTCTATAGAGGTTGTGTGTATTGATAGTATTCAGTATAGAAAACAGAAGACAATAGTTGGAGTCTAGCTCCCCCTCCTGGTAATCCAGGCCGATTCCTAAAACAATGATGATAGGTCCCTCATTCCCCACTCAAATCTCTGCTTATATTCCCCTCTACATTCTCTCACTGTAACTACCTTGTCCCCTCCTAACAAC
>JAOTBA010000204.1:10998847-11015606 GCA_025629845.1 Erythroxylum squamatum
TGTATACTTTCATGGGCTTAAGGGAATTGGGCTGAGGCTTAGGGGCATTGGGCTGAGGAGGGGGTGGTGTGTTAACATGTTCTTTGATCAAGTCACAGGTTATTTTCTGAATGGAATTTTTTGTGATTACATAAGGATTTTGATGATCAATATTATTTTGTCTTTAATCACAAATATTATGAGATAATTGATACCCTTAGGCTTAGGCAGGCATTTTTTTTCTACAATCTTTATTTTTTTTCCTATGTCGTGTTTGAATGGACTCTATGCGTTATTGCCAAGGATCTAGATCAAGAGCCTGAGGCTGGCTTACAGGAAGATATTCATGCCTGCTGACACTGGTTCTGCGGGTTTTGAAGAACGTCTTGCTGAAGTGGTATCACACACCTTCCTCCTCCCCTGTATCTCCTTCTCTCTCATGCACATATATGGAGACAAAATTTAAAGCAAAATAAATTTCACAGGAGGGGAATGAAGAGTTGAACAAGGTTCAGGCTGTACAATCAATGTTGCACTCCCTCCGAAATTCGTTTGCGGAAATGCGCCGTGGCATATGTAAATTTAGGCATTGGAGCGGTTCTTGAAGGTATTCAGTTGTGTTCCTGTTCCTCTCCCTTTGGCAGAAGTTCCTTTATCTCGCTCTATACTTTGTTTCATATTTGTTGCATTCGGTATCCACAAGTCAAATGGTTTGTGTCAGTTTGGAAATAAAAATATAAGCATCTAGAAATGTTTATTTTGTCTTGACAAATTTTGTTTTCTTTGTGTACGGATTGGGCATATTTTTTTCAGGTTACCAAGAGAAGCTGAAGGTGACTGAACTTTGGTATGAAACAATTCCAAATGGGTAGGACAATCTGCAAATGGAAACTGCAGTTTTTGTCTGTACTATAGTCGATGGAGAAATTATGCAGCAGACTATGTATGTTATAAATATTTGAAGCAATTCATTATACAAGTATTTCCATAAATTAAGTACTCTCCTTTCAGAATGGGATTGTGTTGTTGACTTCGAATTATGGGAATTTGGTGGAGGAGCTGATTTAGTAGTAGCTTTTCTTATACAAAAGAGCTTAAAGTATACAGAAGAAATAAAAGTGGAAAAATTAAACCGTAAGTCTTAACCTGGTGGAATAAGGATTGAAAATTGAGCAGATGTCAAAGATAAAGAACTAAAATTTAACAGCCTTCATTTTTATTTTTGTTTTCAAATTTAGTAAAATAAACTCGGGTGTTTGAATTTTTTATTTTAATTTTTATCGGTTTTTAAAAATTATGAAAGTTATAAAAAGTAAATTTTTTTACTTTTTATAATCTAATTTATTATTAACTAAATATATATTATTTAATATAAATTATCATTAGTAATAAAAATATGACTATATTGACATTAACAATTATACAACTTTTTGTTTTTATTTTATAGAAAAACATAAACTAAAACAAAAAACGAAAACCTAAAAAATAAGTGGAATGAGACCGTTACTTAGTTTATGTTAGAATTCTATATTAGATAATGATAGTATTAAGTTAATTACATTATTATATTTTAGATATGTAATCTTAGTTGTTTAAGATTTATAAAATTTTTATTATAACAACATTTAAATTTGTTAAGAAGCCTTTCTTACAAAAATAAGAGTTTTACAAATTTTTCTATAATACGTATATATCCAGCCCTTCAATGATAAGTAAATTAAAATTTTTATACAAACCTGAAACTTTCTTTTAAGAGTGATTTTTAGCTTTTTTTTATACTTTCTATTGTTTGTGTTCCTCACTAAATTTTATCCATATTAAATCTAAATTTTAGTCATATTAAACCCTGAATTTTTAAGCCTAAATTTCATAAATTAAATCCTAAAAAACTCAGCTATATCAAAATCTAAAATTTTAGCATTCTAAATTAAAATTCAAATCGAAAATTTGATATTTAAACATTTTATTATCATTTTTATGAATGTAAAAAGTTAGTAGTTAATACTTCTTCAATTTGTCCTGCATCACTCTCTCTTTTCTCACTTGAATTTCATGGTTAATGTTAAATAGTCGAAACTTACTCTCTTCTCCATTACCGAGAAAGTTAATGTGGGAGTGATAGCTGCTTGCTTCCTTCCTTCAGATCAACTTGTTCTTACCAGACTTTCCATGGCCTATGTTTACTAATATCTTCTAAAGTTCACCTTTGATTTTGCTATCCTAGAAGGACAGAATAAAGAAAGGGGGAAACTTCACTTTCACCATCTATCTACTTTCACCAGAAAATGGCAACCTTTTGCTTGAAAGGAAGAAGCCAAGTGCTTGTCCACTGGACACTCTCCTCATTTGTCCTAAAACCAGCTTACCATTTCTTTATGGTTTAACATCCTGTCGTGTAATTACTTTACGCTAATTGGTTGCTTTGTTAATAAAAGAGCTACTCAATAACTACCATATAAAATGCTATGCAAACACAAGGGACAGAGAGACATGGAAATTCGATCAGCGATCAGCTCCTGCAGGCCCTATTTGGTGGAGTCACAAACCATTTATCGAATTCTTAAATATTGCTTTTATTTTTGATAAGCAACACTTAGCAAACATGGGAAAAATGCTATTTTCCTTCTCTTTTTGCAAACTTGGAATCAATTTCCGTGCATATCATATGCTAGTTTATACGAATTATGCTGTGCATATATAATGCTGAGAAGAATTTATCAGTGCTGGTAATTCGTTTCATTCTAGTAATTTGTTCATCTGACATGCTATTAGGCTTACAAAACTTGCTTCTTGCTGTACTTTCCACGGAAAAGTTACAGAAAAGCTGATCCACAGAAGCAATGAAGATCAGTGCTTTTTAGTCGACCAAACATCGAAAAACAGCACTTAAGTTATGGGCATGATGGATGATGATTCCTCTAAAGTTCATATCTTTTGGATCACTTTGGGGGCCAAGAGTGAGAAAGAATTGGTATATGCTCAATCATCAAAATCTTCAAAGAGTATGTAATTATTGGCAATAAGTCTCAAATAAAAGATCATTTTCTAACGGGTATTTTTGGTTTGCACCCGTAGAGTCAGCCCTGTTTGTAGGACCAATCACTGTTCACACAGTCATGCATTCAATAGTCGTGTGTCATCTTTACAATATTGGCGTGGAAAATGTTTTAGTGGAAAAACAAAAGGGAACCATGAAACTATGAAAATGGAAGTCAAACTATTTTATTCTAGATTACAAATATTGTCAAACGATTCCCAAGCTCAAAACCCTATCTCTTGACCCACGCCCAAGTTATGAGATATTTCATGCTATAAATAGCTGTAGTTGGTCAGTGTGAGCTCAAGATCATAAATATTCCAGTCTCACATATATAATAGAATATACTACTGATTGCTTTTTTTTATATCTAATTAATCATAGTTAAAGGGGATGACTAATTAATCAATTTTGTAAAGTTGAGATACACATGAATATTGTCATTGGTGAGTAAGTCCATTATCTTCAAATTATCTTAAGCTAGTTAATTGGATTAATCCTAACTAAAAGAATAATATCTTTTATACTTGAATAAAAGATAAGAGACATGAAGAATATGACACGTGGTAACTTTACAGTATCATTACTTATACAGTTTGTATATCCAATAAAATCATATATTTGGCCATGTTTTCGATAGTTTATTTCTTCCAAGAAATTAACCTAACATTCTAATTCTTGGTTTCTAGAATAAGGAATTCCCAATGTAGGGTAAAACTTACTTGATGTTACATTCAAATCCATATTCTTCTTCTTATAAGACTTTTCCATTTGAATTGTCACCAATTTTTCTATGAAATCGCTACTGGTTTGTAAGTTAATACCAACTTAGACTCGCAGCTTATTTTCTTTATCCTCTCTTACTTTTCTTTTTTTCTATCTAGAAGCTTTACCTTCAAATTTTAATACAAAAGTTTAAAATATTAACTTACACAATTAATATTTTAATTGTGTAAAAATACAAGGAGATAGTCTTAGAGCAACAAGGTAAAATTAAAGTTGTTTCTTTGAGATCAGAAGGTCACAGGTTTAAATCATGGAAACAACCTCCTTGTTAATTAAAATACAAGGAGAAGACTGAGTACATTGATGACCTTTCCCCGTATAGTTTTTGTAATTTTCTTAATATTTCTAGTTACTATATAATTCAAATGTAAAATAATTTAATCAATTTTTAATTTATGTTTGATTAGACAATTAAATTGTTTCTTTATCATTATATGACATTAAAAATGATCCATTAAGGTACTAAAAATTGTTAATCCTTAACATAGTGAAGTTTTTCGAATATTAAACAGAGATTAAAAACATTTACAACAGTTTTTATATTTATGGAAAACAAAGTTCCTGGTGGTTTCAAAATATGTTCAACAGTAATGGAGCTTAATATCATAGGGTCAAATGATCAATTAATGTACTGGTTCCCTCAAACTCTCTTACCAGTCAATTCCTCAGCAAAACATGAAGTATGAACAATCTGACTACTTGGATTCAACAATAAGTCATAAGTTGAAGTTATAAGTAGCCAATGTAAACATTTATTTTTGTCTTCATGTGATGTGGGTCAATTATTTGTTAAGTCTGAGCAGGCTGAAGGGGCTATTGACAATTCATGTCAATGGAATTCTTAGGTTTATTGACCTCAGCCAATATTCTAACCAGAAAATTGGTCAGGTCTGATGACTTGTTCACATGTCTAATCCCAGGAATGATCTTTAAATAAGTAACAGATTCGTGCTTCCCTTCTCCACAAATTGAAGAGAGATTGTGTAGATAGCAATATTTTCTTAATTTTATATAATGCCGGAGTTGTAAAAATATCCCACAAAATCCAATCATCGTCTCCTGGTGTGCGTTCATTTTCATGAACCCACCCTCACCACCGTCATCATATAAACCACAAAACTAGCAACTAGACTTGGTTACTCGATTGCTCTCTCTCTCTCTCTCTCTCTCTCTCTCTCTCTCTCTCTCTCTCTGTGATGTGTTTGTTATTATATCAACAGTGGATGTAAGTTTAAGAGAATAAGGTGAGGTGACGATTTGTCTGGGTGAAAATGGGCAGGAAGTGCTCACATTGTGGGAACATGGGCCATAATTCAAGGACTTGCAGCTCTTCCAGGGGGAATAAAATTATTGGTGGAGGACTCAGGCTTTTCGGAGTGCAACTGCAGCTTGACTTCTCTTCAATCTCTTCACTTCCCATCAAAAAGAGTTTTAGCGTGGATTCCCTGTCGGCTTCTTCTTCTTCTTCTTTATGTTCATCTCGAGTTTCTATCGACGAGAATTCTGACAAAACATCTGTTAGTCTTGGTTATCTGTCTGATGGTCTCGTTGGACGCGAACAGGAGAGAAAGAAGGGTGAGTTCTCATCATCCATATGTATATATATCCGCTTAATTTTCGTGCTCTAAATTTTCATCAAAAGCAACATTTTTCTTCTTTTTTTCCTTTTGTTTTCTGGGATTTGATTTAGGATTTACTCTATGTTCAAAGCTCATAGTTTTTTTTTTCATGGTTTGTTCAATAATCTTGCATTCAGCAGTTGGGCTTATTGCTACATGTCATGCTTCTATAAGTTCTTCCCATTAGATATTTCAACTGGTTTTCTTGAACTATGAGCAAAATTGCACAACAAAATTCAATTAGATCCTCTCTAGAGCTCACCTTGTTGCTGTTTTGTACTAATTTACTAATTGGGTGATTAAATTAGGAGTTCCCTGGACGGAAGAAGAGCATAGAGCATTCTTAATTGGGCTTGAAAAGCTTGGAAAAGGAGATTGGAGAGGCATCTCCAGGCATTTTGTGGCTACCAGAACTCCAACACAAGTTGCTAGTCATGCTCAAAAGTATTTCCTTCGCCGGGTTAATCCCAACAAGAAGAAGCGACGTTCTAGTCTCTTTGACATGGTAATCGATTAAGCCACTCCTAGCTAGAAACTAAGAATCATTATATGTCCAGTGGGTCATTTAGATTAATCTCCTAGCCTAGACCTATGATCAATATTCTAAAATTCTAAGCTTTTCTTGGTTTTCTGGACATATAGGTTAATTATCCTACTTCCAAGAATCCCAGAAATCCTGTTCCTAATCCATATTTTCGGACAAGTAGTTCTCAGTACACAAGAACAAGCCATCCGACAGGTCTGACCATGCTGGGTTTAAGTTCCTCTGAGCAAAGGGTCAAACAAGATATCCATGGAACTGACATTCCTCAGTTAGGTTCTGGTCATCTTCGATCCATGGGATTTTCGGATTTAAATGAAGCTAATGATCTGATGTCAAAAAAACCAACGTCTTCAACTAGTGTAGCACCTGATTTGGAGCTCACTCTCGCCGGTCCGACATCATGGGAAGGAAGAAACAAACCAAGATCGACTTCGGTTCTGACCAGACCTATCAGAGTTACGTAACTGCATCTATAGAAAACCCCATGTTGAAGAGAAATTATCAAGTGAAAGATCAGGTACGTGTATAGAGGATTGGTTTCATCTCTATCAAACTGATTAAAAGTTTCTTCTGGACAGTGGTAACTATGCTAGCTGATAATGCATTTATAGAGTTAGGAGGATAACTTTTGTTAGCAAATCGCTACTGCTCTGCAATGTTGGATACAAATGATATTGCAATTCAAGGTCTCAGGCGCCCAATAAAGGTTTAAGAATGGAGGGTCTCTATGTTTCCTCTTCAAGGGCCACCGGCCTGCAAGGAAATGATTATCTAATAATACAGTCGCTGAATGATCTAATCTCTTTTATAATCATATCAATTTTTTAAAAAAAATATAAAAACTATTTTAAACACTTAAACATAAATAAAGAGGCTAAATGTTGTAAATACCTTCTTTTAATTACTTATTATTACACAATAAATAACATGTTTCGTTACTAATTGATTCTTTAATGAATTATATAATTCAAAAAAATAATTCACTCAAATTCATATTCAACAAAAATTATTATATATCTTATTTTGCTAATATGTTTGACTAATCAAGAAACATGATATAATATAAAACTTATTTAGAAGACTATCTAAAAATCTTGATTAAATAAAATAATTTTATTTATTTATGAAATAAACAATACACAGATTTTAATTTCTTTTTTTTAAATTAAGTTTACCATTTATGAATTGACACACATAAAATTTGTATAATCAACTTTGTTCGAGAATATGATATGAAGTTGTTTAATACAGACCAAAAAAAAATGATAATGCTCATGATCATCCATCTATGCATGATTAAAAATATGATCTTTTTTTTTGAAAAATGAATAAAGTATTGAAACTATTACCACATTACAATGAGTTCTAGGCTGTCTATCAGCCAATTGGTTTTTTTTTTTTTCTATCTTCTTATTAGTAAACTGTCTGCTTTTTCCATATAATATAAATGGCAATCGTAAATGCTGCTTTGAAGAGAGGAGCATTGGGGGTTTCCTGTCCTTGTCAATTTATCAATGATCCAATTTAATATTTGCTCCGAATTATAACCACAAAAATTTCAAGGTAACACGTGCAGGATTCTACTCCAGATAACCTTAACATAGGAACATTGGAATAATAAGTGATCCCTATCCTTATCAGCTATACTATATAATAAACAAATGGTATATATCAGTATTTTTATACTCTAAGTTCTTAGTCTGAAGTCTATTCTCGATTGCCACAAGAGACGAATGAAAAAAAATATCATTCCATAAATTTAAACACTCTCTACATAATTAAAAAATCATCCTTCAATAGCTTTGGACAACCGTTGCTATTTTTAAATATGTAGAGCTAATCACAATGTTTTATATATCGACAAGTTTCTTTCTCCACTATCTTCAATAAATATTTTAATTGATAACTTGGCACGCGAATTGTGGAGTACTTACATGTACATATGTATATCTATGTATGTAGAGTGCTAGACTCATATCTACGTACTTCACTCAATGCAGCGAGTGTTGGCCAAAGGAATGCACTTTTTGCATGAAAAACATACGAAAATAATTGACGTACGTAACAGAGTAAATACATAGATATAGACATCTCTGCGCTAATTTGTCCTCTCACAAGGAAAGGGACCATTGTGCCACTGCCATTGTCTTCTCTCCGTTAATGATCCATGGTGAAAATTTGAAACTGGGGCCCACTTCTCTGGTCCTAATTTTCAGGAGAAAACGATTGCTCAGCCGTAGTTCTTTCTGGAGACACAAGATAGAGGATCATTCCAGCTATGTATTTATGTTCGTCTTCAAATCTCTATCTATCTATCTACATGTGTATGTATGCCCTAAGCTCTGATTTAATCCACATTCTAAGGAAACAAATAAAGTTAAGTTCATGGAAGATGATGTATTATTACATGTTCTACTTGTTCCCTTGACGTGAAAACATAATGCAAATTCCACGTGCAAACACCTATATATCAAAGAAGTTCTAAGATGTAGAAATCAATGATTAGAAAAAGGAGCGATAGATTAAGTTGAAAGGTTATTGATGTTTAATTATATTCTAAACCAGTTATTATGCGGGAGAACAAGACTATAATAAACATGTGAAATTGGCATTGGCTTGTTCGACGGTGAAGCTTTTACATTTTCGAAAACTTTATTGTTCTTTGTACGCTTGAAGGGACCAGTAACATGGACTGGTCTAATTTTGTCATCTTATAGGCACAAAATAAACTAGTACAAGCAATATCATGCCAAAGTTGTAATGTGAGATTGGAACATCTCCTTGAAGATAAGGAAGTAGTGTACAACTATTCATCAATCGTTCACAAGCTTCTATTAACACCAACCATTGCCTCCTCGTGAAAATTATGCGTTGTCCACTAATATGTTATTTAATACCTTATCTTATACTTGTTGGTTAATTAGGGAGCCACTGAAAAGATATAGACAAGAAGTGGGGGTGGGAGGTGTACCTCTTATGGTGGGTTGGACATTAGAGCAAAAGAACAAAAGACAAACGAATTCAGGGATTCTATACTTATACTTCAATACGTATAACATCCTTCTCAATAATATTGTCTGCTTGAATCCATAAGATTGGTCATATTTATGATCACTTTTCAGCTAAAGTGACCTTTCAGCCAAATTGTACGTCTTCTTTGCCAGCTGTTGGTCTCAATGAGGTGTCTACATTCTTCTATATTGCATGTCTTCTTTACAATACATATCCATTAGAAGTACACAAAAATCTTGTGGATGATAAGACTTCGTTTACTATCATAAGTAGCAATCCCAATTATCTATAAGTTATCTGATTTCCTTTATTGACAACTCTCTTTTTCTTTTGTAGGAACTTTGTACAACACTATAGGAAACTTTTTTTTTCTCATCACTACATGATTTGTGAGAATTGATGTTTTTAGAATAATTTCCAAATATATATGGACATATGGTTAAAAGCTCCCTTCTAAATTTTTCTTTTTGGGATTCTTTACGTTTATACGTCTTTATCCCTTACTCAACTGATGGCTCTTCCAATATTCAAGCTCTGGAAGGGGTGATATTGTCTATATCAATAGAAGAAAACCAACCACAAAATAGTCAAATGTCCTGTGTACTGGTCTTGTCGAGAATCTCTTTTCTTTGCGGAAGTGATCGTGTGTTCTGTTAATTCTAACCTCAAAATGTAGCTTGTACCTCCAATGATGAGACAAGACAAAAGATGCAAGTGACCTACAAGGAACATGAACCCAAATACATACAGTTCCAACAGTTTCAGACGTACGAACACAAAAATTAACAGCTAGAAACAATGTATCCCTCGAGCAATTGATACCTTTCGAGGGGCTGGTCTGATTATTCAATAATGGATGTAAATAATAATGAACCAAACAGCAAAACTAGCAGTACTACACCGTCAATGGATATTTACAAACGATCTAAGAAGCTCAACCGCTTGACGACTAATCTACCATGACCATCTGAAATCCTTGGTATCTATAAAATATATAAGAAACTCATCCTAATTTCTTTTTAAATCATTACCTTTCCTAATTTGATCATGACTTTTAAACTGGGTGGTGAAACTTAACACTTTTATAATGCATGCAAGTCCTGAACATTATTAAATACTTAGGTATTAGTTGCCTATGTAGGTATTCATTTAGAATACGATCACAGTTCAGTAACTTTCTTCTCCACTAAGTTACAATCTTAACGAAGTATAAATTATGTTGTTGCATTAAGCTAACC
Organism: Erythroxylum squamatum; assembly: GCA_025629845.1. NCBI lineage: Eukaryota > Viridiplantae > Streptophyta > Magnoliopsida > Malpighiales > Erythroxylaceae > Erythroxylum > Erythroxylum squamatum. Next base: position 11,009,063 of record JAOTBA010000204.1, read on the forward strand.
AAATCGTTGATTTATCATACTATCAAGTAATAAAAATAAACCAATCACATGGATGACTACAATACTAAGTGACTTCTATGAGAATTCGATCTGTAGCTGTTTTTTTTTTTTGAAAAGTTAAAGAATTGTAATTAAGAAAAAAGATCCTTACAAGAACGAAGACAAGGTATACATCTAAACGACAACGTTTAGGCAACTTTGAAGAGTAGCTAAAATGACAACGTATGAACGTTACGGGCCTATAAATAATAAACCACAAAGAGTGACTCTTTAGGCAGAAATGAAAAAAAAAATGTAAAATACGTCTTCCCCCTCTCACCCCACCCTATCAAATTAGGGTTGGGTGATTGGCATTGTCTAGAGGTTTGATAGTCGATCTACTTCAGAAGAGCTCACCTCTAGATCATCTTCGACATCTTGGATCAGAGTTTTGTTCGTAGCATTTAGGATCAACAGTCACCTTTGTATGGGAAGGAATCGACTTTTCATGTATTTTCTTTCTAGTTTGGAATCCTTAATAATCTAAGAACCCGTTCTGCATATTAGCTAACTGATTCTCCATGAAGATACTAGACTAGGGTTAACTGTTTCAGATGTAGTAGCATATAACAAATACTCTCTGATTGCTCTTGTTAATACATAGAGTACCTTTTTCCTAGTTCTTGTTTTGTTTTGGAATCGTCTGTAATTCCTCTCTCACCATATCTCCTTGATGGAGAAGGTGAAAAATATAATATAGATATGCTCATTGTGCCTGGAACTCTGATTCAGCTTCAGAAGCCATTCCAGTGTTTCTGTGAAAGTTGGACCTATATTTGAAATAAGACATAACTCTTGTATCTTCTCCCATATAAATTGGGAATAGGGACAGAGAAAGAATAGGTGATTCCTCCTCCCTCTCATATAGTACACAGCTGGCATCAGAAGTAATGAAATGCATTATGTCCATTGTGCTTAACTTATTAAGCACGTTGAGCCACAGAAGGATAGAGTGACTAGGCCTAAGAGACTTATGCCATACGACAGGGGACCAAATTTGCCTATAGGTGTTCTGATTCTGCCACTTTCTGAATCTAGCAATGTTGAAGGTGTTCGGAAGCATCTTGAGACATTGGAATATGTCCTCCTTCTCTAGATCTGGTTGATAGTTTGGAGTAAGATACTGCAATTTCAATGGAATGTTCCATTGTCCCCTTAGTAAGATAGAGTTAACCTTTGTGTTGATAAAAAATCCATTCCATATCTGAAGAACTTGAGGATATCTAATTAGAGGGCCCTTACTAGTCCAATTATCAAACTATAAATAAGCCTTTCTCCATTTCCCACCCTACAATTCACCAGAGGTTTTAAGATAGGTCTTGGCTTCAACAATTGGATCAAGGGCTAAGAGAAGGAAGGTTTTATCTGCATAGCCCAAAGACTAGTTCCTTTTAGGATATAGCTATGAATCCATCGTATCCATAAAGACTTCTTTTCTAATAGAACATTCCACATATTTTTTTTATTAAAGCTGAATTATTAAACGAGGCAATAGGAATCAATCCTAATCCCCCTTCTTCTTTCCTTTTACAAACTTTAGACCATTTAACCTTGACAAAGTTGCTATTCGAATTTAAATTTCCCCAAAGAAATTTTCTGAAAAGCTTCTCAATGGTTTTGATGACACCTTTAGCTAATGAAATGTTTTAGGACCAGTAAACATAAAGGGAGTTCAGGATCGATTTGATGAGCTGAAGCCTTCTACCAAAAGAGAGGACTTTGTTAGACCACATACCCAATCTTCTTTTTATTTTTTCTATCAATGGAAAACATTCAGTAAATTAAATTCTTTTCGTAGTAATAGGAAGTCCCAGATAAGTCAAAGGAGTAGGTTTCCTCTTCATTCCTGTAATTTTAGAGATATTGTTTTCCATCATAGTAGCACTAGCAGCTAGGATGTACTGGCTCTTAGTAAGATTAATCTCCAGACCTGAAAGTTCTTTAAATACAGACAGTGTTGACATGAGTAATTCAATAGACTTCCTATGAGCCTTAGAAAAAAGCAGCATGTCATCCACAAAACATAGATTGATTAGCCCTACTCTCTTACATTTACTATGAAATTTGAAGTCTTTGCTTTTGCCTACCTTATGTTGGATCAACTGACTTATGACCTCCATGCATATGATGAATAGATAAGGGGAGATTGGATCTCCTTGCCTCAAACCTCTTGCACTCTTAAAGATATCAGTAGGTGTACCATTAACGAGGATAGAGTACGTACGAGTGGTGATACAAACCTCTACCCATCTGACAAACTCACTAGGAAAACCTAATAGTCGTAAGGTCTGAAGGATAAAATCTCATTCCACATGATCAAAGGCTTTCTTAAAGTCAACTTTAATGATACAATTTGGAGGGTTGTTCTTCCTTTAATACCCTTTCAATAGCACTTGGATTATAGAAATGTTATCCTCAATTCTTCTACCATATAGAAAAGCACTTTGATTATCATAGATCAAGGATTCCAACACTAATTTCAGCCTGTTTGCTAATATCTTTGAAATAACCTTATAATGAAAATTAGTGCATGCAATAGGCCTATAGTCATCCATTGAAGTAGCACAATTGGACTTGGGGATCAAATAAATATGGGCTTTATTGGTCTCCCTTATAAGAACCCCCCTAGAGAAGAATTCTAGAATAGCTCTTTTAATCATAGGACCAGTTTCCTGCCATGTTTTTTAAAAGAAAAAACCATTAAATCCACTAGGTCCAGGAGATTTATTAGGGTGCATTTGAAACACAACCTCCTCTATTTCCTTCTCTTCCACTGATTCAATGAGGGTTGATGCTTATTGGTGGGATAACTTATTATGAATAAAGGAGCAAAGAGAGACATAATTTACTTTCGATTGAGTAGAGCTATAGAAACTCTTAAAATATCTCTCAGCTTCCTTTAAAAGGTCTTTTTGTTAGGAAATTTCCTCACCATTCTGCAATTTAAGGGAGTTGATTCTATTTGCTTTCCTTCTGGATAAGATAGAGTTGAAGAAAAACTTAGAACACTTTTCACCAGCTTTTAGCCAATTGACCTTAGTCCTTTGTTCCAATAGACTGTCATGATCCCTGACTTTAGATAAGTAAGAAATTAGAAGAGACTTCTCTGAGCTTATTAAGATACGGTTGTAGGGTTCAACTCTAACTCCTGTTGTATCTTCTGTAGATCTTTCTTAGCTTTTGTAACGGCTTGTTGTGTGGAAGAGGATCTTCTACTCATTAGAGGTTTCATCTCCATTTTGATAGCCTTTAGCTTCTCATTACAGATAAACTGATTTGTTCCTTCCACCGAAACCTCCAAATCCTTTTTAAGAGCATTAGTGAACCCATCATCATCGATTAGCAGGTTGTTAAACTTGAAAGGACCTCTTCTAAGATGGCGTTAGATGAGGTTCTTTATCCTTATAAGAGTGTGATTTGAAAATAGAGGGTCAAGAAAAGTAGTTACACTATTAGGAAATTGTGTAATCCAATCCTTGTTCACCAATGTTCGATCCAGTTTTTTCCTCAAAGCCCCTCTTCCAGACTGCTTATTACTCCAGGTGTAAAAGTGACCCTGTGCCTTTAAATCAAAAACTTCAATTTTGTCTACACAGTCGCTAAAATCAACTGAGAAGTTCCTTAGGCTATAATTCCCATCAGCTTCAGTTCTATATAAAGAAGAATTGAAATCACCACATAACAGTCAAGGACCATTTACAAGCTTCTGAAAGTCTAGTAAGTTATCCCATAAGAGTTTCCTCTGGAAAATATGATTAGCACCATAGATAAAGGAGGCAAAGAAGTCAACGTTTACCTTAAGGAGTTTACAATTTAGGTGGATAGCTTGTATCTTCATAGCAAAAGCATGGACATCTACCAAAGAAAGGTCATACCCGATAATATATAATTCTCTCATACCTATTGGTTTGATGGTTGGAGATGAATTTCCATCTAGAGCCCAGCTTATTTAACAACCCAAAATTTTCGTTTCTGATTTTAGTTTTCAAAAGAGCAAAAATCCATGGATTTGTATTATAGACAAAATCCTTAAAGCTGAAAGCTTTTTAGGGCAATTATTCCCCCTCACATCCCACATTATTATTTTCATTATAAAAAATTTTGTTTTTGGGGCCCTTCCCTTTGCCCCTGTCGGATTTCCTTTTCGTGACTGTCAAATATTCCCCAATGATGGGATCATCCTCCTTATTCTCCACCGAAGTAGGACAACTACTTTCCATATGGACCAAACCCATTAGATTTGTCATTATGGTTCATAGAAAGTTCATCCACCCTCCTATCCTCACCCATCTCATTATCTTCTACTTCAGTAGGCTCCTCTATTTCCGCCCCCCTCCCCCGATAATATCTTCGACGGTAACTTCTTTTCCACCCTCAACTACTACTCCTTTCCCATCACTTGCTTTGGCATTTTCTTAGAAATCATTAGTGTTGTAGCTTGGATTGACCAACTATTCCTTCTCTAAGTTAGTAACCCCTTCTCCCATTAGCTCGTTATAATCTCCTTTTGAAAAATTTTGCCCGTAGGTATCCATCTTTAACCTGAAGAAGCAAGTGAAGGCTTTCATTGGTATTGCACAGACACATTATCTTCATAAAGGGATCCATCAAGCCTCAGTCTCATAATATGAATAGTTTCTGATAAGCCATTGGATAAATGCATGTTAATGCATATTCTAACATATCCCAACATCTTCCTATTTGCTGTATTATCATCCAAACATAGAGATTTTCTTAAGAAGCTAGCTATCATACTCAACCTTTTTGTTGTCCAATATTCAAGAGGAACATTTTACCCATATTGGAACTAACCTCTTTTACTTGCAATCAATTTGAAAACCTGGCTGCTTAGGCTGCATGAATAGTAGGAAATTTGCCACATGCCACGACCCTTCTTCTACAACCTTTGATGCTTGAGCTTTGGAAGCAAATGTGAATAATATATATTTTTCGTCTGCTATTAGTGCCTAGATAAAACCTTTATTTTTTTCAAAATGATTGAGCTCATCTTTGAATTACAGGGAAAGCAGGTATTTTGTCCCACAAAAATCCTATAAAAGAGCTCACTCAAGACTTGACATCCTCCTGCAGGATATCCACATCAGGGGAGACAATGGCACGACCATCTTTAGTCTTAGGAGGGCAGAAATGAAGAGAGAGATCTGTGTAGGAGCCTCCCACCAGTTACTTCTAAGTTTTCCTCACCACCGAAGGAGTTGAAGAAGAGGGATCAGGTAAGGTCTGGGTATTAGCCAAAGAGGGTTGAGAGAGAATATGAATAGTTTCTGATAAACCATTGGATAAATCCATGTTAATGCATATTCTAGCATATCCCAACGTCTTTCTATTTGTTGTATTATCATCCAAACGTAGAGGTTTTCTTAAGAAGCTAGCTATCATGCTCAACCTTTTTGTTGTCCAATATTCAAGAGAAACATTATAGAGATTTACCCATATTGGAACTAACCTCTTTTCCTTGCAATCAATTTGAAAACCTGGCTGCTTAGGCTGCAAGAATAGTAGGAAATTTGCCACATGCCACGACCCTTCTTCTATAACCTTTGATGCTTGAGCTTTGGAAGCAAATGTGAACAATATATATTTGTTGTCTGCTATTAGTGAAAACAGGTCTTTTGTCCCACAAAAACCCTATAAAAGAGTTCTCTCTAGACTTGACATCCTCCTGCAGGATATCCACATAAGGGGAGACAATGGCACGACCATCTTTAGTCTTAGGAGGGCAGAAATGAAGAGAGATATCTGTGTAGGAGCCTCCCACCAGTTGCTTCTAAGTTTTCCTCACCACCGAAGGAGTTGAAGAAGAGGGAGGTAAGGTCTGGGTATTAGCCAAAGAGGGCTGAGAGGGTGATACAGCTGGGGGTTGTGGCATCAGAGAGGATTGGAGTAATGGAGGAAGAGGATCACTAGCTGCAAGTGAGGTTGAGGCAGAGGGTAGAGGAGGAAAATCCTCCATAGGATTGATTTGTTTTGTAGTGAAATTGGGTGCCTGCATTGTCTGAACGGAGAGCCGCCCTGTTAGGTAGCTAAATAGAGAAATGGCAGGAACTAAAAGAGGATGAGAAAAATGGGCAGGAGGGGATGCAAGAGGATGAAAAACCTTAATACCCTTGCCACAAGGCAATGAAATATTCGATTCTGAAGAAGTGACTTAGGCTCTGTTTGATTTAGAAGTTAATAATGGGATGAGATGGAACGTAACACACTTCCATCGTTTGTTTGAGGGTTTCATAATGGAATGGAATAAAATGGGATGGAAGCGGAGGGTTTTATGTTATGTTCCATTCCATCCTAAATAGTGAAAATAAGAAACCTCCGATTCAGAGGATTTAGGATGGAACGTAAACTAATAAATACATTGATGGCGTGTCAAACCAGCAAAAATAAATTCCTACTCTAGAACATTTAAACGAGTAAAGTGGTGAATAGGGTCGAACCACAGAGACCAGTGAAGTAATTATTTATTTGTGCGAAATCGAAAACAAAA
>JAOTBA010000204.1:11015706-11045814 GCA_025629845.1 Erythroxylum squamatum
TCAATAATTAAATCAATAAGAGGAATAAAAAGGAATAATTAAAACATAAATATTAGACAAATATGCACTTATCAATTCACCTGCTTGTGGTTCATCGCAACATGTGTGGTTTATCTGCTTGTAACCTTTTTTCTTTAAGTGCAATAAATTCTTAATTTTATTATATAAAAAATTAAAGTTTATTTAATTTACATTTTAGTACTCTCTAGGTCCTTGAATAAATTGCACTAAAAGAATAACCCACTTGGAAAAATATATAATTAAATACATTACTTCTTGACTTTGTTATTTTAGTTACTATATTCTAAAAAAGGCATTATTTATTTGTATATTAATATTTAAATGTCATAAAATTTATTATTGTTATTTTATTTATATTCATTTAAACTAACATAATATTAAATTTACTTAAAATTTTAATAAAATATAATAAAAATTATTTGACAATTAAATAATACCATAAATAGTTGATATGATATAGTATATTTACTGTTATGTTAATTCCCATAAAAGAAAATTTTTATTACTTAAATGTTAATAAAATATAATAAAAAATCACTAACGTTAATTAAATTCAAAAGCTACCGAAAATATTTGATTTAATAATTTAGACCTTTATCTAGTAACTTGACAAAATAATATTCAATCGTTTCCACAACTTGCAGAATAGGATAATATTTGGCTTATATTTGGCTTGGCAAACTTAGAATAGTTAATAAGTTAGAATATAATTTACTCAATTTTCTCCTAAGTATATTAATTTCTTGTATTTTTAGAAATTAGTGTTTCTCTATCAAAAAAATTTACTCTTTGTTTTTTCATTTTTAATATAGGATATTAAATTTTGTTCTTTATTTTTTCCCTTTGTCACATATATAATACCATTGATATATCTTTGTGATATATTGTTACGCTATTGGTATTTTATTGTACCTACATACTTCTTCCAGGTCCATATAGGTGCTTTTGTTCTTTTTCTAGTCTAATTGTGTTATAATTGGTTTATATTATGTTGCCTAAAAAGCATTTATCAGGAAGTAAAAAAGGAGAAAAAAGGAAAAACAAGTAAAATAGTTAATAGAATCCCAACAAGGAGTAATTAATAAATTTATTAAAAGAGTAGGCTCTTCTAGTAAGAATCCTGAGGAATTAAGTAAAGGTAGTTTTGAACAACAAAAAGAAAATTTAAGTGTTGAGATTCATATTCATGAGGAAATTAGTAATTTGAGTGAGCATGATCATATACCAAATGATCTACTTTAGAAAATTTAAGGGCAAATGAGCAACTAATCCCTATATTGAATATTTATGATCCTAGAAATTGAGATAATCTTGATAATAAAGCAAGGGATATTTTAATTGAAAAAGAGCCTGTAAGAGAATTAAATCTTGTGTTTTCTTTAGACAATGTTGAGATTTCATATTCTTATTATTATAGAAATTTGGGTAATGGAGAGATTAGTGACCAAAAATGGTTAGCTTACTCTAAACATATAGATAAATTATATTGTTTTTGTTGTAAGTTGTAATTTGTTCAAATTTAATAGCAAACAAAGTACATTACCAAAAGATAGATTTAGAGACTGGAAGCATATTAGTGAGAGACTCAAAGAACATAAAAATTGCATTGAGCGTATGACTAATATGAGAACTTGGAATGAATTAAAAGTAAAATTAAGCAAAAATCAAACAGTTGATAAAGATATGCAACAAAAAATTGTAAAGGAAAAAGAACATTGAAGATAAGTTTTGATAAGAATAGTTTCTGTTGTGAAATATCTTGCTAAATATAATTTGAATTTTCGAGGATCCAATGAGAAACTTAACCAAGATAGTAATGGTAATATTTTAGGATTGATTGAGATGATTGATGAATTTGATGTAATAATGCCAGAACATGTTAGACACATTCAAAATCACGAAATTCATCATCATTATCTTGGTCACAAATTTCATAATGAGTTGATTTCTCTATTGACCCGTGGTGTTAGAAGTTTTATCATAGGGATCATTAAAGAGGTAAAATACTTTTCTATTATTCTTGATTATACCCTAGATTTGAGTCATCAAGAAAAATGAGTTTGTTAGTACAATGTGTGAATATGTAAAATAAAAAATAAAATAGAGGAGTACTTTTTAGAGTTCTTAAAGGTAAATGACATATCTGAATTGAGACTTTTTAATGAATTATTGAATGCATTTAAGTCTCTTGATCTTAATGCCCATAATGTGAGGGATCAAGATTATGACAATGGTTCTAATGTGAAGATAAAGCACCAAAGGGTTCAGAAGCAATTGATTTGTAATTGGTTCATATTTTTCATCATTGTTAAGTCTTATATAGCAATGTATTTGTCTATAGAAAATATATTAATAAAAAATATGATTATTATATGAATTTATGGCAGATTTATATTAATATAGAGTGAGCTTTATCAACTTTAAAATAGATTCTTTTATTTTTAATCCATGTTTCTTTGAAGAGATGTATAAAATAGTCATAGGGAGGAACATATTCATAAAGATGTTGTCAATATATTAACTTTATTGCCAACTATTGTCAAGTTCATTACTAAGTGACATGCATAAATCTTTGTTTCCTTCCTAATAAGTCAATTGGTCAACCAATCAAATCATCTGCCATTTAAGTCAATGCTCAAATAAGCTAATGACCAGTTAAACTTGTGTTTATTTGTAAGGAAGAGACTTTATTATGATAATAGAGTCTCCTAATAAATATCCATTAACTGATTCAAAATTATTGAGATATGATGAACTAATTAAAAAAGGAACAAAAACAAGGACAATTCTTATACACAACCTTCGTTCATTGTAATGTAGGTGCAAATCAGACTTGCTTGTGATGGTTTCAAATTCATGCAAACCTATTGACAAGTTCCTTTCAGCTACAAAGGGATTAATTATCCAAATACCAAATAATAATCTGTAAAGAAAATAATCATTTTAGATAACAATATGATAGATATAACAATACAATAGAGGCAACAATACTGTAATTGATTATCTGAAAATATGGTTATTCATTAGTCACCATTTCAGTACCATGGATTTAAACAGCCAACCACAATCAGCTATATCATATTAGTACCATATATATAAATAGCTAGCTATAATCAACTACACCATATTAGTGCCATATACATAAATAACTATTCAAAATCAAACACCATATGCATGTTATGACTGTATTGCTTTGGCCTTGTTGGCCAAAATTAGTTTTTTCTTTGGCCTCTGAAGTAGTTATTGTAGTAATTGATTACTTTGACTGTGTTTAACTTTAGCATTTATCCCCATATAATATGTCCTTATATTATAACCATATTGCTTGTACCTTTTACATAAAATTTAAAGTCCCTTCTAAGTAGCTATATATAGGTTAATTTTGTTCCTCTCCTACATCCTTGGTCCTTACCCTTTTCACCCTTTAATATCTTCTCTTATATTATGGTAGATAGATTTCAGAATCATGATTCTCACCTTGGAATGGACATATATCTTCATTAGGGATTCGAAAAATATGGAATACATGTGCTCATTGGAATTTTTTTATGTTATATATACCATTGTGTTTGATTGTATCATGAGCATGCTAACGAAGAATTTTACTAAAATTTCATTATCTATATATGTAAGTCTTGTTTCCAGAATCAACATGTTGAAAATATATATGCTCCACTTTAAATACTCTCCCACCATTAAAGTATGAAATCCAATTATTGGCATCTAAATCTTAGGATAAATAGAGCCATTATATTTCTTTATTCCTTGCCTTTTCTTGTTAAATCTCTTCATTGCTCTTCTAATTATCTTAAGCATTATGAGAGTTAGCTTTTCCTTAGGCTCCCTGTGTATACATTGAAGCTCTTGTAATAGTTGTTCAACATTATGTTACATTTTAGTCTAACTTCGTGAGTTTGCCTACACTATTTATTCATTGGTATTTTGTTAAACTAGTTATATATTATTTTGTTAAGTCTTTCCAATTGTTTCATATACTTATTCAAGTTATAAAAAAACTTAAAATAAGCATGCATTGAACTATCATTAGATCGACAAGTCAAATTCCTGATCCACTAAAACCAAAGAAACTATACTATCCCATTATATAGTTAAAATAAATAAATAATCATATACACATCAAAATCATTAAAGGTATATGATCTTATCGTATTCTACATTATATCTATATATCATTAGTTATCCTAAATTTGTTTTAAATATGTCTAACATAATATATATGCATGCTTCGAACATTAGCCATGTCAATGCTAAAGACATGTCGACCTAAACCCTGTTATAAAGAAACCATATAAGAATGTAAAAAATCATTGTTTAACTGTTGATAATAAAGGGTAACAAGAGAAAATATAAAATGTAACATTAAAGGAGACAAATTAGAAATTTAGCTTTTTTTCAATCAGAAATGAAAACCCAATTTGATTCTTGTAATACATCTAAAAACTTATTTTCATAATTCTTAATTTGTTCTCAATTCTAACAATAACCCACATGATTTGTAATTGAACTCTGGAACCTTTCCATAGCCAAGTCCCTTATTCTAAAAATGAACTGCAACATGTTCAAATGATTTATGTCCACGTTAATGTTGTTCATTTCTCCTCCTTTATAGCATATGGTAGAGGTAAATTTGAAAGCCCTACCATAACCAAATTGATACTTAAATATATGGTATATCGTTGCATAAAAATAAATTTAAATTAACACAATATTTTCAATAAAAATAGACATGCTAAAAATGTTTAGAAAGAAAAAACCAGCTATGTTACATATATTCAAGTAAAGGTCTTTATTCATATGAAAATATAAATAGGGAAAAACATGTTCAACCAAGCATTTTCAATACAAACAAAAAAGAAATAATAGAAAGTTTTACTCTTACAATAAAATGGAGATTAATTTTACTATCGTATAAATTTTTTAGGATATCATTGGAAAAGATTATATTGGTTGGGAACATATAAGTTTGGTTAAATCAATGTTGTACCTTCCTAAGATTCCAAACTTTTATAAATCAAAGAAAAAATAAATATGTTAGTAAACCTATGTGAATTTACATATATAGATGTAGAGGTTTTTAATATAACAAAATTGTCAAGGTTTTTGTATATAATAGTCTAGGTCAGTAGATGTTACATGTATGTAAGTAAAAGCTACATTTATTGATTTGATGTTTTAAAAGAAGAAATGATTTTTACACCACGCAGTTAGGGTAATTGAGTCTAATGAGAAGTGAACCAAGGACTATAGATGTTGCTTATCAAAAAAAAAATCTAGCAATGAGAATGGCTCTCCATTAAAAGAAAGTTTTTTTTTTTTCTATATAACTAACTCTATTACTTGTCTTTTGAAACGATCATACCTAACCTAATTAGATTTAGAGATTATGACTTGTTCTAGTTATTAAGATTAGTAACTTAATTAGCTGCTGGGGTAACTTAAGGCAAACAATACTTACCAGACCCTATTCTTATATGTTATATGTAACTTTATATCGATCTATTAGAAAGGCTATAGTCACTTTCATGCATTTGAACATAAATATATGATAATCAGTCTTATTATCTCCTATTACTTCTTTTTGACATTTTATTTCTATGGCAAAAAGTTCATTTTTAACTTTAATATTTTCATCAAAATATAGGTCAGACTATGATATGTTGAAGCATTCAAAATGAACTCTAGCAATTGCATGTCATTTAAGTTAATTGCTAAATGGATGAAAATATTGATAGATTTATTTTCTATTAAAAATTTATTGCTTTTGCCATGTTTATATGAGTCCGACTATGCCATATGGAAGCTATATGTCATAGTAGGATCCACACATTTAATTAAATTTAAACTATTTTCTTAATTATGATTATATATAATAAATATTAATTAAAACTAATAATCATAATTTAACTTAAATAATCTAGCTTAAACTTGATTAACCTTATTTAATTAAAAAGGTATAATTACTAGGAAATTCCCAAGTTCACCTGAAAGAGGAGGAGGAACATGTGGAGGAGATTGGGGTTTATAAAGAGCAAGTAATTGACCCAAATGGGAATGGGAATGAAAGAAGTGTTTGTGAAGAAGGATGCAGAGTGTTTTTTTCGAAAAATTAAAGAATTGTAATTAAGAAAAAAAAGATCCTTACAAGAACAAAGACAAGCCATACATCTAAACAGCAGCATTTAGGCAACTCTGAAGACTAACTAAAATGACAGTGTATGAACGTTACAAGCCTACAGATAATAAACCACAAAGAGCAACTCTTAGGCAGAAATGGAAAAAACGAAAAATGTTTCTTTCCCCCCTCACCCGACCCTACCAAATTAGGGTTGGGTGATTGGCATTGTCTAGAGGCCCAATAGTCGATCTACTTCAGAAGAGCTCACCTCTAGATCATCCTCGACATCTTGGATTGAAGTTCTGTTCGTAGCATTCCGGATCAACAACCACCTTTGTATGGGAAGGAATCGACTTTTTAGGTATTTTCTTTCTAGTTTGCCATCCTTAATAATCTAATAACTCGTTCTTCATATTAGTTAACTGATTCTCTATGAAGATGCTAGACTAGGGTTAACTGTTTTAGATGTGGTAGCATATAAGAGATACTCTCTGATTGCTCTTGTTAATACATAGAGTACCTTCTTTCCAGGTCTTGCTTTGTTTTGGAATCATCTATGATTCCTCTCTCGCCATATCTCCTTGATGGAGAAGGCAAAAGATATAATATAGATATGCTCATTGTGCATGAAACTTTGATTCAGCTTCAATAGCCATTCCAATGCTTCTGTGAAAGTTGAACCTGCATTTGAAATAAGACATAACTCTTATATCTTCTCCCATATAGATTGGGAATAGGGAAAGAAAAAGAATAGGTGATTCCTAGATTCCTCCTCCACTCACATAGTACACAGCTAGTATTAGAAGTAATGAAATGCATTCTTGCCATTGTGCTTAACTTATTAAGCACAGTGAGCCACAGAAGGATAGAGTGACTAAGCCTGAAAGACTTATGCCAGATGATAGGGGACCAAGTCTGCCTATGGTTGTTCTAATTCTGCCACTTTCTGAATATAGAAATGTTGAAGGTGTTTGAAAGCATCTTGAGACATTGGAATATGTCCTACTTCTCTAGATCTGGTTGATAGTTTGGATTAAGATACTGCAATTCCGATGGAATGTTCCATTGTCCTTAGTAAGGTAGAGTTAACCTTTGTGTTGATAGGAAATCCATTCTATATCTAAAGAACTTGAGGATATCTAATTAGAGGGTCCTTACTAGTCCAATTATCAAATCATAAATAAGCCCTTTCTTCATTTCCCACCCTACAATTCACCGGAGGTTCTAAGATAGGTCTTGGCTTCAACAGTTAGATCAAGGGCCAAGAGAAGGAAGGTATTATCGATATAGCCCAAAAGCTAGTTCCTTTCAGGATATAGCTATAAAACCATCGTATCCATAGAGACTTCTTTTCCAATAGAACATTCCACATATTTTTAATCAAAGCTGAATTATTAAACGAGGCAATAGGAATCAATCCTAGTCCCCCTTCTTCTTTCCTTTTACAAACTTCAGACCTTTTAACCTTGGCAAAGTGGTTATCCAAATTTAAATTTCCCCACAAAAATCTTCTAAAAAGCTTCTCAATGGTTTTGATGACACCTTTAGCTAATGAAATGTTTGAGGACCAATACACAAGAAGAGAGTTCAAGATCGATTTGACGAGCTAAAGCCTTCCTCCAAAAGAAAGGACCTTGTTATATCCAATCTTCTCTGTATTTTTTCTATCAATGGAAAACATTTAGTAAATTGTATTCTTTTCATAGTAATAGGAAGTCCTAGATAAATCAAAGGAGTAGGTTTCTTCTTCATTCCTGTAATTTCAGAGATATTGTTTTCCATCATAGTAGCACTAGCAGCTAGGATGTATTGGCTCTTAGTAAAATTAATCTCCAAACTTGAAAATTCTTTTAATACAGACAATGTTGACATGAGTAATTCAATAGACTTCCCATGAGCCTTAGAAAAAAGTAGCAAGTCATCCGCAAAACATAGATTGATTAACCCTACTCTCTTGCATTTACTATGAAATCTGAAGTCTTTGCTTTTGTCTACCTTATGTTGGATCAATTGACTTAGGACTTCCATGCATATAATGAATAGATAAGGGGATATTGGATCTCCTTTCCTCAAACCTCTTACACTCTTAAAAATATCAGTAGGTGTACCATTAACGAGGATAGAGTATGTAGAAGTGGTGATACAAGCCTTTACCCATATGACAAACTCACTAGGAAAACCCAATAGTCGTAAGGTTTGAAGGATAAAATCTCATTCCAAATGATCAAAGGCTTTCTTAAAGTCAACTTGAATGATACAATTTGGAGGCTATTCTTCCTTTGACACCCTTTCGTCAGCTCTTGGACTATAGAAATGTTATCCCCAATTCTTCTACCATGTAGAAAAGCACTTTGATTATCAAAGATCAACGATTCTAACACTAATTTCAGCCTATTTGCTAAGATCTTTGAAATAACCTTATAAAGGAAATTAATGCATGCAATAGGCCTGCAGTCATCCAATGAAGCAGCACAATTGGACTTGGGGATCAAACAAAAATGGGTTTTATTGGTCTCCCTTAGAAGAACCCTTTAGAGAAGAATTCTAGAATAGCTCTTTTAATCATAGGACTAGTTTCCTGCCATGTTTTTTGAAAGAAAAAACCATTGAATCCATTAGGTCCAGGAGATTTATTAGGGTGCATTTGAAACACAACCTCCTCTATTTCCTTCTCTTCCACTGGTTCAATGAGGGTTGATGCTTGTTGGTGGGATAACTTATTATGAATAAAGGAGCAAAAAGACACAGAATTTACTTGCGATCGAGTAGAGCCATAGAAACTCTTAAAATATCTCTCGGCTTCCTTTAAAAGGTCTTTTTGCTGGGAAATTTCCTCACCATTCTGTAATTTAAAGGAGCTGATTTTATTTGTATTCCTTCTGGATAAGATTGAGTTGAAGAAAAACTTAGAACACTTTTCACCATCTTTTAGCCAATTGACCTTAGCCCTTTGTTTCAATAGACTATCATGATCCCTGACTTTAGATAAGTCAGAAATTAGAAGAGACTTCTCTGAGCTTAGCAAGATAGGGTTTGCAGCATCCAACTCTAACTCCTGTTGTATCTTCTATAGATCTTTCTTAGCCTTTGTAATGACTTGTTGTGTGGAATAGGACCTTCTACTCACTAGAGATTTCATCTCCATTTTGATAGCCTTTAGCTTCTGATTACATATAAACTGATCCGTTCCTTCCACCGAAACCTCCAAACCCTTTTTAGGAGCATTAATGAACCCTTCATCTCTATCAGCAGGTTGTTAGACTTGAAAGGACCTCTTCTAACATGGTGTTGGATGAGGTTCTTTATCCTCATAGGAGTGTGATCTGAAAATAGAGGGTCAAGAAAAGTAGTTACACTATTAGGAAATTGTGTAATCCAATCCTTGTTCACCAATGTCCGATCAAGTTTTTTTCCTCAAAGCCCATCTTCTAGACTGCTTATTACTCCAAATATAAAAGTGACAATACGCCTTTAAGCAAAAACTTCAATTTTGTATACACAATCGCTAAAATCAGCTGCGAAGTTCCTCAAGCCATAATTCCCATCGGCTTCAGTTCTATATAAAGTAGAATTGAAATCAACATATAACAGCCAAGGACTAATTACAAAAGCTTCTAAAAGTCTAGTAAGCTATCCCATAAGAGTTTCCTTTGGAAAATATAATTAGCATCATAAATAAAGGAGGCAAAGAAGTCAACGTTTACCTGAAGGAGTTTACATTTGAGGTGGATAACTTGTATCTCCATAGCAAAAATAAGGACATCTACCAAAGAAGGATCATACCCAATAATAATTCTCCCATACCTATGAGTTTGATGGTTGGAGATGAATTTCCATCTAGAACCCAGCTTATTCAACAGCCCAAAATTCTCCTTTCTATTTTTAGTTTCAAAAAGAGCAAAAATTCATGGATTTGTGCTATAGACAAAATCCCTTAAAGTTGAAAGCCTTTTAGGGCAGTTAATCCCCCTCACATTCCATGCTATTATTTTCATTATAAAAAATTTGTGTTTATGGGGCCCTTTCGTTTGCCCCTGTTCGGTTTTCTTTTGGTGGCTATCAAAAATTCCCCAATGATGAGATTATCCTCCTTATTCTTCACCGAAGTAGAACAGCTACTTTCCATATGGACCAAACCATTAGATTTGTCATTAAGGTTCATAGAATGTTCTTCCACCCTCCTATCCTCACCTGTCTCATTATCTTCTCCTTCAACAGGCACCTCTATTGTTTCCCCCTAGCAATATCTTCAACAGTAACTTCTTTTCCACCCTCAACTACTACTCCTTCCCATCACTTGCTTTAGCATTTTCTTCGGAATCATTAATATTGTTGCTTGGATTGACCAATTGTTCCTTCTCTAAGTTAGTAACTCTTTCTCCCATTAGCTCGTCATAGTCACCCTTTTGAAAAATTTTGCTTATAGGTATCCATCTTTTACCTTGAGAAGCAAGTTAAGGCTTCCATTGGTATTACACAGACACATTATCTTCATAAAGGGATCCATCAAGCCCCAATCTCATAATAGGAATAGTTTATGATAAACCATTGGATAAATCCATGTTAATGCATATTCTAGCATATCCCAACATCTTCCTATTTGTTGTATTATCATCCAAACATAGAGGTTTTCCTAGGAAGCTAGCTATCATACTCAATCCTTTTGTTGTCCAACATATAGAGATTTACCCACATTGGAACTGATCTCTTTTCCTTGCAATCAATTTGAAAACTTGGTTGCCAAGGCTGTAAGAATAGTGGGAAATTTGCTACATGTCAAGGGCCTTCTTCTACAACCTTTGATGCTTGAGCTTTGGAAGCAAATGTGAACAATATATTTTTGTCCTCTGCTATTAGTGCCTGGATAAAACCTTTATTTTTTCATGTTGATTGAGCTCATCTTTGAATTACAGTGAAAGCAGGTCTTTTGTCCCAAAAAAACCTTATAAGAGAGTTCTCCCAAGACTTAACACCCTCCTGCAGGATATCCACATTAAGGGAGACAATGGCACAACCATCTTCAGTCTTAGGAGGGCAAAAATGAAGAGAGATAGATCTGTGTAGGAGCCTCCCACCACTTGCTTCCAAGTTTTCCTCACCACTGAAGGAGTTGAAGAAGAGTGAGGTAAGGTCTGGGTATTGGCTAAAAAGGGCTAAGAGGGTGATACAGTTGGGGGGTTGTGGCATCAGAGAGGATTGGAGTAATGGAGAAAGAGGATCAATAGCTACAACTGAAGTTAAGGCTGAGGGTAGAGGAGGAAAATCTTCCGTAGGATTGATTTGTTTTGTAGTGAAATTGGGTGCCTGCGTTGTCTGAATGAAGAGCCGCCCATGTCAGGTAGCTAAACAAAGAAATGGTAGGGACTAAAATAGGATGAGAAAAACGGGCATGAGGGATCAAGAGAGGATGAAAGACCTTAATACCCTTGCCACAAGGCAATAAAATAATCAGTCTAAAGAAGAGACTTAGGGGGTGTGCGAGGGAGCGGAGGAGAGTTTGTGTGAATAGAGAAACGTATACAAAGCAGGCTCCTTATTTTCAGTTTTAGAGGATGTGATGTTTGCTGGATTTGGGGAGCCCACTTTTATGGGAGATCTACATCATAGGCCTAGTAATGAAATATACTCGTAGGCTTTGACACCACACTTCAACCCAAATCCTTAAGGTATTAGGTTTATGAATCCTTTCCACTGAAAAATAATTGATTGCGATATGGACAAAGACGAGATGGATAGGATGAAAAAAATAGGATTAAATTCAACCAACGAATTTAATTTAAGTTTAATTAAATGCATGAGTCCTACTGTAGTATATGGCTTCTACGTAGCATAGTAAAATTCATATAGACATTAAAAAATAATAATTTTGTAGTACATAACGGATAAATTCTTAACTTTAATAATATTTCTTTCTATTTAGGATCTAAATTAAATAGTTCACAAATATTACAGTTTATTTTAAATGTTCTAAAACGTTAAGATTTAACTTATATTTTAACGAAGAAGATAAAATTAAAAATGCACTTTTTATAATACATAATCTTATAAATTAGAACAACACCTTTATTTGGACGAACTATTAATAAAAGTTGATAAATCTGACTAATATGGTTAAAACTTCCTATTCAAATACACATTCTTAAGCACAACTAGTAATGAAATACTTTTAAAAAAAATAGGGAAAACACTTTATTTAGCAAAAAACTTGAACCACAAAGTTGACATCATTGCCTTCACTCAAAGAGATTTATTATAATCACAAGATAAACACAGTATATATGCACAAAGCTCTATCCAAACATACACAAGTTTAATCACAAGATCACTGTTGACTTATGTTACAAAGTCAAGGTTATAGACATCAGATTAAGTTCTATTACGTTAAGACAAGAATTAAAATAAAACTGATTTTGACTTTGGAAAAACAATACCTAATAAAGGTAGATATTGGACATCAAAAGAGAATTACACATACTACCCTATAATGCAAGGAAGAATTACTATCAAAGGCTAACATAAAATCAGCCACAAATGGTCAAGTAGAGTCTTCAACATTACATGCAAAAAAGTAAAAGCTTATGCATCCCTCCATCTACCAATAGCGTCGTTTAAAGTGGATCTCTTTGAAATTGACTGCAAGCCAGTAAAACCATTTGGCGAACATCACCAGTATCAAGATTGTAAGTACTATTTTGTTAGTGAAAGTGAAAGAAGCATATCAATAATTTGTGATCTAACCTTATCAGTAGACATCCCTAAATGTTTAAAATAAAATCCTACCATCTATAAATTCCTTTCTTTTTTCTAAAAATAACATAAAATCGCTGAAATTTCTTATAAATAAAGCACAATCTAACCAATATTTCATGTTACATTCTGCTGTACTTTACATTAAAAAGAAAAACTAAACGTCCGTACTTTTTATAGTCCAGGTTTAGGAGACCACTGCGAACCTAACAACTCCACCAACACCTCAAGTGTCGAACAATCCACCAACCTTAGACTCAAAACTTCAACCCTCCAGGTGATGAATCGAAGATCTCTCCAGTACTTTAAAGGCATGCAACTTTATTTTACCTTCTTTGACACGGTAAATTTTAATTAGTTTAAGTAAAATTATTGAGTTTAAATCATACTTAATAGACTAATTAAATAATCATGTCACAAATATTTAATTATTCTATATGTATTAATTGTATCACAGGCATTTTTCTTAGAAGTTTAAGAGAAATTCTTGTAAAGTGACTTGAACCATGACCATGTTTTTATTCCAAATTTAAATTTTTATGAAAATACTAAGAACCAAAATACATTTTTACCATTTAAGAAAACAAATAAAAAGCAATAAAGTCAAGAAAATAAGACAAATAAAATTTTTATTACATTAATTTCAGTTGTAAGTGTAGCGTTTCTGTAGTGTATTACCAGTCATTTTTTGGTGTCAATATTATCAGCCACTTCTGAAGGCTCATTGTCATTGTTGATGTTAGGTTAGCTATGTTTAAGTTAACCGTGTAGTCACCATGTTTGGTGAAGAAAATGGGAAGTCAGACGAGGTACAATAGCAAATCCGTTGGATCAGAAATCAACTAAATACGTCAGCTAACAAGCACAAAGTTGTTGAAGAATTGATGCTTAGATGAATTGGCCTATATATTTTTTTTTAATTATTTGGACTAGGTAACTGTAACAGCTGCTAAATTATTCAGACAAACTGCATTCTCTGAAGTATTTTGCTCTAAGGCCCATATGGCTTTCAATTAAAAAACAACAGAACCACATGGGTATACATTGTTACAGAAGTAAAAGAATTGCTCAGGAAAGCCTAAGCTCAACTAAAATCAAAACCCAACTTTTTACCATCTCAGCCTCCACAAATTCAATAGAACAATCTACGATATACAATTATACAAATTATAGGATACCTCGTCCATGTCTCCTCTATGTTGAGATCAGAATGCCAATCGACTCTAGATTCAAATCCAGGACGCAGCATACATAATTAGAGTTGCAACTGTCCTGGACCTCTTCTAGATGATCTTGAGGGAGGGCCACTCATTTCCAAAGCCGAAGGTTGTCGACGGTGCTCTTCTACTCTTTGTACTTCCTGCAGACGACAGCACGCAACAATTCCAAACTTAGACGCAGTGTACAAAAGTAAATACTGCAAAAAGGTAAATAAATATATATATATAGACACAAGATCATCGACCAATTAAAGGCAGAACGAGCAGTCAGATTTTATGAACTGGAGAGGCAACAAATGCAACCCGATACCATACCAGCCAAAAGAATATCAAGCTTCATTTTAAAATTCTCCATTCCTAGACCATAAGATGAGTCATACCACTTGCAGTATAGCCAACACCAACTAAATCACTCACGTTTACTAATGTATGTTTAGTTGAATGTAAGGTACTGCAATATACTTGAAATATGATGATGCACTCGCTCAAAGAAATAGATACCAGGATAGAGAGAATCAATTTAACTGATAATCACATTGCTGAACATAATGCCTTTTTGCATCAAAAAAAAAGAACATAATGCCTTTTATATTGAGGAAAGTCAATTCTGCTACATTGTACCTTTTATTGAAATCACAAAAAAAAAAGAGAAGTAATGTGATGAAATGATGATTCACTAAATTAAGCCTCACATTAGATTATAACAAATGTTACGCCAGATATTCCCATCATTTTGACTCTCATCACCAATCAACATGAAAATGCTTGCTCTAAGCTAAAATAATTACAAGGACTTAACAAATCAAGAAATAATAAAGATCACAAGAAAGCACAAAATAATATTACAAAACCTTCAACGACATAGAATTGTTGCGAGAACGTGCCTGTGCTGTTTTAGCATTCATGCGATGCTGCCGTTGCATTTGTTCAAACTGCTGCAGTCTTAAAGCAAAGTTAATTCCACCATGCGAACTAGAATTCCCGACATCCAAGTTAACATCACCATCCTCAGAGATATGTGATCCACTTGGAATATGATGCAGCATTTGTGTGTAGGGATTCCCTGAAGACGTTCGCTTGATTTGCTCACCATTGAATGAATATGAAGGTACAGCTTTTAATCGAGTCTGTAGTATCTTAAAAGCAGCACTTTGCTGCATACAAAAATGATGTATAAAAGCATATAAGAAACGTTATACTGCTACCTAAGTTTGATTACTCCTGTTGCGCTAAAATTTTTTGAAGAAAGAACAGCCAATTGCAACAAACATTACAAACCTTTAAAACCATAAAGCATTTCAAATATACTAAATTAGTTGAACATTTTAGTTACTATATTGTTAACACTGAGGTAAGAATTTTCGGTTCCATGACATCAAGAAACTCAGTAGCAGCAGCAGCAGCAGCAGCAGCTGCAACCTTACTGAAAAGGTTGCGTACGAAGTGATCATGAACTGTCATACCTGCACACTTTAATGCCACCAGATTCCACAGTTTCCTTGGTTCTGACTTTCTATAAGAGTTTCAACTTAAACAGATTTCCCTCGTGCTCCTTTAGCATTTTCAAGTGTTAAGAAGACAACTTACCTTACAGCCACAATTCATTGTTTTGATTGTAGAACTCCCAAATTTCATTTATCAAGAAATCCACAAAATTATTCAGTGAAAAGGCTAGAATTAAAACTTTCAATGCTCATATGGTTATCACAATATTAAAGATGCTTAACAGAAATTACTTCTCTTTTATTTCTTCATTGTACTCCAAAAGCATATCACATTATGAGACAATTCATCAGTGGCAGTAGAAACCTTTCCAATTACTCTCTATGCGCAAGAATCGTTGACATTAGCCTAATATGATGCATGTTCGAGTGAATGACAGCATTCAACATAAATAAAGCAAGTAACGATATATGCAAATGAAAATGCATCCTTTTGCAAACTAGACAAGGTATACATCTGTAGGAAGTAGTATGCAACTTTTCAGGCATACCTGAGGAAGTAACATAAGAAGACCATACAAGGCTTTTAACAACCACGTATATCTTACAGGTTCAAGAAGCTGCAAGAACCGTAAAGTAGCTGAGAGTTGGTAAAATATCTAGACTTCAACTAGACATGCATAAAATTGAAACAAGTGAGTGCTTTTCTCCATCAATCAAGCCAACAAAATTCAGACAAAAAATACAAAATATCCAAGCCTAAATGATCAAGCATCATCTAAAAGTTCATTTAAACATCCCTGATAAAAGGGCTCCACTGATTCTAACAAACTTGAGAAGAAAATATAAAATACCAAACCGTATAAAAATTATCTATGAACTCTTCAAGCAAGACAGCATATGAAGGTAGTGACCCTGATTTCAATCAGCATCTAAGCTTTTAACCCAAACCACTAGTCCACACATGTCCATTCAATAGTAAAGTAGAAAAGTAGTTGCAAACTGAATGATGTAAGAAAATATACACATAAGAATTCCTAATTCACCTAAAAGCAAGACAGAGACAGCAGAATAATTAGGCCAACTGGTTCTAACTTTGTCTTTTGAATAATATGCACCTGCAATCTTAGGTAAGCAAATATTGGCGTTTCTAGCAAACGAATCAATTTATCGAGTTGAACCAGGAATTTGACGTTGATATCCTCCTCTACTAGAGACTGAATCACAGAACTTGCATGCTGGTAAGTCTGGAAAATGAAAAAAGGAAAGGGGCACGCACAAAACCAATCATAAAACTTTAATAACATTATTAATGACCAGATCATAAGGAGGAGGAGTAATGAAACATGTTCTATACCTGAGCTAACAAGCAAAGACTTATAATTGCCATAGGCGAATGGCACCATGAAGCATATAAACAAACGAACAAGTCTTTCCCAGCAGAATTCACCAATGATTGCTTTAAAAGATCTCGAAGGTCAGATAACTCAGAGGATGTGAGCAAAATTAAATTTAGCGCCTGCAGATTATCAGCAAAGAAAGTTAACATCACTGTTGAAAGAAAAACATGTGAATCTTGGTCAAAATATAAGTGATGTCGCATTTCAATGCAACTATAGAAGCCAATTTTTTAAGATGCTGAATTTGTAAAATTCTCAAGAGGCACTAAAAGTATTTGCGCAATCAGTTGTCCATTGCTTAATTTCAGAATACTGTAAATTGCAAGTTGATTTGCTTCCAGAAGATATTAAATGCATTGCCAATCAATTTGCAGAAGATGATCACACCTGAACCATGATAGATGCAAAATCCAAGTCAGCTTCCCCTTCTAGGATAGTGGACAGTTCACGGTAGACTCTTTCGGCATCTAAAAGCACACAGAGTCGTCGGATTATCAAAGCACCACGTCTAAGAAAACGAAAATGAATACAATAAGATGTCATTTGGAGTAAACAATAAAATTCTGCTAAAAGCCTGATCAACTGTTAAAAGTTGAGAGAATAAACATGGAAAAATACTCACTTCTCCAGAAGAGAATTATCAACACGAAAGTTATGCGCCAAAAAAACAACAAGTTGGCGGAAATGTTGTGGATCTTTTGCTATGCATGCATGGATCTCCAGAACGAGAAGTACCACCTGGTGAAAACAGTAAGAACAGCAACATCATATCCAAAACCCATAAAGACAATAAAAGTCTAGTCCAAACAACATTCTGGATGCTTGAACTGTTAAGATCTTTTAAAAGTAGTACACTCAAAACTTCCCAAAAATCACTGACACAATCACCAATAAACCAATATCTCAAAAGATAGTTCACAACCAACAACCAGAGTGTGAATCAAAGAAAATAGTCTACAGCAGAAGTAGAATATTACCTCATCAGAAGGATCTGATAGTGCTTTCAGAAGGGTATCAAATATGTCATTCAAAAAACCTAATACCTGTTTCACAAAGAGTACAACTATGTAGCATTAAAAATTAATTTTCAACACAGATAAATTCAGATTTAGTGAAAATTTACTCAAATGACAGAACTCAAAGAAATGATAAAAGCAATCTCCAAAACAAGCTTTTGTTCTTTCAGTAAACATTACTAGAATCTAAATCCCAAGTGGTTTCAGTGTCACCAGAAACAGCTTAGATGCCACATGGCTTGGTGAAATTGGATCTTTTTACGTGCTGTCCTACAGGTGTAGTCCCAAACACCACGTCACAAATTTACCAACTATTTTTGTTATACCTCCTGATGAAACCAAATGAAAAAACATAGGCAATTAAGTATATCAATGAAGAAGATTATTAGGGTCGATAACAATCATTGAAAAACCTTAGGTCCTAAGCAATATGTTGGTCAAAGCTGACCATTCATTTATAAGAGCCATAAACATTCTACTGCAATAACTGATGATGACAGATACAATGGCATCTTTCTGATCAAAGGGCATGACCAAGAAAGTGACAAGTTTCAGCTGCTTCAATCACTTATTGCATTTTTTTTCTCCATCAGGCTATCCAACTGAAGATCTTGAATTAAATACTTCACCATGACATAAAATAACAATGGCTAGATAACAAAAAAGTAGGACGAGAAAATAAGAAATAGAGGAGTGGAAAGTAAATCTACCTCAGCACGATGACGGTTTAAAAGGGTTGATATCCAATGCAATGCCTCTATTCGAGTAGCCTCCCATTCACTTTGTAATTGCCTGAGTTAAACAAGACAACAATGATTACAACACCAACTTTCTAGAAATTCTGCAATTTAGGGAAAGCCAAAACTAAGCATGTCTACTATTCCCCTCCTGAGGCAGCAGTGTGAGTGCAAATAGGTATTCTGTTCTGTTTTCTCTATTATTATTCTCAGGTGATAAAAGCAACACCTCCTTGCAATGGAAAGGATTGCTCCAACATCAAAACCTTCTGCAGGATCAGCTTTGATTGCACGAAGTTCTTCGTTGGTTTCACGGGCAACCTTATGCCAAGAAAGAGAGAGCAAACGGAAAAAATTAGGGAACAAATTAAGCATTAACATGACATGCTTAGCAGGTCAACCAGATTCTTTTGAAAGTCTTCAATCCACCTTACCACTCTGATTTTCTCTTCTTTGTCAGATATACAAGGAAGAATGGCTCCCAGTATGTCCGCATAATAAGGAACAAGTTGGTCCCCACCAAGTTTTACAAACTCATTTATCTGCATAGTAGAATGAAAATAAAATGTTGAAATGATAAGGCAAGCATAAAAGAATTATCAATAAAATTCAAAATGTTTTCTTAGTAAGTTTAGAGTATGAATTCTAAGCAAAAAGGAAAGCACATATGCATCCAAATTGACAGATGCTTAAGCAGGTATTCAAGACAAATTAAAATGTCGATAATTGTCCGAGCATATGTGTATACATGTTTATAGATGTTTGTTAAGCATATCTGTCCATAATGATTCAAACATACGACTGTATAAGAAACTCTCCTTTATTAGCTAAAAGCAACTACTTAGCATGTTGAATCTTCTTACCCATGTGATAGCCGTTAAACGGGTGAATTCATCAGGAGAAGCTGCCCTTTGCACCAATATTTCAGCCATGCGACCATAATCTACAGACTTCAAGAGTAGCACTGTTCGAGTCAGAAAATTGAAAATGAACAAAAAGATTTGTTTTTATGTCAAAACAATTGATGCAATAAGAATGTTTCAGTAGTTAAAAGATAAAAGCTCCTGCGTGTTTAAACACGTGCACAAATACACACGTAAAATATAGACATAGAAAAGCAGTGCTTGCATAAGTTTCTAACAGCAAATGACAAAGATATAGAAACTAATGGGAATTAACATCAAGAGAAGTCTTACTGGGGAGTTCTTAATCTCCTGGAGAAACTCCGAAAGAGCAGCATCAGCTTGTTGACGTATCTCATGGCTTGAATCACTCAACATGTTGAACAAACCTGAGATTCAGTGAAATAATAAGTTGATCGGTCATATTTTAACTGTCCTGCAAAAGGATTTTATCAACTGCCAAAGTTTCATTTACCATCAAGAAAATCTGGAAGAAAACCAAGCATATCTATATCTGGAACACTGTCCAACACAGTGATCCATCCCACCAAAAACTGACGGACGTATGGATTTAGGACATTCATGCGCTCTCTCAACAAAGGTATAAATTCTTCAATGCTGACGATGAAAACAGCAAGAAAGAAAAATATAAATAGAATTGTTCATTTTCAATGCATCTTACAATCTTTTTTGAACTGTTGGTCATATATCCAACACAGCGCACCTGAACTGATCACTTTCAGTAACGATATCCTGCATTATCATTATAGAATATGAGGTAGAAATTCAAGTGTCATGTTTTATTCAATATATACAAGTATCTGCTGAATTTGGATCCATACCTTTACAAGACGATCCAAAAGGTGGGCTGCACTTTGTACATTGGCATCTGAGTCCGCAGAAAGTTTACACAAGGCATCAAAAATCTGATTAAAAAATACGATAAAATCTCCTCTAACCACCTGCAAATTAATACGCAAGAGAAACTTAAAACCCAAGAAACCAACAGAAAAGAATATCAATTTAACTTACAAAATCCTTGTCTCACCTTGGCAATGTTATACAGAGCTTCACAAGCATAATAGCGAACTCTACTGTCTTGGTCAGAAAATGAATTAAGCACAGGCGGCACAATTTGCTAAATAGATGCACCCAGAATAAGGAAAAAGAAAAGAACTTTAGAGAGACAAGAATTAGATGGAAAACAATTTTCTTTGTCAAATGAAATAAACATCCACTAAAAGTCTGGAACAAAATAAACAATAAATGGAATAAATGTTTGCATATTGTTTGTCCCCACTAGTTCACAAAAATTGGAAGTATGGACTGTGGCTAAACTAATCTAATGCACAATAAGAATAGATAATAAATCTGAATAATTATAAAATAACTGCAGAGCAGTATGCAAACAATTACAGTAGACTTCCTAAATCCTTCATGCATTCCCAGTATTGTCACTCCCAATTATCACAATTTCAAGTATGGCGAGCACCTTCATAAGAAGAGAGAAAACAAGAAATATATATTCCACAAAATGATAGCTGGCAGTATTCGTTTTCTACTGGGCACAAAAATCACATTAATATCCCCACTTCTAACATGACCAAACAAGCTCCATATTATCACTTAGCTAAATTGAATTATTTTGAACTTAGGAACCTAAGCTAGATCCTAGAATAGCATAAATTCTTGAATTATTTCAGGGTCATTAGATGCATATTGTTCTTCTCGTGAAACGGAATTGCTAGCATAGAGAAAATGGCTCCAGAATCTCTGGAAATATCTGCTTGACCATATCATTTTCCCAAGCCTTCAATTGCTGGAACACGAAATCTCCAAAAGTAATTCTGAAAGGAATGTATGCCTATGTCTCCCTCTCATTATTCTTACTCCTGTCCTAAGAGGCACCATCGCTTTCCAGTCATAATAACTTTTGAAACAATCAAACTCTCCAGATTCTTCAGTCTGCATCGTATATAAGTAGGAATCCACGCATGGGCCAACATAATTTCTACCCTAATCGCATATCCATAGTTCTTGATGCACCCCATTGATGTATTTGGACCCCAAGGACCCAAAATGTGAAACTTTATTATGCTAAAAATAATCAAGAAGACACCAATGACATAAGACTAATAAGAATAAGAAGAAACAAAAGTATGAAAGTACATAGAGAAGCACGTCAGGTCACTTACTTCAAGATGTTGGGCTGCTTCACTACTCAACCCTACCGTAGCAGCAGCTAGTCCTATCAATCCTCCCTACAGTTAATTATATTTTTCAACAGAAGTTTCAAAAACCAGAATAACCGAAGGTAAAAGAAAATTCATAAATCCCCATACATAACTGAAATTATCCATTAATCTCAATGGAAAACGAACCTTACGCTGGTTGGCCTGCGGCGAGTAGGTGAACTCCGTGGTCAACAAATTGATCACGGCCGATATCTTCTCGTGATCTCCAATAGTCGACAGCTGCTTCACTACCCCCTCAAGCTAAACAAAACACACAAATTCAAAAATCAAAAACCATTTCAAAACCCTAGAAATCACAACCAACCACCTCGAAAAGAGAGAGAGAAATAAACTTCCATACCTCGAGAGCCGCATTCTTGCGCTTCTCGTAGAGCTTGTCGGAGAGATTACGGAGGACGGAGGCCGGAATCGCGGAGAGCGCGTCGGCCATGTCACCAACGCCGCAGTCTTCAGAGACCAGAGAGCGAACGCCACAGAGAGAGGTGCAAATAAAGACCAAGCTTTCACACACAGTGTGTGTGCGATGCCGTCGAGAGAGAGCGATGATTTCAAAAATTTTCTGAGAGAGAACCGAAACCGAAATCCAACTGATCTTCGTCTTCTGCTATTATGAATCCAACCATTTCAGAGAAACGTTTCGTTTTCTCGCTTTTCTTTTCTAATTTTCTTTTTGTTTGTTTTCCCCCTTTTTCCCCCAGAGACTAAGGAGAGGAATTTATATTATATCAGATGTGAGATAATAAATAGGCAAACAATGAAATCGACGGTAATTAAGAAATTAAGAGCGAAGACGATCCTTTCCTGTACAGTACAGTAAAATAGTCAAAACTAAAAACTACCGTGTAAAAACATTTTCGCTATTAAGAATCCATCCCAATAGGAGATTTAACAATATGATACTTTATTCAAGTATTTAAATGATCTACCTTGGTTTCCTAAGAAATAAAAATTTTAAGGTGATGTCAATTTCAATTTGGATTGTTAAATACAATGTCAAATCGGACACAAAGTCAACTTTTGTAGCCTCGCAGGTCAAGATAGCAGTGAAGGGATTAGTCACTGATTCCGTCGATAGATACACTGGGTGCACCAAAAAAAAAATAAAGATAACAGTCTCGATAGGCTTGAAGTTTTCCTTCATTTTCTTTTTTTTTATAAATTGATTTTATCGTGAACTCAAATTTTTTCTTCAAAAAAATCTCAAATTTTAAAATTAAGGATTTCATGTAAAATAATAATGCTTATTTAATAATAAAGAACAAATAAGCAACATAAAATTGACTCCTTTAATAATTTATGTTACGATTCTTTAAAAACATAATTATTTATCTCTATCTCTCCTTCTTTGTAATTTATAATAATTTTTAAATACAATCGTATTTTTATTTTCTAATTTTTCAAATGTTAAAACAAAACATTAGCGTTTTCAAAAATAACGAATTAGGTTAAATCTACTAATCTAATCAGTTAACTATTAAACAGGTTTAATATTGTCAAACAATTAAATATCTTTCTCAAAATATAATTAATAAGTCATTTACTAAAGAAATTCGGAACCAATTATCAAACATAAGAAACCACGTTGTACCTTAAAAAAAGCATGTAGGAAAGAACTACTGTGTGTCTATTGTACACTTTTAGTCGGTTTATGATGAAGACATGGGCCTAACCTTATCTTGTTGGATCTAAAATCCCTTATACCGCGAGACCAAACGCAAGTAATGGCAAAAGCTAAGAGAAGCAGCATTTGTCCCATTTTATTTTTTCTTGTCAACTTATTCAATCTGAACTAAGATAAGCTGACTAGGAGAGAGCTGAAAGCTTTTGAATTGTAGTTTGTTTCTGACGTGTCTTTGTTTTTTAAGAGCGTGGAAATGTCAAAAAGTTGCACCTTTCATTTTCTAATTTCTAGTCAGGCAGCTTCCAGGAGCAAAAGTTAGCCTCCACACATACACATTGCTTCTATTCTTGAGCTGCTAGAATCAGAAAAGGGCATTGGAGGAGCTCACCAAAAAGTCATAAATTAAGCGGGGTTTTCAAAATTCTAATTTATTCCCAATCCCAAAACATAAGTCACGTCCACTACGAACTTTTAAGATTTCATTTTTAAAAGATCAACTTGTATGGGCATCCTGAAGATGTGAAATCATCAAATAGATGAATTATGCGTATTGAGGTGGTGTTTGACAATCAACTTATTAGTTTTGTTTTAGTTTTTTTTTTGGACTAAAAATTAGTTTTTTTTTATCATTTTAAAAAATTATTGATGTGTTTGGTGAATGACTTATTGATTAGCTTATTTAACCCCAACAAGCTGATTTCTAAAAGCTCCATAAGAGGAGCTTTTGGAGTTAGCTGTTTATCTAATGACAATATCGCCCTCTACTTTACTCTCTACTTTTGCTCTGTGTGTTTTCAAAATTGTTTTTTTTTATCGTACAATTATGTCGTGAAGTTTGGAATAATATAATAAAAGATTTTATTAAACTTTTTAACCTGTGTTTAATTTTATAATATTAGTTTATATTTAAAAATATCATGATATAAAGTTTTGAACATAAAGAGTTACATCAAATTAATATTTTTAGTATATAACTACTATATATCGTATATGTATCATACTATAATTATAGATATTTTTAATTTATTAAATAATAAAATTCATACATATTATATAAAAAATACTAATATAATGTAGCTCATTGCATTATTCATATTAATAGAGAATTTAGCGTTAGGTTATTATTATTATTATTATTATTATGTTTTTTATTAAAGTTATAAACTTAACTTTTGTAAAATTAAATATTTAAATCTAAATTCTTATAAAAATATTCAACTAAATACTAAGAAATATAGTATTCATGCCCTTATATTTTTTTTTAAATCATGCCCTCATAAGTCATTTTACACATCAACAGCTAATATTAAATAGCTAATTTTACTAAACATCTTTAATAAACAGCTGATGTTATCTACTAGTCAAATTAGCTAACAACTAACAGCTAACGTAATTCGTTGTTTGCCAAACAAGGCCTAATTCTATTAATGTGCAGTTTTCAAGCTTGAATGGCTTTAGTATATTTCTTTTTTCTAGCTTATGCTCTTTGGTTTGCTCTTCTAGTCAATAACCAATATCACTGTGTATTCTGCTGGCCAGATAAGTTTGGAAAGCGTTGTTTGGGATCGAGAACTGCTACACATGAAAATATATGTACCGTCATTTTGTTTTCTTTGTAAATTGACAAAAAATATCTGCTAGTTAAGCCATTTTCTAATCAAATTCGTCGGTCCACGTGTACAAATCAAATAAATATCTAAATATAAAGAAAATGTATTTTCTTTATACAATTCAAAACCTTCTGTATGGTAGCTTGGCATGATAAATAGGTAAGTACTCCTTGCTTTTCGTTGAAATTGATGCTTCATGTTACCAATGATCTGGATCAAACCCAATTTTATATAGCTAGGTTGCTTAGTTCAAAGTCAAAAGGGTACCTTTGGTGCAAACTTATTTGCAAATCGGCTATGCTTTAATGACTATATTCATTTGTTTTGACTTAATTCATCTTTTCTTCTTATATTAATGCACATGTTCTCATCTGACAGTCGTATAAGATCAATGTGTATTAATAAATAATATCTGCATCTAGCATGGTCTCTAGTAGTGTACAAATGGTCCTATGCCCTTTTGATTATTAGTGGAATAATTATAGCATGCCTTTTTCCTTTTCTATAATTCATTTAACCATCGAACTAGGATGAGGTTCACTTAGCATAACCATCAAAGTCACTACACCACATGCTTAAATGATAAATCGACAAGGTATTGGCTTGGTTATTCATACTTCATGAAGAGAGGTTTCTCATATCTTATACACTAAGTAACATGGACATCAACCTCTTGAAAAATCATAACAGGATCTGATTCCACGCCCAACAGACTAATTATAAAATATTTTTCATTTTAATCACTTGAAAATCAAGTGTTTGATCTTTTTTCTTGTTGGTTCTTTCGAACCGTTTATGAAATCGGCTCATCTTAGCCACTGTATCATAAAAGTGTTCGACCTTTAACAGTATCCACAGAATAAATTAAGATAACTCTACAAATTTTGTAAAGAGAGTTTAGTAAGAAATATTAGCTCCCTTAGAGCCCTAAACCTATTTATAATAACTTTTGAACATTTTACTAAAATAAAGTTTTCTAATTTCAATTAAACTTTAAATAGACTTACAATTAATTCTAATTAAATACTAATTATGTCCAAATAAGATTTAATATTTCATACTAATCTTTATCTATTAAATATCTAAACACATTTTCTCTCTTTAATATGTTCTTTGTGTGCGATTTATTAGGTTCCTAAATATATTGGTAAAGGACATAAATTGTAACCCTAAAACAAATTTAGTATTATATAAATTAAACTCGTTTAATTTATTTTTAACTCTCTATTTAAACAATTTATATTCATAGATCAATATTAGTATCTAGTAACACATTATGACCATCAGATTTTTAGTAATGTCAAAGTGTTTCTAAATAACCTTTCCTTGCATGATTTTTCATACAATATAATCCTTTTATCACGCAACATTCCAATTAGACATAATCATATTAATTCTCCACTATTAGTAATTGATTCAATTAATGACAATTGAAAACTATTTTTGAAGCATCATTCCAGCTTGGCTTAGGATTTCCTATATTACTACTAATAGAAAACAATGAAACATTCTCCTTAATTACTTTAGGGTAATAAATCTTATATTGATTACTCATGTATCTCCAGATAATTTATGATATATCCAATGAAAATATAGCAATCCTTATATGAGATAATTAAAAGATTACTTATACATTTATCACAATGAGAATTTTCATAGACATATAAGTATTCTTTTAAATGGATTTCTTATATGTGTTAGTTCAGTGAACTGGTTTTCTAACAAACACTCACATATTTGTTTAATTACCTTCATACTTTAGTTTATGAGATCGACTACTTTCTTTATAAGGAATAAACATAACATGTACTAATATTTTTACGTTCTATTAATGTCTAGTATTTATAAAATAATGACTAGGAATAATTTAAGGATAATACATAAAATATGAATCTCATAATTATAATCTCATCATAATTTTATTTGAAACACATATTTATCTCATGGACTTTACTGTATACTTTTGAATATGTATAAGTAAAGAAAGTTTTTAGATAATTATGTCACTAAATTGCAACCAACCAATTGGTTATAAGGCACAAATCAACAATTTACCATGTGTGTTAAGCCAATTATTTAAGTATCTTATATCATTTACAATATGATGCTCATGCTACTGCTGGGACAATAGTTTAGTGAGAGTTTACGAGATTCTCTATAATGACCACTTGCTTAAATCTTAAATCTTAAATCTTAATCATTATCATAATTAAGAGAAACTGTCTTAATACATACTTAGATCTTTGATGAGATCTTAGCTCTCTTTGCATATCTAATTGTTCTAATGTTCTATGTTACAATATTGTTTCAACAATGCAAGGAACATTACTTTGTTATAGAACTTATTAATCCAATTAATCATATCACTAAATGAATAATGGATTTGGCCTGATTAGCAATTAATGCTACATTGAAACATCTCCAATCTCAAAGCAATATTGTTATAAGTAAAATATACCTTAATTAAGATTTATTTCTAAAGTTAATATCTATATAACATTGAACTCAAATATCAACTTATATATAAAATAACAAATATCTCTAAATACTTTACAAGTATCAGATATCTCAAATATTAAAAACTTTTAGTACATTATCTATATACTTGGACCTAAAATAGGTATACAACTTTCATGTCTGTCTTTGTAAATCTAATTCCTATAATTGAGTTGTTATCTTTTCATATTCAACAAGATTTGTTAATGGATAATTACATTTTCAAAAATTTTAAAAAATGAATTAGTGTTCTCTCTATCAGCAATATGTCTCTACATAAGTGTTCTCTCTATGAGCAATATGTCTCTACATACTCTCATTGAAAATGACAATTATACTCTTACTAACCTTTTTATAGACATAATAAATTTACAATCATTTTTAAAATAAACTCTTTGAATTCATCATAAAAGTGAATATTTCAACATCTCTAAAATAAACTCTTTGAATTCATCATGAAAGTGAATCTTTCAACATCTCATGGCCTTTCAAATATACATCAAATGTATCAATAAAGGAACTAATTCCAATTAGATGCATTATCATAAGATTTGAACTTCTTGATTTCATTTACTCCCATTACTTATCTTGATAACGATTCTTTTATAAGTATACATTGAAACAAACATCTTACTCAATAGGATACAGAAAATTATATCTAACTTTTTAGATCTTTGATAACCTTTTATTATCCAATTTAGTTTAAAATTTATTTGACAATACATACTTCAACTAAACAGCATATCCTAAAATCATTAGCTTTGACTCTTTCAAAGTCTTGGTGTTCATATCTAATATGAAATCTTGCTAATTGATTTAGTTGAAACTTTCAAAGATACGTTGTAGTACTAGACTTAACTATAGAAGAACTAAATATTGTATCATATAATATCTCATATTTCATTTTTTTCCTTATGTAAATGAATATTTTTTATAAAATTTAATTGTCGAAATATTCACCAGAGAATTTCATTCCCTATAGATAATTGAAAAATTAAATGTTACTCCATCAATCTCATCAAAGTACTTTAGCATTCTCAATGCTTAATTTCTACTTAGATTTAAATAATTTGAACTTTTCAAAATTTTAAACCAATATTTAATTTAATACATATGACTATATCACATAAAGTCATCAGTAATATAATGAAATGCAAGTATCATTGTTTTATGGATTGTTATTACTTCCAATACATCAGATGTATAAATTTAACAATTTAATGTCACTTATGTTAACCATAAGTCTCCTTTGATCCAATATATACAAAATATTTGTATAAATTTGGATTTACTATATTTACTCAAGGACTTAGTTCTTATCATACCTTGAACATTATAATAATGTTGAATCCAAATTCACTATCAAATAGTCATAAGTATGAATTCGAAATATATATGATATCTATCAAATCACATAGAGGCAAGAAAAGTCATGTAATTATTTTTTTTCTTAACAACAACTATTATCATATCATACTATTATCATATCATATTATAGAAAATGCATTCAATTGTAGTCCATATTTATGGTTTTAGTAATCTAAATTGAGTGGAATAATTTCATCAAGATACTATACTTTTCAACTCTACTCCATGCAACCTATTGCATTGTGTTATCATAGTGTTAACATATATCTTCCATTTAGTCATCAAAGTTTTTGAGACATTAGTCTACTAAAAATGTCATTATATTTTATCATCTGCATAATTTTGAAATATCTCTAAAACTTTATCACTAAATCATCAACATGGATTATAGGAAAATCACGTAAGGACATACAACTTTTGTTTATCTATCTTTGAAAAATGTTCTCAAACCTAAAATGTTTCCAATAAATTTAGTTTATTAACAAATTAGTATCAACTATACTAAACAAAGGTAATTTACACTCATAGCAAAATATAAATGTAAGAAAAACAAGTAATTGGTTATATATCATGACTACGAAATAAGATCAAGACTTTAATTATGTATTTTGTAACACCCCACACCAGCGTGACCCGAACCCGACATCGTTGGTGATATCCGAGTTCGTGCCCCGTGAGGGTGGCGTACTACATCAGTCAGTAGAACTCAGTAAAAACTTTTTGCGTTAAAAGATTTATTCCATCAGAGCCATTCACTTTTTCATTACACTCATGTGCGCGGAAAACAGTAGACAATTTGCACCCACGTGCCTAAATAAACATTTTAACATTCATTCGCGCGGAATGGACAGTAAAAATCGGAGCCCACGTTCAGAAATAAACAGTTTCAGTTTCAGAGATCAATATGTTCAGTTAATACAGTTATTACAAGCAGTCATCAATAATTTACAATAACCATTTAATGAACAATAAGCCATAATCAACTTGGGCTCATTATAATTACAGGCATCTTTTACAGAGATTTCAGAATACAATTCTATTGGACACTAATGCAGACGCAAACTGATCCCGACCTCTATCCTTCACTCGCCTACAGTAGACATACTCCCGTGTCAAACGGGGTATTCTTCAAGACCT
>JAOTBA010000204.1:11059394-11081903 GCA_025629845.1 Erythroxylum squamatum
ATACTGCTATCTAATTTAAATAAGCTGATTATGATCAGATCATAATATTATGAGATATGCATATCTTTGACCACATAATGATTCTTGGGAGTTAGTTCCCTTGCCATCAGGTCATTCCACTGTTGGTTGTCATTGGATATATACGGTCAAAGTTGGTCTAGATGGTCAAGTTGATCGACTAAAGGCACGTTTGGTGGCTAAAGGGTATACACAGACTTATGGGTTGGATTATTATGAAACTTTTTCTCCTATGGCCAAAATTCTTTTGTTCGCTTGTTTTTATCCATGGCTGCCATTTGCCAATGGCCTCTTTATCAATTGGACATTAAAAATGCCTTTCTCCATGGTGAGCTTCAGGAAGAGATTTATATGGAGCAACTACCTGGATTTGTTGCTCAGGGGGAGTCTAACTTAGTGTGTAAGCTTTGTCGCTCTTTATATGGTTTGAAACAATCTCCTCGTGCCTAGTTTGGACAGTTTAGTCATGTTCAAGAGTTTGGTACGATTCAAGGTGAGTCTGATCGTTCTGTCTTCTATAAATATACATCATCAGAATAGTGTATCTATCTGATTGTCTACGTGGATGATATTGTCATTACTAGAAGTGATCAAGGTGGGATTGAACAATTGAAGACACATTTGTTCCGTCATTTTCAGACAAAAGTTTTAGGCTTACTCCGATACTTCCTTGGCTATTGTACTCTCTCAGAGAAAGCATCCATTCGATATTCTAAAAGAAACAGGGATGTCAGACTATAGACCAATAGACTCTCCTATGCATCCTAATTCAAAGCTTTTACCTGATCAGGGGGAGCCACTTGTTGATCCTGACCGATATCGAAGATTGGTAGGAAAACATAATTATCTCACCATCACTCGACCTGATATTTCTTTCTCTGTTAGTGTTATTAGTCAATTCCTACAAGCTCTATGTGATAATCATTGGGATGCAGTTATTTGAATTTTGAGGTACATTAAGGGTGCACTAGGAAAAGGATTATTATATGAAAATCGGGGTCATCTCACAAATTATTGGATACTTTGATGTTGATTAGGCAAGTTCTCCATCTGATAGGCATTCTACTTCAAGCTTTTGTGTTCTTGTTGGAGGAAATCTTGTATCGTGGAAAAGTAAGAAGCAAGATGTTGTTGCCAAATCGAGTGCAGAAGCAGAATATCTGTATAGGCGATAGGTCTTTATCTCCTATTATCGGGAAAGGTTATATAAACTATACTCCTTCCATCAACTTACCTCTTGCATTACATATTCCTTGTTTTTCACATAATCTTCTATTCGTTAGTGCTCTTATAGGAGATTTAAAAATAAAATTTAAATTTTGGCCTGCTCATTGTGCCATATAGTAGTTGAGCACCAAAAAAATGATTGGCTATGGTAAAGTGCACAACGACCTATATAGACTGGTTGAAGGACCTCACTTCAAAGCTCAAGCTTTATTAGGTGAATTTACATCAACTTAACACCAAATTATTCACTAGCATAGGCTATTAGGACATCATTTTTTTGATTTCGAAAAGCTACTCATTTATTTAAAATGTGGAGAACTTAGTTTGTGATGCTTGTGAACTTGCTAAGCATACTAGAACTTCATATCCTTCCTTAATAAGAAACATTTTGTCCATTTTGCGATGGTTCATTCTAATGTATGGGGCCCTAGTCTGGTGGTTTCCATATCTAGTTATAAATGGTTTGTGACGTTTATTGATTAATACTATAGGATGAACTTGGTGCATTTAATGTATGTGAAAAATGAGTACACAATTCAGCCGTAAGGTGAAAATCTTATGCAATGATAATGGTACCGAGTATAGGGAGAAAACCTTTCATACCTATTTAGATACTCATGGGCTTATACATCAAACCAATTGTGTTAATATTGCAGCTCAGAATGTTGCATCTAAACAAAAAAGCAGACGTCTTTTATAAGTTGCTAGGGCGTTTATGTTGATTATGAATGTTCCTAAGGCCTAATGGGGTGATGCAGTTCTTACCATTGAATATCCAATTAATCGTATGCCTTTTAGGACCTTGAATTTCAAATGTCCAGTGGAACTTATTCATGGTAATAACTCTTATATTATCACTCCAAAAATCTTTGGTTGTGTTTGTGATACAACTCCATAATCTTTGAGAGTGTATGCACGAAGACATCGTAAAGCACGTAACACTGAGGAAAATCTAGTATTGGATCAGTTTATGAATTTGTTTGTTGTGGATAACTTTGTGGATGAGTTTGTTAGCTGAAGAATAGGCCCAAGGTTATATCCAGTTAGTTAGCTTAATATCAGGAGCACAATTCCATCTTTTAATCGTATTTTAGTTATGTAAATAACACCTAGAACTTTTATTATAAATAGTCCAGGATAGTTTTGTTTTCGGTAGACAATTTGTTTAGGTTTATCTTGTTCTGGAGAGTTGTCCTTCTCGAAGTGGGCATTATCAGTAATAAAATTTATCTTTTCCTCCTCTTTTTACTGAGTTCGTAACAGTTTGTTTTATGAACAAAAACATTGGGGGAAAACTTGATCAATATTGCCTTGAAATGTGTTTTTATTAGATGCTCTGCTACTCAAGAGATATAAATGCTATCATCCACCCACTAGAAAGTTTTATGTGAGTATGGAAGTCACTTTTCGTGAGGCAGAAGCATTCTTGCCTTTTCATCCATCACATCTTTTGGGGGAGAATGATCATGTGAAAGATATGGTTTCTCCTGTTCAACCTATTCTTGAGTTGCATGTATATAATGGTCAAGGGGGACATGGAAGCAATGATGATAAGATTTTTTATTCTGTTGGGGGACCAAAAATTGATGTGGCAACAAGTAGACTGGACAGACCTAATCTGTT
Organism: Erythroxylum squamatum; assembly: GCA_025629845.1. Taxonomy (NCBI): domain Eukaryota; kingdom Viridiplantae; phylum Streptophyta; class Magnoliopsida; order Malpighiales; family Erythroxylaceae; genus Erythroxylum; species Erythroxylum squamatum. The sequence continues at coordinate 11,062,263 of JAOTBA010000204.1, forward strand.
GAGGTATAAAGACAAGAAAAAGGATGTTGTCATAAATAATACTCTTCATAGCCAATCATCCAACCTGGACTCAACTCTTGTCGAATCATATAATTCATCTCTTCATGGTCCTAATTTATGTGTTGATATTGCTTCCCATAATTCGTGTGATGCTGATCTTGACCTTCCAACAACTGTTAGGAAAGGAGTTAGATCATGTAGCTAACATCCTATCTCTAACCTTTTTTTTCCTATGATGTACTGCCCACTTCCTATAAAGCTTTCTTGTCTTCCTTGCATTCTATCTCTTTACCGCAAGGGTGGAAGGAAGCTATTAATGATCCTAAATGGAAAGAAACCATGGTGGAAGAGATGAAAGCCTTGGTAAAAGAATGGAACTTGGGAACTTGACGATCTCCCATTGGCTAAGAAGCTAGTAGGATGTAAATGGGTATTCACTGTGAAGCATAAGGAGGATGGCTCTGTTTAGAGGCTAAAGGCTCAATTTTTAGCAAAGGGTTTTACCCAAATATATGGGATTGATTACAAAGAAACATTTGCACCTATTGCCAAGATGAATTCAGTAGGCCTCGTTATCATGTGTAGCTAATCTTGGATGGGACCTTCAACAATTTGATGTTAAAAATACCTCCCTACGTGGTGATTTAGAAGAGGAAGTTTATTTGGAGATTTCACCTGGCTTTTCACGTCAAAAAACTGAAAGGAAAGTATGTCATTTAAAGAAAGGTTTATATGGCTTGAAACAGTCGCCTCGAGCTTGGTTTGATAGATTCAGTAAAGCAATGATTGTTTTTGGTTACAAACAGAGTAACGCAGATCACACTACGTTCATCAAACATCATCATGGTAAGATTACTATTCTTATTGTATATGTTGATGATATAGTGGTGACATGTAACATTCAAGAAGAAATGACTAGAATGAAGAAATATTTGGCCATTGAGTTTGAGATTAAATATATGGGCAAACTAAGATATTTTCTTGGGCTAGAGGTTGCTCCATTAGAAAAGGGCATATTTATCTCACAAAGAAAATATGTTCATGACTTACTGAAGGAAACAGGAATGTTAGGCTATAATCCTACTGATACTCCCGTTATCAGTAGATTAAAGGAAAATATCCAAGAATTGGTTGACATTCATCAATATCAAAGATTGGTTGGGAGATTAATTTATCTTTCCCATGCACAACCTGACATCGCCTATGCAGTGAGTATAGTAAGTCAATTTATGCATAGCCCTCAGACTACGCATCTTGATGCTATTTTTTGGATGAGGTATCTCAAATCTAGTCCTAGTAAAGGATTTCTATTCTTGAACAATGGTCATTTAAGAATATAAGCATACCCTGATGCTGATTGGGCAAGATCTGCCAACGATAGAAGATCTATTTCTAGATATTGTGCCTTTGTTAGTGGAAATCCAGTCACTTAGAGAAGGAAAAAACAAGGTGGCATTGCTAGATTGAATGTTGAAGTAGAATATAGAGCTATGGCATAAGGCGCCTCGTGTGAACTTCTATGACTTAAGAAGTTGATGCAAGATGTACATCTTTTTGGAAAGAAATCCAAGTTGCTACATTGTGACAATAAGGCAGCTATTAGCATTGCTCATAATCCAGTCTAACATGATTGTACAAAACATATTGAGATCGATTGATTCTTTATAAAAGAAAAATTGGATGATCAAAGCCTTAGAATCAGCTATACAAATTCAGAGAGTCAATTAGCAAATGTACTGGCTTATGCAATAGAATATTTCATTCCATTGTATGCAAGATGGGTATGGTAGATATACATAATCCATCTTGCGGGGGAGTGTTGACAGCTGTACTCATGATTTTAGGTTTGTTTTTTAGGAGTTAAGTATGTACATTCCTACTTAGCTAGGGATATTTATGCAATTATTTGTATCTCAAACTCATGTATATAAGTGATCAACAGGTGTAGGAAATATGTGACTGCAACCCTATTCTATTTAGATTTTTCCCTGCTCCGAAATCTTCAATGTAGAATGGAAAAAAAATGGAGTGTAATGAATCTTTAATCATATTAGGTAAAGGACTACACTTTTAGCAATAGATAGACAGCTGGTAAAGTACTAGCAACGTAAAAATATAGTAGAAACAGAGGGTATACCGGATCTGACACTTATAGTAGTATTTTAGAACTATGTAAAGAAATTCATAAGTTAGTTTTAAGTTTATTCCCTCTTCTATGGAGTATAAAAGTATGATCACACGAATTTTACATCAAACACACAACAGTAGGACAGTGTTCAGATTATTACGATTTTGTTATGGATATTACTCCTTGAAGAATCCCAGAAGTGCCTCCAAGAACAGGAAGCAAAGCAAACAGCAGACCCACTGCACAATCCTGACAGGGTATGAAGGCTCAAAATCTAATAGCAGAGATGTATGCAATAATAATCCTTAACTGAAGAATCTGGCCCTGAGAAATTCTCTGATTTTATTGATTGTTGTAGTATCTGCATTAAATACCTGCAAGATTAGGGTACCAATGGTAACCTGACCATGAAGGGAATTTATGCTATTCTTTTCCATCAAAAACTTCAGAACCTGTGGCAAAGCAACCAAAACATGATTTAGATACAGGAACAAACTGTTGGGACTCTAATGACACTGCAATTCAGCGTCTATTCTAAGCACCTACCTAGTTATAAATTGTAATAGAAAAACAATAATTGTGAGGTTCATGAAATAAACAAGAGTCAGAACAAAGCAGTTGTCTTGGCCCCAATCCAGTATCAGCTCCATCAGATAAGCTCTTTTGTCTTTGAGCATTCAGTCAAAAAAGTTTTCAAAACTAATTGGTACAAAGATAACCAGGTCAAAAACTATTCGGAAGTATAAGCAAACTTAATATTGGTTTTCCCCCTTTCTGTTTAAACCTCACTACATTATTAATCATACAGATCAAAGGCAAGTTGTATAAGAAAATATATTCAATGCACAAGCTTCAGTGCAACAGCATGGAGTAGATTACCAACAATATAAGTTTGAAATTATAGGCCTCATGTACATACAAGTTACAATAGGATATAGGAAGTTGCTTAGACAAACATTGAACAGACATTTACCACTGCTGTTGAAGACATTGACAAGAATGCGCCAACAAATACTCCCTCAGAGGGTTTCCCACCACACAACTGCGGAAAACATAAAATTGCCTATCAAAAACATTAAGCTAAAGCAATTGTATAAAACAAGAATTGTAAGAAAAAATCAAGAGTAATTGTATCTTTTGTCAATTGTCCCAGTAAAATTTGATATTCTTGACCACAATCCATGAAACAATGTAATTATATTTGCATGGCGAAAATGCAAATATTTTAAACAAAAAAGGGAAAAGGCAGCAGTCAAAATCAAAATTAAAAGTGAGAATATTAAGGTCTGCTAGCAATTCATAAAGGTCAATTTCTAATTTGTCAAATAATCAGACTGTTTGAAGTTTGTTAATAATCTGCTTCATGACATTGCAGAGTCCTAGGAAGGAACTACTAAATGTTGTCTTTTCTTTTCCAGAAAAATTGATTACATTTAAAATAAACACTTAACAACATTGTGATTTCATGTTTGAATATGTGCTAACATATACAGAATTTATATGCAGAATACCAAGACTGTTGTTCCGCACAAGCACATAAACAGGAAAATCTGCAGAAGACCCCCCACAACAGCAACAGCTCGGACAACACGAAGCTGCATTCCCAAAATGACATGAAACAATTAGATCAATCAAAAAAATAAATGAGACATGTGAAAGCAGTGAGAAAAATACAAGCAAACCTTTGTTGTGGAGAACTCCAGACCTAATGCAAACAGAAGAAAAATAACACCAAATTGAGCTACTGTTTCAACCTGAAGCGCATATCAATCAGAAAATTCATATTGGAAAAAGTTAACGGCAAGAAAAACTAATCAAATGTTAAATTATTAAGCACTGAGATGAAGTAATGTCTCATCTCGTAGCCAATTTTCACATATTAGCCATATTTATCCAATAAGAGTTAAATCCAGCCCTTTTTTAGTTTTGAATTTACCAGATGACTTGATTCAATAATGCCATATTTATCCAATAAGAGTTGAATTCAGACCTTTTAATATTGAAATACTAGAGGACTTGATTCAATAATGCATTGTAAATGTATTTGGCAGAGACAAATAGACATACTTGAACCATTTCACTAACAAAACTCAGTCCTCCAGGCCCAATAACAGATCCTGCCAGAAGGTATCCAGTAATTACCTAAACATAACATAAAAGAGAGGACATTACAAACATGTTGATCACCCAAATGCAGTAGAAGTACATATTTCTAAACTCAAACAGAATTAAGAAGACAAAAACCATCCCTTCATGCGCATAATATATAAGAATGCACAAAAATTACCAACAAAGTTGGATCTAAAGTTAGCAGTTATTACAGCCAAAGCACTAATGAACGGCATTATTCTCACCGGTTGTCCAGCACATGCAACTGCAATTCCACCACAAGCTGCTGATACAATTACAACTACGAGATCTGATATCAATCTGCAAGTATCTCCATTAGAGTAAATAGGGTCAGTAAACCATGATTTTAAGAAAAGACAATGAATAGCAATTAAGCCAGCCACCTTAAGTCTAGCTGTAGGATAGGGTACTTTGACTTGGAGTTTGACATGATAAAAACATTGTCCTGAAGATGAAAGTCCCATCACCAACAAGTTTTACATATGTATGATAGGTAAATAACTGGCTGCTAATCTAGGAATGATATTCAGACTACATATGCAAGAATAAGTAATGGTATGTGCCTAAAGTACCTTCCGATCAATCAACATTGGCGTATCTTCTGCACCATTATCATTGTCCAGATGGAAAACATCATGAAACTGAAAGGACCTAGCACAAGATTTGCAACAAGTACAGCAGATCTTTAATCTGACTTCTACAACTCATCTCACAGTGCACTTGTCAGAAAAACAGCAATCAGAATGTTTATTTACAGATAGGATACATACTTCTCCTCCTTAGTTTCATTTTTCTTTGACTTTACTCTAGCAACAGTTTCCAAGACCGCCTGGTCATATCAAACATAATCACTTGACCATGTTATTAAACCAATGGTTTACTTGAAACAATATTACAATATGGAAATAACAGAAGTCCATAAATGCAAGAACAAATAAAGCCCATATCCATTAAATAATTCATTAGCCATAACTAGCAAATATTTTAGTCACCCTTTGATAGAATGACAAGCCATTTCCTTTTGTCAATAGTAATTTCTAGTTTCCTATATCACCGTAAATCAACCTAGAAAGTAAACTAACATTCCTCGCATTTTCAATTGAAAATCATCCTCCAATAAACATACTACTAATTAAATTTCATTCCAACATATTATGACCAAGTTGAGGAAAAAATAAAGGAAAATTCATGTGCTTGTCACAGAGCTGCCAAGAATACAATGCAGTAAACACATATAAACTATTTAGGAATATTTACATCAAAATGCATGAACCAAGTAGCAGCCTTTTTGCCCCTCCTCAATCAAGAAGAAATTAGTATTCATCGGAAAACCTTAGCGAAAAAAGAAATAAATCAAGTAGATGTAGAACCTAACACTTCTACATGATGATGGCCCCAGTAGCAGGAAAGAAGTGTTTGCTTGTTACAATCCTATGTTACGGAACGAGCTATGAGTCAGCTAATGTGTCTAGAGGAAGAGGAGTTAACAGGTTCTAGGGAATGATAGGGTGGTTTCTTAAGATGCCCTATGGTGTTAGTTTGAGTGCTGAAGTAACTGAGAAATTTTTTGAGTTTAGAAGTACCCAGAGGGCTTGCTATGAATTCTCTACTGCCTTCTTTATTAACTAAAACCCCTTAAATGCAAGAAGGAAAAACTAATTCCCTAATGCTAGGAAAAAAATGGGAAAGAAATTGGGAAAGTGGAGGCTACCCTCCTAACAATATGGGAAAGAAAATGGAAAAGTGGAGGCCAACCTCCTAACTTATGAAACATATGGAAAATATGACTAAACTTACTTCAGCTTGATGTCATGTTTGTTTGATGACGTCTTTACTTGATGATGTGTCCTAAATTTGTCATGTGTGGATCTATTATAGAATTTAAGACTGCTAACATTTCTCCAGCCCTCTAAAACTCACTTGTCCTCAATCGAAAAGGAAGGAAACCGTTGGCACATAGTTACAATAGGTTCTCAAGATGCGTAAGTTGGGCAAGTGCCTTGCCAGTGGATGAGAACCTCCTAGTAAGTCGTGATCTGAAGCGTCACTGCTTCAACTTCTTCATTTTCAGCCAGCTCAATCTAGAAGAGCTTTTTGCATTGATGGCCTCTGGTATAGGGCTCGTCACAATTAAAGCAAAGGCCCTTGAGACATTTCTTCTCCATCTTAGCCGTTGTCAATTGTTTCACAGGCCGAACAAGAGATTTAGGTAATAGGTTTAATCTGTCGTACCTCATTTGGAAATCCCTTGTGGTCTTGGCCCTTGCGCTCGTATAGTCTTGACTTACTCATTGTTGTTGCAAGGTCAAATGGGTCATGCAACTCCACCTCAATAGCAATATAATCAGCAAGGTCGCTAATGTAGAGCTCAATTTTCTGGTCTTGAGTCAATGTTCCGAACCTGGAATCGAGCTACTCAAACTTTTCTTGATAATCCACCATTGAACCTTGCTACTATAACTTAGCTAGTTCTCCCAGCTTGTGGCTGCAATGGGTGGCCCAAATTACAGATGACATTGTCAGGAAAATTCCTCCCAAGTAAGTTGAGGCATGTCATTTTCGAACTACAAAAACTAAATCTAAGCATTGCCTTCCAAATGGAGGGAGGCAAGACTAGCTTTCTCCTCATTTGGCATTTGTTAGTCACGAAAAAAATGCTTAAAACAACTCAACCAGCCTAGGGGGTCATATTGGCCATTAAAGCGGGGAAAATCTAGCTTGGTGAATTTGGGAACAGTGTTCCCTCCTCCTGAGGATTTTGAGCTCGACACCCCTGCTATTCCTTTTCCCTTGTGAGACTGGCTACTGCTGTGTCTTCTGTCGGAGCTAGTGACTTCTTAGCTTTTTTTCATGTGAGTTATTTGGAAACAGCCTCTCTGCTAGCTAAGGGTAAGAAATGTTACTACTAGACCTCCCTAAATCCCACATGTCAACGGAATTTCTACTGGGTTGTTGTTGTCGTCGTCGTCGTCTCTCATAACTCCCTGCTCCAAAACCAAAATTGTTACAGTCCTGTGTTATGGAACGAGTTATGAGTCGGCTTGTGTGTGTCTAGAGGAATAGGAGTTAACAAGTTCTAGGGAATTATAGGGTGGTTTCTTAAGACACCCTATGGAGGTAGTTAGAGTGATAAAGAAATTGAAAACTTTCTTGAGTTTAGAAGTACCCAAGAGTTCTTTATTAACTGAGACCTCTTAAATACAAGAAGGGAAAAATAACTCCCTAATACTAAGAAAGAAAATGGGAAAGAGACCGGGAAAGTAGAGGCTAACCTCCTAACAACATGGGAAAGAAAATGGGAAAGCGGAGGCTAACCTCCTAACAACCTATGATGCTTGTGAAAAATATGACTAAACTTATTTCAGCTTGATGACGTATCTGCTTGATGATGTGTCCTAAATTTGCCATGTGTGAATATGTTGTAAACTTTAGGACTGCTAACATCGCTATATATCAAAAGAATGACATTTTGGAGCCAACTACTTTAGTTACTTGAAAGGTGAAGGCCCAATAAGTTAGCTTAAAGAAATAGCAACATTCATAAATAATTTCCATTTAAAATTTAGAACCACAACTTCCTGTTTCAACATGATCACTCATTTCAGTGATCATCAGATTACAGTAGCAATAGCAACCAGACCTCAAGAGAACATAACACAAAAGTTGCATAGTTCAGCGATTTAAAGCAGTTACCAACCTGTTGGCCCGCAACACTGTTATTGAAGCTACCAAGATCAGTTGCTGCAATAGAAAAGGCAAGCAATCATAATTCAAAATTTTTGAAAATCGTCGGTAAAAATCGTCCCTAATGGCCAGCGTTCAATTGATTGCATTTCGTGAATTGAAGATTCTTGAAACCCAAAATACGAAAAAAAAAAAAAGAAGAAAAGGTTCTACATTTCTCGCCGCCACCCCAAGAACCAAAAAACAAAAGTAAATTACAGTAAACAGCGTCACAAACAAAAAAACAAAAACACAATAGCTATCGTACTAGTTTCCAAACTTGGAAAAGCGTCCGTAACAATCAACAAGAAAATGCAATAAGACATAAAACTAAAGCAAATAGGCATTCTAGACATAGAAAACCATAGGTTTGACACCAAAATCATATCATTCCCGTTAATAAAGTAAAATGCAGGTAAATAGAAAGCAAAGAAAAGGAGTTCGGATCTAGCAGGGACCTTCACTCTGGTCTGTCTCATTAAACTCCTTCTCCAGAGCCCGATCGATCATATATGCGAAGCTATCCTCTCTAGATCTGGTAACGTTGGATTCAGCGGCAACATTGTCCGACGAGTCGGCGGCAGCGGAGAGATAGAGAAACGCACAGACAAAAGCCACAGCCAACACCAATCTCATGGCCAGAACTTTGAGAGATGGAAGCGGGAAAGAAGAAAACGAAGCGGAACAGAGAATGACTGCGATCGAAAGTTAGCCAACCGGAGGGTGACGGGTGTCGGTGGTGTCGTGTCACGTGTGGAGGTAGCAAGAGCTGAAGAAGTATAGTAGAGTTGCTCACTAGCTTGGGAAATAGAGTTGATCAATTCGTTAAGTTACTGATATCCGATTAATCCAATTTATATTGTTTGGAATAAATTTAATAATATTAAAATTGAATTTGATTATACTGTTTAAAATAAAATTAAAATAAATTTAATTATTTCATTTGACATATTTATTTTTAAGTAAAAAATAATTTTATTAAATAATAAATATTCATAATTACATATAGTTAATTTATAAATAGCAATTTTATTATAATAATATCATCAAAAAAATTTATTATTAAGATAAAAAGAAAACAGAAAATCAAAATATAAATATAAATATAAATATAAATAAATAGACCTATAGTTATTGAATTCGACCTAAACTAATTAAACTCAATATATAATAAAGTAAAGTTAAATTGTTACGTAAAGTAGACAAAAAATTTAAAAATTAAAATTTTTAAGAAATTGTCGAAGAATGGAGGATTTCATGTTCTTCCTAAAAAAACTTCTAATTTTATAATTATTTTTTAATAAAACGTCACGCTGTCAACATAGAGGAGGCAAATGTTTCAATTCCTTGACGTTGAACAGCAGACGAAAGCAAACAATCAGTTTCAACAGGGCAATTGCAAGAAAAAGTTATGAGTATTATTAGATTTTAACGTTAAAAAAGAAGAAATGCAGCTTTTGAAATTGAATTCATGTGAATTACATCGTGAATTGAGTTTATAAAGAGAGTAAGTTTTAAACCTACGTGTAAATTCAATTCATGACTTTTTTTTAGATTCAAATAGGGAATTGAATTTCATCTTCCAAACAGCCTGGAATGAGAAATGTATGTGGATATGCTGAAATACCCCTGAAGCACAAACGCTAATATCTACGATTCAGTGTAATATCTTTCCATGCGAACCGAACGAGTTAGAACTTAAAAGCATCCATTAGTCAAGGTTTCAAACGACAGGTGGTAACTGGTAACTACAATTATCTCTCATAATAGTTGACATTCAAATTGTTATTGCCTTAAATCGTGGTGTGTGCCTAAAATAAGTATTTAAGATAAATTATTTATTAAATTTATCATTTGGGATCGATATTAAATAATTTTTAAATTTTTAAATTTTTAAAAATATATCAATTGGGATATTAAATACCAAAAGTAAAAAAAAATAATTTAACTTATTTAAAAATTTGAATTTGATATGACTTGGAAACAATAATTAAAATTTTATTTGATTAAAAATTTTGAATCATCTAACTTCCCGATTCGATTTATTTAATAATTCTTATTGTAAAAATTGATAATTTATTAATTAATTAGTTAATTTTTGTAAATTAATAAATTTTTATAAACAAAAACAAATCAATTAATTTTTACTTAACAATTTTTTAATTAAACTTCAAATTCTTCAATAAATAAAAACAATTTCTTTTAATTATATTTTAAATTCTCTATTTTTTTGTTTACAATGGAAAAAAATAAACTAAACTACAAGCTACAACTAGCGCAGAGCTCTGCGGTACAGCGTTCCCTGTTTGTCACAATGGAGGAGCTCCATTACGATCATCAGTGGCTCCTGAAGTGTATATAATCCTGGACTGGCTAGAGTTGCAATCGACGCTAGATTATCTGCACACTGGTTCACTTCACGATATACATGTTGAAGTGCCACCCACGGGTACCTGTCATCAAATAAGACTAGGTTAGAAGAAGAGAAGATGTTTATAACCTCTAGGGAGTCCACTTCGACTATGACTCGTTAGTAGCCTAGAGACCAAGCTAGAGTGATCCCCGAATGTACTCCCCAGAGTTCGGCAGTAAGTGGTGAACCGCTTCCAATGTGTTGAATGAAACCACCACATCACTGTCCTTGCCAGTCTCGAATTAACCCCCCAGCAGTAGCAGTGTTGGTTCCTTGTTTTACTGCTCCATCTGTGTTTAACTTAACCCAATTTTCGGGAGGTTTTGTCCATCCTACTAAACTACCCAGGGGTAGTTCGTGCGTTGGGAACACACAGTTTTCCGCTATCCTTGCCTGTTCGATCCATTATGTGTAATCTATGACTGCTATGTTACCTTCTTCTGGCTAAGCGAAGTCAGGGTCAAAAATACTTTTGTTTCTCCAATGCCATAAAAACCAGTAGGCTACTCCAAAAATCAAAGCCCAATCAAACTGTCTCACTTAAGAGTGCTTTGTTAGATTTGAGTTCACCCACAACCCCACATCCTGGCGAAAAAAATCTGGATCAATCATCGCCGGAGGGAATTGGCCCCAGAATACTGTAACTATAGGGCAATCCCTAATAGCATAGAGGGTGGTTTCCTCTTGGCCACAGTGATGACAACTGCCCTCCGTGGTGATGTGTCTTGCCACTCTTTGTTGATTTGTCAACATTTTTCCTTTAGTCAATAACCAAAGGAAAGTCCTAATTCTTTTGGGGCCCTGCCCATTTCCAAATTATCTCCCAAATGTTATTATGCTCATCTGTGGGGCTCCCTTCTATGAGGTTAGAGGCTGACGCTACTGTGAAGCGCCCATGTTCTGTTTGTCCCCACTGTAAGGTATCTGCCTCTGTGTCATCCATAGTAGTTGGGAGCTCCGCAATTTCTAAGCAAACTGAGGAGGGGAGGTATTGTTGGAACAAGTGCCACTTCTAGGTGCGATCTTCATTCTTAAAGTCCGCAACTGAAATGTAGAGTGCCTCTTCAGGGATTGGGGAGAGGGCCACGTGAATCAGGGGTCCCCAGTCCTTTAACCAATTATCCATCTAGAAGAGGATTCTCTCACCATTTCTTGACTTCCATTTTATACCTTGGAGGACGACTTGCCAAGTAGCAGAGATTTTCCTCCAAATGCTCGAAGCCCCCACCCTATCAATTTTCAGAGGGATATGATGCGGTCGAGGCGATATTTAGCTCTGAGGATCTTGACCCATAAAGCGTGGGGTTGGGTGAGTAAAGCCCAACCCAATTTAGACAATAAGGCGTCGTTGGTAGTCCGAATTTGTTTAATGCCTAGGCCCCCCACTTTTTTGGCCTGACACACTGTTTCCCAATTGGTAAGATGCATTTTTCGGTGTTCCCCCGTGGAGCCCCAGACAAAATCTCGCATGAGAGGCTCCAAATCGTCGCACAGTTGCCTCGAAAGTCTAACTGTTTGCATCATATAAATGGACAAGGCCGAGATGACAGATTGGGTTAAAGTGACTCTACCTGCTAGAGAGAGTACCCGTGCCCGCCATCCTGCAAGTTTCTGGCGTGTATTATCCAGGAGGTGTTGATAAGTCTGTTGCGATGTCCTCTCGTGTAACAAGGGAATTCTGAGATATTTTCCCAGATTGTTCGTATGCGAGATGTGCAGGTTCTGGCTGAGCCTATACTCAAGAGCAGGGAGACGTTCTTTGAGAAAAAAAATACAAGTTTTGTCGGTATTCACTTTCTGGCCAAAAGCCGTACAAAACTTTGCCAGCGTTTAGGCGATAACCGAAATTTGAGATTTTGTAGCTTCCGCAAAAAGAACGAGGTCATCAGCAAAAAAAAGATGGGACATCGGGGGCCCTGTAGGACTCAATTTGACTGGTCTCCGTAGGCCTTATTCCACCTTCGTTGAGATAAGGAGGCCTAGGCATTCCATACATAGCACAACAAGGTAAGGCGAGAGCGGATCTCCTTGGCTTATACCTCATGAAGGGATAAAAGGATCAGTGAGGGTTCCTTGCCACTGGACTTGGAAAGACACCATTGTCACACACTTCATAATGACCAAACAAAAATTTTCCAGGATCCCGATGTCCGTTAAAGTATTTTGAAAAAAGTCCCATCGGATTCGATCGTAAGCTTTTTCAAGGTCCACTTTGATAGCCAGATACTCGATCTTCCCCTTTTTCTTTCTCATCAAATGGATGACTTCCTGTGCGATGATAATATTGTCAGTAGGTTGTCTTCCAGGAATAAAGCTGCTTTGGGGCGCTTGCACTAGATGAGCCATGTGGAGTTTCAACCTATTGACAATTACTTTGGAAATTACCTTGTAGAGCACATTGTAGAGGTTGATCGGTCGGAATTGTGCTATAGTCCTCGGGGAGGGAACTTTGGGGATTAATACTAAAATGGTGTGATTTAAGTCTTATTCCCAACGTTTCTTCCTGAAGACTGCCTTAACGTACTCTATCACTTTTGAGCCGACCTGTCCCTATTTTTTCTGAAAGAAGAGGGCGTTGAAACCATCGACTCTAGGGGCTTTATTTGGGTTCATGCTAAAAACCGATGTATGGATTCAGTGTCTGGGATTGGGAGAGAGCTTGCAAACTGGCTTCTGATAGTGAGGGAAAAGCTTCTGAAAGCGGGTAACAGGGCGGAGGCCTATCCGCTTGAGTATACAGTTGGACGAAGAAGTCCCTAGCGAGCTTACTCAGTTGAGCTGGGTCGGAGATCCAGGACCCATGAGGATCAAGGAGTCGTTATATCTTCATTTTCTTTCGTTTGGAGAGAGTGAGGGTATGATAATATTTCGTGTTCCTATCCCCCTTTGAGAACCAGTCACAATAGGCTTTCTGGTGTCAATAGATTTCCTCCTCACATAAAACTTGCATCAGATCCCCACTTAAATTATCCTCTAAATCTAAAAGATAGTCCATGTTGTCACTTTTCATGGCCCACTGAATTCCCTGAAGTCTTGCTAACAGGCGTTTTTTCAGATGGAAAATATTGCCAAAGTCAGATTGATTCCATCGCAGAAGGTGGAGGGAGAAGAGAGCTAACGATTTACTCATCTTCTCCTCAGTTGGAAGCCAATGCATGGCGACTTCTTCATCAAAACTTGGGTGGGTTAACCAGGCATTTTGTAATCGAAACATTGGGGGCCCACGTAATCTCGGAGCCGGGCTGTGCAGATGCACAAGCATGGGTCTATGATCTGATCTAAGAAAGGTAGGTGATGGTTCTCGGTGTGAGGAAAAGCTTGCAGCCAAGCTATCAAGCCAAAAACTCTGTTTAGCCTAGCTTGAACCATTCCTCGACGCCATATAAATCTGGAGCTTGCATAAGCCACCGCTATCGTCTCTCCGTCAAGCTGCATCGAGGTCTTCAGTGGAGAGGACAAGTCTATGTCCACAGCTAAACGTGCGTATTTTCCTCTCTGCACAAGGAAGGTGGTCTCATCGATGCATATGGTGGTGGCCACAAGATTGCCCAAGGCCTTGAGAATATTGGGGTGGTACCTCGCTATCGGCAGATCAGGGAAGCGAATCCATACAATAGCTCGGTGAAACTGGTCGTGCATCAGACGGAAAGCAGGTGACCAGCGCTAAACCGAAAGAGCCTGGCCATAGATGATCCAAGGCCCATTGGTAAGGGCGTGGAGATAGTCTTCCTCTTCCATGAACCTCACCAAGAAAAAGTCGCGTTCCAGATCCACAATCTTGACAGGTCCTCGAGGTTTCCATAGGAGCTTTAGTCGGGTAAACATCGTCTGGTAACCAATTCGTCTGCCAGGAGTTTCACAACCAACGCTTGGTTCCAAACGTTGTCAAGCCTCGTCTTAAAGGACTGGGACAGGGCTATACCCCCCCTCCCCCCAGCCTCTTCCGGCAACTGCAAGATATCCCCTTCTTTTGGTTCGATATGCGCTTCTGAAGGCCAGGCTTGATCCTCGTTGATGGTGGCTGCGGGTGTGTCCCCTGGTAGGTCGGTTTTGGGTGTGGAGAAGTTTCATCCTCGCATTTCCTGGTATGCCCTCGCTTGGTTTGGTGCCCCTCTTAGTTGAGGGACGCCATCAGATTCCCAGCTTATTGACGGTAGTAATGAAACCAGCGTGAAGAAACTCAGTTGGAGGGAGCGTAAAATCTGTCACCTTTTCTCTAATTTTATTTAATCTACAACCAATTTTTTAATAACTGCTGTTTAAACTTTAAAACTTTTATACCAAAACATTATTTAGAAATCATTAAATGTGCTTCTTCCACCGACTGATGCAACCCCTTGAAATTGCTGCAACAGAACTTTAGCCCCATAAGTAATTTGCAAATTTCAAGCAGATAGAGGGTGTTTAGGTCAAGTCGACAGCTTTTCCGGTTTTCTTTTTATTTACGACTCAAAATTCCTTTTAATTGTTGGTTAGCTAAGAAAGTACGTTTGGGTCTTCCTATTTGTCTAAATTAATCTTAATTTCGTATGGTTTACTCCCATTGAGTTTTTAGTAATATCTTGCACAGGGTGAAGTTCAAGTAACTATGAGTTATTTGTTAAATCCCAGGAAGATTTTAACATTTTATAGAATTATTGAAGATTCTTTTTAATGTGGTTAAAATTACGCTAAATGTATCTTTTGTTTGCATTACATTCTGGTCATCGAATCTTATCATCTATAGAGTACATCTTTTCACACCATTTAAGACGATTGTTTTTATAATTCAGTAAATTTTTTATACAAATAAAAAATGTTATCTACACTAATGGAAATTTCCTAGGTAGTAATCTCTTGCCCTGCAAAAGGAATAATCTAAAGTGAATACATAAGAGAGCTGCAACTCTTCCTTACATCAAAACACAAACAACCATACTCCTATACAACTTTCCTATCAAGATGGCTTTATGGAGCTAGCTTATCTAACCAGTAAGACAAGCTTTCCAACAAACATTTTACAGCAACACTATTCAACCATTATTCATTTACAAACCAAATCAACATCCAGCACAACTTAAGATGATCAGATGATGTCCTTCTAGTTTCTTTGTTCATTGTCAAATTTTACCCACCTCTCACATACTTCCATTAATAAACCTTTAATGGGTCTTCTGGGCAACCGTAGGAGATAGTTCTTCCTCTGTTAAGAGTTTATAAACACCTTCATAGAAATCATTTTATCCGTTTAAGGGAAAGATCATAGCCTACCAACTCCATGCTTTGCTGATTGGAGACAAGGACATTTCTTGGACCGACTTCTCTTCTGCTTTAAAAACCGACGAGATATTGGATACCCTTCCTTTTTCAAACCTAAAATTAAAACCTGCAGAAATATTATTGGAAAATAAGACGATATTATGCAGACAACCTAATTCTGTAAGGCGCATTTGTAACTTGAAGTATGATCAGCCTAATTGAATTCGCTTACACTTATTTCGCTACATCAGGAAAAGAAAAAAAGAACATACAGTAAAATGTTATAAAAAATAATTTCCAAAGAAACAAAGCATAATCTCATCAACGGAAGCTGTAGTTTTACTCTAAAAAGTGTCTATCTATTTTTTAATAGTTTATTCAGCCAGTGGTTTTGTCTTTTGCATTAATTAAAATTTACTAATTTAAATCTTAGGAGGGAGAACGATAAGCTAAAAAATTAATTTATTAATTTATTAGATTCCACCAAAATTTATTATTCTTTTTCTTAATATAACTAAATATATATTTGATAAAATAAAGATATGTCACTAAAATTATATTTTTATTGCTCTTTCTAAAAAAATAACGAATCTATTGAATAAATAAAGTCAAAATGCTTATAAATTGATTCAATTACCTTATCACTGAAAAAGTGCAAGGCTACTAATTTTAAGGAAAATTTTGTTAAGATGAGACTAAATTCAGTTCAAAAAATAATTAAAATAAATAAATTAATTTTCTTGCGAAATAGATTTAGATAATTTTTAAGTTTATTGTTCTTATTTGTAGTATAATGCTTTTTATAAAAGTTAATAGCTTTAGATTCTTCACAGATCTTGACATATTGATTTGGCACTTTTTATATTACCCTCATTTTTTATTAGACCCTTTCATGTATCAACTTACTCAATAGATTAGATTTAATTTAAAAAATCATGAATTTTAAAAGAATTAGTGTGTATAAACTAAATTATCTTTATGTATCATATTCTTGAGACACGGGAAGTTGGGATGGTCGGTATCAAAGTTTGCAAGCTCGAGGGGCTTCTCTTGTCCGTACTCCTGTAACTCCAACCCTACCTGGCATTTGAGAAAAAAGTTCCATGACACGAGACGCCACCTTTTGCGTGACACGTGGACACTACTTATAGAAACTTAGTTGGCGCCACCGTAACACCGGAACCCACGTGCCGGCCGCGCTCGGTCATGCTAGTGTCTTGTGAAATATATTTTTAGGTACAGAGTTTGGCGAAATGTATTATTGATTTTTTTTACAAGGAAAATAAAACAAATTACAGGATTTTTGGAGGGAGGCTAACCTCTGTTAAATTAAATCCTCTGCAAAAATAGTGACACATCCAAAAAGTGCTCTATCAACAGTGACGAGGCCAAGTCCCGATGCATCATTGATTTTAGCATTGTTAACAAAAGGGACCCTGCTAATTTTTTCCTTGAGCAGAGTCATCAGGGACGGAGCAATGTTACAGGGGCGGAGGCCATAACTCCCTTTTAAATATTTTTTTTTAAAAAGTTACTTATATAATTAAAAATTTTAAAATTACAAATATAAGAGGTCCCTCTTTTAAAAAAATTCATATCTTCTCTTCTCTTTAACTCTGCACGCACAGCCCTCCTTCGCCAGATTAAAAACGCCTCCACTATCTAGGTTTCATTTGGGCCATCTCACGGCCCCCCTTAGAATTGAGTCTGGCTCCGTCCCTGAGCAGAGTCACATCCACACTAACACCGTCTTCGAGCATGTTTGTTTTTATTTTTCTAATTTTTGGGTCATGCTTTTAAATTTGATAAAAAAAATTATTTGTTAGAGTTTTTAATTTCTATTTATTTCAGTTTTCAAAAATTACGAAAATATTTTTTGTTTTTTATTTTTATTTTATAATCTAATTCACTGTTAACTTAATATATATTGATTATTAATAAGAAATATGAACAATTTAATTTAATATTATATATTTAATTAATTAAAATTAATTATTAATAAGAATTATGAATAACTTAATTTTATTTAAATTTTTTAATTTTTGTATTAAATTAAATTAAATTCATGTAATTATTATTATTAAATATAACTAAATTTAAATTATCTTCAAAACATATAAATTTCAAATAAATTTTGATTTGCGAATTAAAATATATTTAAAATTTTATAAATAAAGTGTTAATTCTTAAATTATTTATTTTGGCAAAATAAAATAAATTTTATTAATAATTTGTTAATAATATTATAAGAGATTAAAATTATTTATCTTTAAATTTTCTCAAATATGTAAGTATTGAGTCATAAAAATGTAACTACACACAAAACAACAAAACATAATTTGGCTATTATTTTAAAAAATATATATTAAAAACTGAAAATAAAAATCTAAAAATTACAACAGAGAAGTAGAAGTAAAACCAAATAACACCTTAGTATCTCGTGTAAGGGTCATTCATATAAACAAATCCTCGTAGGTAGAGATGCTTGCATATGGCTTCAGGTAAGAAAAAAGGTCAAAGGAGCCAAATTAATTTGTTTTTAAGGGTTTGCAATACGTTGATTTTATCAAAGCCTTCAAGTATTTATTATATGTTTTATATTATAGGAATTACTATATGTTAAAGATCCTGCAATTAATGCCTTACACGTGCTAATTAAGCTTTATTTTCCTATAATATTAAGTTTAACATGTGGTATCATAGCATTTTTCTTTTGAACATATAATTTATCAGTTTTATATTCTTAGATATTTTTTGTTGTTTCTCGCACCTTGAACCTTTATTTAAAAATTTAAATTTATGTGAACATTTTTATGGTCTGAATTTTCAATCTTTTAGGAAAGTTTTATGTTTATAGAGTTTTTGTGCTGGATGCAAAATGAACTCTTTGTTGCATGTTAAAAAAGATCTATCACATTTTAAGTGTTATTACATAACATCAAGTAATTGGACCTCTTTTCCTCGAAGGGTGTTGTGTTACAACTTGAGAATGTGCCTGGTCCTTTAATCAAATCCTTCACAAAGGATGAGGTCCTAGAACTGTAGCACTCATATATATGTTGCATCAACAATAAGCTCTTTACAAACTAAAAAGATTAGGTGAATTATGAAAAAAAATAAAAAATTTATTTAATTTTGTAATATTAGTTTCAATTTTAGAAAGTGACATTAAAATAGTCTTAACTTTTAGTTTTTATAAAAATAGTCCATCGTTAGCCCTACAGTCAATGGTATTGTCATATCAAAATCTCATTGGGCACGTGATAGATGCGTGGTTTATTAGTACTACATTAGATAAAATATTGTAAAATTTTAAAAACTAAATAATAAAACCCTAAAATCTTCCTCTTATATTCTTCCTCTCCGACTCAAAACCACTTTGGTCTTTGAGTGCAATTTGATTCTGGTAGCTCAACGCCTACTTTTGGTGCAACATAATTAATGTTTTGTACCGCCTTAATGTAATTTGAATAAATTCTTTAACGTGTGTGGTGTTTTCAGTGGAATTTTTTAGGGTATCCTTGTAAGTCTTCTTATAACTTGTTGGTTGGCAAATGGTGGAGTACTTTTTTGACTACTTCCATTGATATCTTCTTTACCTTTACCGTTGTCATTGATACCAACCTCGACTATGATAGCTAGTGACGTAGCTAGAAATTTAGGGTAGGAGGGTTCAAATATTTAATTTTTTAAATTTTGAGGGACTCAGTACACTACTAACCTCTAAATAACTCCGTTTATATATATATATATATATTAAAAATAAAAAAAATATTTAATTTTTTCATAACTTGGGAGCCCAGTGCCCCACTGGGGCTCATCTCCCTCCGTCAGTGATAATAGCCATCACCGTGACTACGAGAAAGAAGGAGCACTAATAATGAGAATTCTTTTCTTTTTCTTTCCATTATCCTCGTCATTGGACATTATTTCTGGTTCAGCCAGATTATGCTGAGGTTGAACGTCGTTGTTGTGCTCCATGGTTTATGCGAGTCTAGCTGTAAGATAC
>JAOTBA010000204.1:11103807-11115569 GCA_025629845.1 Erythroxylum squamatum
TCATAATGTCTTGCTAGAGGCCGCTTATGACTTATGGGCCTTGAAGTGTGATCAAGCCCATTGCCAACATCAAATGATTGCAGGTTGCACACAAAGAGTGATGTGATTTGGGCTTATTCTCTTAGGCCTAATTTATTAGGCATTGAATAAATATATGTAGATATATTTATTGGCCTGGATTGAATTAAGTTGTCGGGCTTTTATTATATGAGATATAATTGGCCGAAACTTATTGGGCTTCAATGGGATTAGATTTTCTTTATAAATAGAGAAACTTAGGTCTCATTAGAAGAAGACACCATAGCCACCCTCCGAGAGAAAACTGTGCGGCGTTCGGAAAGAGTTTCAGGACGTGTTAGCACACCATAGCCACTGCCCGGATCGTTCATACTCGTGTGGATACCGATAGAGGACATTCACGTGTTGTAGTGTCTACGAATCCAAAAAATAAACAACCAATCCGCGTCAAAAGGTATTTTCGTACATCCTGTGTATTTTTAGTTATACTTCATGTTGTGTTATGGTCTTTTCCGCAGCGTATTGTGAATACTCGGGCCATACGCGATCCAACACTTTATGCATATGAAGTTACGCCCAGTCATCTGAGTCTCATTACCGGAGCTTTCCCTTCCCTCTCGGAGGTTAGGTACCCTGAGCTAGTAGCCCCCGTCCATGAAGTTGAAATTCGGAGTGCTGTCTTCTCCACGAACCCCAATAAAGCCCCTGGAGTGGATGGTTTCAATATGCTTTTCTACCAAAATCAGTGGACTAAAGTTGGTGCTGCAGTGGTGGAGTTTATTCAGGCAATCTTCCGTCTTGAAAGGTGGGAAGCGGATTTAAATCATACCATCTTAGTTTTGATCCCAAAAAATCCAGCTCCTACCTAGATTACCCAGTTTCGGCCCATTAGCCTTTGTACGGCTCTCTATAAAATCATCGCAAAAATCATTGTGAATTGGCTGAAAAGCCACCTTGACTACCTTGTGGTAGCGAACCAATGCAGTTTTATCCTGGTAGGCAGATTGATGACAATATTATCATTGCTCAGGAGGCCATTCACACAATGAGGAAAAAACAGGGAAAGACTTGGAGAAAGCTTATGACCGCCTTCGCTGGGACTTCATTCACGACACGTTAGTCGACATTGGTTTTCCAACTAATCTTGTTACAGTCATCATGTAATGTGTGACGACAGTAACCATGCAAGTCAACTGGCAAGGTTCCCTATCTGAACACTTTCATCCCTTCCGCGACATCCGTCAAGGAGATCCCTTATTGCCCTATCTTTTTGTTCTTTGAATGGAACAACTAGGGCACCTTATTAAATGCGCAGTGGGCCAAGGCCAATGGAAACCCCTCCAGCTCAGTCCCAGGGGACCCCCGATTTCGCATTTATCTTTGCGAATGACCTAGTCCTGTTTGCTGAAGCCACTGCTCCTCAACCTCAAGTCATAGATCGGACCCTTGACCTCTTCTGCACAACTTCGAGCAAGCGAATCAATAAAGCGAAAACTCGGACATTCTTCTTCAAGAATGTACCTGGAGATATAGCACGACAGATCAGTCAAGCGTTAAATGTCCACAGTACGAACAATCTTGGCAAATATCTGGGGGGTCCCTTTGATCCATGAGCGGACAACTCGCCAAACGTATCAGTATATCCTTGATCGAGCCCAGACGAAACTGGCGGGATGGAAATCCAGAATGCTATCTCTAGCGGGTAGGGTTACCTTAACCCAATCTGTCATATCTGCCCTCCTCATTTTTACTATGCAAACGATTAGGCTGCCCAGGAAACTCTGTGATGATTTGGAAAAATTAATGAGGAACTTCATATGGGGGTCGTATGACAGGCACCAGAAAGTTCCTCTTGTCAATTGGGCTGCACTGTGCAAACCCAAAATGGCGGGGGGACTGGGCATCAAGCGTATCAGAACTTCCAATGATGCATCCCTGACGAAAGTCGGATGGGACCTCCTTACAAAACCCAACGCGTTGTGGGTACAAACCCTCCGAGCCAAGTATAGAGTTGATGCTACTCCCCTCTTACAAACGTTAGCAAGACCGGATACCTCGTCAATTTGGAGGGTATTGCTGTGACATGGCCCTTAGTGATCCAAGGGGCATATTAGAGACTAGGGGACGGTCGGAGCATTCTCTTCTGGTTCGACAATTGGGTATGAGGACCTGGGCCCTCTGCATCTTATGGCCACCACCCCTGTGCCGGCAAGCGAACTAAATGCCACAGTGGCAGACTACACAAGTGTTGGTAGAGATTGGTACTGGAATCGTTTCCAACATTATCTTCCTTCCACAGTTTGTATGCTGATTGCATCTACTCGGCTGAATGCCTTTGACCAAAAGAATGATTAGTTGGTATGGGGTCCCATTTATCCCAAGTCGTTTACAGTGGCCTCCGCCTATGAACTCATCGAACAAAGCCACACTCAAGAGCCTATTTTTTTATGAATATAATATACATATGTCATCTTCTTCGAATTTTTTTTTGCGTTTTTTATGAATATAATATACATATGTCACCTTCTTCGAAAAAAAAAGTTTTGCGTTTTTTTATGAATATAATATACATATGTCACCTTCTTGAAAAAAAAAGTTTTGCGTTTTTTTGTGAATATAATAAACATATGTTACTTTCTTAGAAAAAAAGTTTTGCGTTTTTTTATGAATATAATATACATATGTCACCTTCTTCGAAAAGAAAAGTTTTGCGTTTTTTTATGAATATAATATACATATGTCATCTTCTTCGAAAAAATTTTTTTGCGTTTTTTTTATGAATATAATATACATATGTAACCTTCTTCGAAAAAGAGTTTTGCGTTTTTTATGAATATAATATACATATGTCACCTTCTTCGAAAAAAAAGTTTTGCATTTTTTTATGAATATAATATACATATGTCACCTTCTTCGAAAAAAAAAGTTTTACGTTTTTTTATGAATATAATATACATATGTCACATTCTTCGAATATAATATAAAAAAAGTAGGCTTTGGGACATCATTTGGAAATGGGCCAGACCCCAGCGAATTCGGTCTTTCCTTTGGTTGTTGGCGCAACGAAAATTATTAACGAACCACCAGCGGGTGGTGCGTCACTTAACGATGGACAGTAGTTGCCAGTTTTGTGGTCACGAAGAGTCAACCCTCCACGCCCTTCGGGATTGCCATCGCATAACCTCCTTTTGACATCAATTTCCCTTTGAATTTACTAACAGGGAATTCTTCCAAGTTGACGAGGAGGTGTGGGTTTTTAGGAATCTTCGCCAGCATCTCCCTTTTAATCAGATTGTGTGGGCTATTATTTTTGACGTCGCTTGCTGGTTTCTTTGGAAATGGAGAAACGAGGATATTTTTGACCCTGATTTTGCTTAGCCGATGGCCGGAGCCCAAATTGTTACAGATTATGCTGCTTGGATCCTCAGGGCCAACTCGATGGACCGTCGAGTTTTTCAGAATCAGGGCATGCCGTTGGGTACATTTGTAGGCTGGACTAAACCAACGGCCGGATGGATCAAACTAAATACGGACGGTATCGGCAGCACAGGATCACACAGGGCTACTGCGTAATAGTCTAGGTCACCAGTATGGAGGCTTTCTACAAAATGTTGGCATGGGTGCGCCTCTGGAGGCCGAACTATGGGGCGTCTACTCAGTACTTACCCTGGTATGGAATCAAGGCTATCGGCGAGTGGTGGTTAAAGTGGACTCACCGGAGGTTATTAATATTTTTTCCACTTCTAATAGCCTTACGACTGACATTTATCTTTTGTTGACAGGTATCTATAGGTTGCTACACCGCAATTGAAAGATTCACATCCAATATATCCATCGGGATGGAAACCAATGTGCCGACCAGCTAACTACCTTAGCAGCTCGCTCACCGCGAGGACTTCAATATCTGCAGGATCCGCCGATGTGTATTCGGGACATCTTATCTCATGATATGACTGGAGTGCAATATCCTCGCACTCTGCGCTAAGGAACCTCCGGTCGAGTGGTTGTTAGTTTTTCTTAGTTTTTCTTTTCGCTTGTAAAAAAAAAGTTTAAAATGGAAGGCTTACGTAGCTACGAGGAATACGCAAGTCAAAAGTCAAAAAGCTACCACTTAGGGCATACCTTGCCCACGTGGACCTGGCCGTTTTGTTCCGGCCTGCTTCCTTGTTGAAACATATATAATATGACCATCACACCTTCTCACAATTACCGTCGCTTCTTTTGAAAGTGTATTCACACAGCACAAACCATAGCTCTAGTTAGTCCAGTCTTTATCCCACCAACTAGCAGTCTTTGCACTCTGAAGAAGCTAAACTCTTCACCATGGCAGTGTCCAATAACATAACAGCGGTTCTAAATTTCGTAGCCTTCCTCTGTTCTATCCCCATAATCGTCTCGGGTATCTGGCTGGCCTCCAAACCCGACAACGAATGCATCCACCACTTCTTCCGGTGGCCGGTGGTTATCCTTGGAATCCTCATCCTCTTGGTCTCCCTCACGGGCTTCCTTGGAGCCTACTGGTATAAAGAAACACTCTTGGCATTCTATCTCTGCTGCATGGCCATTCTCATCGGACTTCTCTTGATCCTACTGGTTTTCGCGTTCGTTGTAACGAGGTCCGATGGTGGATACGATGTGTTCGGGAGAGGTTACCGAGAGTACAGGCTTGAAGGGTTCTCTTCTTGGATGAAGGATCACATAGTGAACCCCAAGAATTGGGAAAAGATTAGAGCTTGTCTCGCTGAGAGTGATGTTTGTGCCAAGTTGAATCAGAACTATTTCACTGCTGACCAGTTCTTCTCCTCTCATATCTCTCCTCTCCAGGCAAGTAGTAACTAATCATCTGTTTTGTTTCTGATTGCTATAAAAAAATTCATTACTTTTCAATTTTCTTTGAAAGGACTAATTTTTCTATCCCGGAAACTAAAAAAGCCTACTTTGTGCAAGTTGCCTTTTGTTTTTGGAGCCATGTACCGGTGTGGTCTTTATGTCCATAACGAATCTTAGATTGGCAATTTGATTTAATAACTTTATACAGTCAAGCTTTGTGCTTTCTCGAAATTACAGATAAATTCTCACCGGGGGAATCATAGAATGATATGCATAGACTGTAGCTAGTTATTATCCTGATCTCGTGGGAAGTTTCATCTATACTTTGCTTCAACTGTCATAATCTGCCAAGTGTGATGCTTATCTGACATTCAAGTTGTCCGAGAGTTAACGGCATTATGACGTAATGGTCGGTAAGGACTTGTAAGAATCTGACAGCTAGATACTAACTTCTCCTAGTTTCCTGATGAGTATCCGTTTAAGGTAGACTTTAGGATGCTACAAGAGAAAACTGGAAGAGGCGGTACGAGATAAGAGTGGCGTTGAAAGTAGCACTCACTCTTACTATTTAAAAAAAAAGTGGGGCCCTTGTAGGATTATCATGTTGAGTTTGCAATACAAACGAATCTTGTGGTCCATAATCACTTAATAAACTTTAGGTGCTGAAAAAAAAAACATAATCGCATTGACAAATGACAATGATATGGTGCGTAGGGCATTTAGGATGGTTTTTAAAGATGGAAATTACATAATGATTGTCGAAAAATGATGTCAAATAACAACCTGCCAAAATTTCCATAACGTGGAATCATGGGCTTAGACTGTATTAAATTCACCACCTTTCATTATTGACATTATTACATGATATAAAATAACATAAAACTATAAGTTGTGGAGCTTCTATATGGTTGTCAGCAAGGATGGAGCCACATTGGGAGCAAATGGGGGCACTTGCTTCTACTGGCTCCAAAAAGTTTTATATAAAAAATTTATTATTTTAAGTTTTTGATCTTATAAAAAAATAAAATTTTGCTTCCATTAAAACTTTACCTCTACTACAAACAAAAATTTATTTCTATTAAAATTTTATACCTATTTTAAAAAATTTCTAGATCCGTCCTTATTGCCAGCTTTGGATATAAGCGACATAAGAAGTTCTTTCTTTCATTTGGAAGGCTCGAGGTCGAGGTTGCTGCATTTGCTTTCTTACATGTGAAAAAGTAAAAGAATGAGTGAGCAAACTATCGGCGACTTTTCTCCGTATTCTTTCACAAACAAGTACAACCCCATTCAGATTGCTTTCTTAATGTGATACATTAAAAATTTTTCCATGTTGCAGTCAGGGTGTTGTAAGCCTCCAACAGCATGCGGTTATAGTTACGTGAACCCAACACTGTGGGTAAACCCTGCGAACCCAACAGCAGATCCAGACTGCTACATATGGAAAAACGACCAGAACCAGCTGTGCTACAACTGCAATTCATGCAAAGCTGGTTTGCTAGGGAACTTGAGAGAGGAATGGAGAAAAGCCAATATAATCTTGATAGTAGCAGTGGTGGTGCTCATTTGTGTCTATCTCATTGCCTGCAGTGCCTTCAGGAACGCCCAAACCGAAGATCTCTTCAGCCGTTACAAG
Organism: Erythroxylum squamatum; assembly: GCA_025629845.1. NCBI lineage: Eukaryota > Viridiplantae > Streptophyta > Magnoliopsida > Malpighiales > Erythroxylaceae > Erythroxylum > Erythroxylum squamatum. Next base: position 11,110,292 of record JAOTBA010000204.1, read on the forward strand.
CGTGGATAGGTTTGATTCTGTTGATCACATCTTCCAAAATGCTTTTTCTTCCGTGCAAGTGTCTGTTTCATTGGTGTATATATATATTCCTTATCTAGTTGGGGAACCAGTTTTGGTGCGTGCAACCATTGTTATCAGCTTTCACGAGAATTAGATTCTTGTATTTTAGCTTTACGAATCACTTTGTATTACTTCTATGGTCCCATAATGTAATGCTAACATGTTTACATAAATGCATGGGTGTTCTTTCTTCTTTTCTTATTTTATTTTCGTATAGAAATTTGAATTAAAAGGTACCAATATCACCGACTAGACAATAAGAACCTTTCCAGCTTTACAAATCTCTGGCATTTATTCGTTCAAGAAATTTTTATAATACAGGACAAGAAGATGAGCATTACAAAAAGATAGTTGGATGATTGTTGGGAAACGTGAGCTTTCATGTTTCAAGATTCGTAAGAGTAGTTTAAGGTATGTTTTAACATCTTGGCCAATGCTAAAGGCTGCTTTGTAGAATACAAATTTATTTTGAAGTTTGTGTATTGAATAATCAAAGAAATAGGTAATTTGTGTGGATTAAAAAATAAATACAACTCAAATTTTATAAGATGTTTTGAGACATCATTATTTAAAAGTACTTATTAAAATGTTTAGATATATTGAAGAAATATCTTTTAATTATTTAGGTAGAAATATCTAGATATTTTATATAATATTTTAAATTTAGAAATATCTTTAAAATTTTAATGTTGAATATTAAATTATTAATTGTATCTTTGAATATTATAAATAAGGGTCATCCTCTTTTTTATAACGATAAGTTAAGTTGAGTTGAGTAGCTAGTTATAAGTGAGAGTTCTTCCATTAAAAATTTCTTTTTCATCTTTAAATTGTTACTAAAGTTCTTATTAAAAAGTTAAAATCCTGTCCTAATTTTCTTAGAATGTTGACTCTAAATTTTATTTGTCATTTTTATTAGAGGCCCGTCACTTTCCCGCAAAGTAATACCAGAATTTGAATATCCTTATGGTAGAAGATGGTAAGTAGCCCTCTAAGTTTCAAAGTCCTTCAAGGCAGGCTATGATAATTCGAACATCAAAATGAAGGCTTCGTGATTATAAAGAAGTACGAGACTACTTATCTCAACATCAAAGGATGCCTTGAAGGGTTTAAGAAAGAGAGAAGCTCTCCCCTCATCTTTCAAGTTGAGAATTGGAGAAAGTATAAAAAGGTATAGCTTCAATATTTAAGAAGTGATTTTAAAGATTTACATATGAAAAAGAATGAAATTATAAGTGATTATTTTGCAAGAGATATAGTCATAATAAAATGATAAAAATTAGGGAAGCCATTACTAACATAAGAGTGATGGAGAAAATTCCTCATTCTTTACTTCTAAATTTAAACATATTGTACTAACCATTAGAAACAAAAGATTTGAAAGCTAGACTATTGAACAACTCAAAGTATCACTTAGAAGCATATGAAGAAAGACAAAAGAGGAAGTAAAAGGTCTTGGAGTATGTTCTTCAAACTAAGAACACTTTGAATAAGAAGGAAAGAAACTTTAACACTTAAAGAGGCTAAAAGTAAGAGATCGTGATGAAGGAAGTAGAAGTCAAAGATGGTGAGGCATTAAACCATTTAAAGATAGAGGAAGAGAACAAAGTAATCTATCCACAAAAGGGTACGGAAGAGGAAGTATGTCAAGAAATAATGGAGGCTAAACGTATGAAAAATCTCAAGTTAAATGTTTTAACTGTTACAAACTTGGACACTTCGCTTCGTAATATGGAAATGCTCCTAAAAATGTTAAAGAGAAAGCGTATTATATTGAGGAGGAGAAGTAAGAAGACTTCACTTTATTGTTGGCTTACAAAGGAGAGAAAGGCATAGAAAAGAGCACTTTGTGTTTAGACACTAGCTTTAGTAACCATATGTGTGGGAGAAAAGATATGATGATAGATATTAATAAGTCTATAAATGGAAATATTACATTTGGAGAGACTTATTAAAGGCAAAGGTAACATCTTAATCTATTTGAAAGATGGAAGGCGATAGCTTATTTCAAATGTATGTTTTGTTAGTATGAACAATAATATACTATGCTTAGGTCAACTCTTAGAGAAGGCTATGATATTCGCCTTAAAGATCATAGTCTTTCAATAAGAGATCAAAGAAATATATTGATAATCAAGGTGCCAATGACAAGAAGAAGAATGTTCTTAATTAACATCCTAAATGATATGGAAAAATGTATTCAACATTGTATTAAAGACCCTTCTTAGCTTTAGGACCTAAGACTTAAGCATCTAATTTTAGAGGATTGAAATTATTAAGAAAGAAATGGTGAAAGGATTGCTTTCCTTCAATCATTTGGATTAATTATGTGACAGATTTTTACTTGGAAAGCATTCAAAAAAAAGCTTTCCAAAGAAGTCTACTAAAAGAATCAAAGAGCTATTACAACTTGTACATAATGATATATATGGTCCAACTTGTGCACAATGATATGTGTGGTCCAATTTCACCTTACTCCTTTAGCAAGAATGCATACGTCCTTCTCTTCATTGATAATTTTTCAAAAAATACTTGGGTATATTTCTTAAAGGAGAATTAGAGGTATTTGGTACCTTTAAAAAGTTCAAATTACTTATTGAGAAAGAAAGTTATATGAAAGTAGGCTTTTAAGATCCAATAGAGGAGGAAAATTCACATTAAGAGACTTTAACAAATTTTATAAATAATATGAAATTTATCATCCTTTAAAGGTCTTAAGATCTTCCCATTAGAATGGAGGAGCAAAAAGGAGAAATAAAACTATTTTTGAAATGGCTCAAAGTATATTGAAAAGTAAAAAGATGCATAAGGAGTTTTAGACTGAAATCATAACATGTACAATCTACGTATCCAACTACTCACCAATAAGTAGTATATAAGGAAGAATATTGCAAGAGGCATAAAGAGGAAATAAACTCGATATTGCACAATTGAAAGTATTTGAGAGCATAACCTATGTTCAAAACTTAATGATAAGAGTGAGAAGCTCGTGTTTGTTAGCTATTATCAAAGTTTAAGAGACTACAAGGTTTACAATCTAAACAATGGAAAATTAGTCATTAATAAAGATTTAAAGTTTGATGAAGATGGTACATAAAATTGGGAGGTCTAAGAAAACAATTATAAATTCCTCTTATGGTTGAAGACAAAGAAGAAGAGCATACAATTAGAGAAATATAAGAGCCTACTACACCTCCCACATCACCAAGGGCATCATCTCACATTGGCTCTCCACCATCATTCTTAAAAGAAATAAGGGAGAAGGAAAGAGATTTACAAGACATAATTGAGGAAAAAGCTCATCAAAATGATTTGACTTTATTTTGTCTCCTTGCTAATTATGAACAAAAAGGTTTTTAAAAAGTGGCTTAAAACAAAGAAATGGAGCAATGTTACAAATGAGGAGATTAACGCTATCATAAAAAATAACACATAGGAGTTTACACACTTCAAAAAATGTAAAAGGCAATTTGAGTAAAGTGGGTTTACAAGGCAAAGAAGAATGCTAAAAGAGAGGTCGAAAGATATAAAGTAAGGCTACTAGTAAAAGGTTGATAATGATTAAGTATTTGCATTCGTTACTCGTTTAACAACCCAAAATAAATGGAAGATTCATCAAATGGCTGTAAAGTCAGCCTTTTTGAATGACTTTCTTAATTAGGAAATCTATGTAGAACTAACTTTGAGTTATATGGTAAAAGGGTACAAAGACCATGTACTAAAGTTGATGAAAGCCTTACATAGCTTAAAGCAAGCACTAAGGCATGATATAGTAAAATTAATAAATACTTCCAAGAAACAAACTTTACATAATGCACACATGAACATGCCTTCTATGTGAAGAAGAATCAGTATGGAGATAACTTAATTGTTTGCTTACACGTGAATGATTTGATCTCCATAAGCAATAATCCAAGGTTGACTGAATAATTTAAAGGTATAATAATGAAGGAATTCAAATAATTGACTATAGTCATATGTCTTACTATCTTAGTATTAAACTAAAGCAAAAAGAAGAAGACATATTCATTTACGAATAAGGCCATGTAAAGGACGTGCTAACAAATTTCAAGATGGATGAGTGCAAGCGTATTAAGACACTTCTTAAATATATAATCAAATTGTCCAAGCATGAAGAAGGATAAAATATGGACTTTATACTATTTAATAATCTTGTTGGGAGCTTACACTACTTGACATGTATAAGGTCTGAAAACTTCAATAGAGTTAGACTTATTAACCACTATATGGAGTCACCTACGACCACATATTTAAAGATGAATAAAAGGATCCTCTGCTATATTAAAAATATACTTGATTATAGCTTATTCTACTCACCATCTAACGAGTTCAAGCTTATTGGCTATTTTGATAGTGATGGGGCTGGAAATGTCGATGATACAAAAATCACCAACAGTTATACATTTTAGAGATAACAGATTCATAAGTGTCAAATCTTTTGAGATTTGTTCACTTTAGTGCCAAACCTTTTAAATTTTCAATTAAGTTACTAAACTTTGAAAAAATTTATAACACAATTTACAATATTTATTCTTTGAGTTTATCATTGATGTGGCTAGCATAACTAATTTATTTAATATTTAAACATCCACGTGGAAAATTTATAGACACTTGGACAGCTACGTGGTTGACCCATAACCCATAACCTATGAATCATGACCCATAACCCACCAAATTTATCCAAAAATAACCCACACTTTTTAACTTTGATTTTGACCTTTTACATTTTAAAATTAGACTTATTGTTGTCATTTGGAAGTTGTTGACATTTAAAGCCATAACCATCATTTGGTAGAAGCCACTGGAAGTTGATGTCATTTGAAAACAAACCACTCCCATTATTTGTAACACCTTCAAACTCTTAGTTGCTTCTTTATTCATTTGTGGGTTTCATTAGCTAGGAATTGATTTCATTCTTTGTTATAAATTTTTTTAGTTTTGTTGTAATTGGCTTCATTAATGATATTTTAGTCTTATACATTAAAAATCTCTAAATTAATCAGTTCTTGTAGAAATGCGGAAGCTAAAACTCTCTAAATTTGTATTTGAGAATGTAACACCCACATATCCCCTGGGAGGATATCTGGATGCCACATAATACAGGACAACAAATCAAAACGTTTCACACATGCATTTTTAGAATCTCAAACATACATAAAATACATATCGTAATTTCAGAAACAAAAATCCAAAGTTA
>JAOTBA010000204.1:11130461-11141750 GCA_025629845.1 Erythroxylum squamatum
CACAATTCAACCCCCCCTTCTTGTGTGTCTATATACATCATTATTGTTTACTATATTAACGTGTGATTCACTTCACAAGGTACCTATGGTAAAGAATCACTTTTTTTGTTGCCCATACAAATATATTTTAATAAATACTTGATATAATTTTTATAAAGATAATGTATGACTGTGGCATGTTTGGGTATATGAATTTTCGCGGACTCAAAATGATTGCAAATAATAAGATGGTAAATGATTTTCCTAAAATTAATTAGTTTAACCATCTTTATGAAGGATGGCTTTTTTGGAAAGGAGATGCGAAAGAGCTTTCCAAAGGTGTCTTAATCAAAAGCTTCAAGGCCACATCAGTTAATTCACATTAACTTATGTGAGCCTATTATTCTATGTTCTTTTAAGAATAAGTACTTTGCTTTATTTATTGATGCTTTGATTAGGAAATCATGAATGTAATTTTTTAAAGAAAAATTAGACTTGAAAAAATGTTTAGAATTTAAAGCTCTTATAGAAAAGGTAGTTTTAAAATTAGAGCCTTGGGATCAAATAAGAGAGACAAATTCTCTTCTAAGGAGTTTCAATAATTTTATGATGCATAAGAGATTTTTCAATTTCTAACCACTATAGGATCATTATAACTTAATGGTATAGCTAAGAGAAATAATCGAACAATTCTCAAAATAGAAAGGAGCATGATAAAAACTAAAAAATTTTGAAAGAATTTTAGGCCCAATTTATCTATTATGTTATGTATTTGTTGAATTGTTGTATGATAAAAGTTGTAACTAACAAGACTCCTATTGAAGTATGGAGGGGAAAAAGTCAATAGTATCTTACTTGAAGGTATTCAAAAGTATTGTTTATGCCCATATTCTTGATAAGAAGTGCTCTAAACTTGATGACAAGAGTAAGAATTGTGTGTTTCTTGGCTATGATACTAAAATCAACGAGTACAAGCTTTACAATCTAAGTGATGGAAATATGCTCATTAGCAAAGATACTCACTTTAATGAGAAAGTCACATGGGATTGGCAAGTTCAAGGATAATATATGACTTTCTTCCTTTCTTGGAAAAAGAAGATGACAATGAAGTAAGGCCAGAAGTCGTCACTTCCCCACCATCATAACCACATGGTGAAATTGAGGATTCTAAAGAACATCCAAGTGAAAGGCCTTAACATACTAGGAGGCTTATTGATCTTTATAAGAAAATTGAGGGAATTAATAATCTTACTTTTTTTTTGTCATATTGCAGATACTAAACCAATTAAATTTAATGAACTTATCGAAAATAAAAAAACGAAGAGAAGCTGCAAATGAAGAGTTAAGAGAAATTGAAAAGAATAACATTTAGGAATAAAAAACTTTTCCGAATAGACACGTGATAAGATATTATTTAATTATGTTAATTGGAATTATCTCTTTTGTCTTGACTATATTTTGGTGCTTAAATAGGAAAATTAATATTTTTGTATTTTAAGAGATAAAATGTGGACATTACATTAAATTGGAGAAGTATTAGTCAAAATAATAAATTTTAAAATAAGTGGACAGATTATTGCAATGGATAAGGTGATATTACACCTAATTCAAGATTCACTCCAAGTGATGGAATTCAATTAAGAAACTTATTTTCACCCCTATTATGTATGGATTTGGATTTGTTTTAGATAGAATCTTTACAAGATAGATGTAGACTAGGTTATGAGTAGGAAAAGAATATAAAAACATGTTTACCACCTTCTCCAATATTCTCTTTTTATTTTTTAATAGTTTTCCCTCAATCTGTAATCTTTTCTTCTATTTTTTGTATTATAACTAAAGCTATGTGTCTCTAAATCCAAATATTTTAATTCAAGGGGATTCAAAACTCTAGTTATAACCTTGTGAAGTCTTGTTCTAAACTTAGATTTATGATTTAATTCACGCATTTCTAGTTTTTGTCCTTATATTTCGTGAAATTAATATTGATTGTTCTAACAAATTAATTTAATTTTGATTATTCTATAACTATCCATGAAATCAATGATTCATAATTTTCATGAAGGATTGGTATAAGTAACAAATATGTTATTTATGAATTTGCATAGTTAACTTATGAGAAACAAGAAAACTAAGATGAATAATTGTAGCTATCTCAATTATTTAGTTTAGGTTCTAGTCCTTTTCATTAAGATGGAATGTTATCATTTAATGGAATGCTACCATACTCAATTAATTGATGGTAAGTTTTGGTTTGAATCTTGAATTTGAACCAATTAATTTAGAAAATTTTAAGACTTATGACTATCTTAATATGTTTCGAATTAACTGTTTGAATTGAAAATTTTATTCTTTTTAGACCAATGACCAATGTTATAATTAAATGAGATATTTCTCTTGAATCCATATTAAGTATTATTGAATTTCTCATTTTTATATGCAGTTGATTTATTTTGATTCCTTGTTAATTATAGTAAATTAGTTAATTAATGATAAAACCATACTTTGTTTTATTAATTCAAATTAAGAAACTAATTGTAGTTCTCTTTGGATTCAACCTATTTTCACAACTACTATAAGAGTTAGAGAATCAAAATTAATTTTAAGGGCTTCGATAATCCGATCAAAATTTTGGCCCTTAACATTATTTTACAATTTAGTGCTAATCTTTTGTCTTGTACAACTTTTTCTTCTCAATCAAGTGAATTGAAATATAACCCAGAAATTAAGAAGATAGTGTATCGTTTAAGGAAAGAGACTAAGCAAGGAAGTGGTTATTCACACCCAGAAGTGAAATTTGAGATAGATCTAATAATTGGAGAAGATTCTAATTTCTAATAAGTTTAACAAAAGATGGCAAATCCTAATATTAGAACATTAAGGGAGTTAGTGACACTAAATTTGAATCAATAACCCTAATATATACGATTTCCAGATGTTAAGTTAGATTTCAAATTGAAATCTAGTTTGATTTATTTACTCCATATTTTCATGGTCTTCCAGGTGAAGATCCACATAAACACTCGATGAAACCACAAGGAGTAACTAAAGAATAAATTAATCTTAGAGCCTTTCTATTCTCATCGAAAAATAAGGCAAATGATTGACTATATTATCTTCCCATTGGCTTAGTGATAACACGAAATGAGATGAATGATTGTTCCTGGAGAATTTCTTTCCTACATCACGAGCAACCAATATCGAAAAGGAGATATATGAGATAAGACAATTCACTAGAGAAACATTGTACAAATATTAAGAGATGTTTAAGGAGTTATGTGATAGTTGCCCACACCATCAAATTCCTGACCAACTTTTGGTTCAATACTTTTATGAGGGAATTTTTCCAATGGATACGAGTATGGTAGATGCAGTTAGTGGAGGAACTTTAGTAAATAAGACATCAGAAGCAGCCAAACAATTAATATCTAATATGGTCAAAAATTCTTAATAGTTTTGGACAAGAATGAATGAAGTTGTTAAGCATGTGAATGAGGTAACTAATAGGAACCTTGAGGATAAAATTTCATATTTAATTACTCTAGTTTGTCAAATATCTATACGTCAATTGCAATCAACACAAGTGTGTATAATATGCTCATCCTCTAGACATCCTATGAATATGTGCCCTACATTATAACAAGACCGCCTTCAAGAAGTTAACGTAATAAGGTGATTTCCATATTAACCTCAATGAAAATATGACCCTTATTCCATTCATTATAATCTAATATGGATGAATCATCCAAACTTTAGTTATGGAAATCAATGAGGGCAATCTCATTGCTGGCTGATAGTAGCGTTTTTGGCCTCGTTTGATAAACAACCAATCAACCATTTTTTTAGCTGATTGGTTGTCTTCGACTGTTTGACTCTGCAAACAGTGACGAAAATTGTTTGGAGAGTAGTAGAAAACGCTGGCTGATTTAAGATAAACAACTGAAGACAACCAATCAACTAAAAAAATAGCTGATTGGTTGTCTACCAAATGAAGCCAAAAACGCTACTATCAGTCAGCGTTTTCATCCATCAGCCAAAATTCTATCCATCAAAAGTCAATTGTACCTTTAAATTCTATTGCTAAGTTGTGTAATATTTTGCTATTTAAATTGTATTCTTAATTAAGTTACAATTAAGTATCACACGCATCATATGTTTGTTAGTTCTAATATACAACAATTTTTAGTACGTAGGACAGCCTAATTGAAATTCCTAAATACCTACGTTTTAGGAAAATTGTTTGTTCTTACAATTGTTTTATTCAGTTATAGGTTAGAAATAAAATGTTGACCTTAAACGAAAATAAAAATAAAAAGATTGGTATAAGTTTTTTATGGATGATGAAATAGTACAGGTAAACATGACTTCTCTAAAATCTAAATTCTTATAAGAATATTTAACGAAATACTAAGATATATAATATTCATACCCTTATAATTTTTTTAGAGTCATATCCTTATAAGTCATTTTATACATAAACAGCTAATATTAAAGATCTAATTTTACTAAATATCTCTAATAAGCAGCTAATATTATCCGCTGGTCAAATCAGCTAATATAATCAGCTACTAGCTAACAACTAATGTAATCAGTTGATTGCCAATTACAGGGCCTTTATCTTCGATTGTTTATCTTAAATCAGCCAATATTTTCTACTACTTTCCAAATAACTTTTGTAATTGTTCGAAGTGTCAAACAATCGAAAACAACCAATCTGCTAAAAAATAGCTGATTGGTTGTGTTTGAGGCCTGAATCTACAATGAGAGTTACAGGCGTAAGAAAAAAAAGTGATAGACCCATGATACCATTTCAATAGCCTCGTGAACGATGATGTACTTTAGAAAAAAAAGATATCCTAGATGTCTCCGATATGCCTACGACACAACAAAGTAACACGCAAACGTGAATATATCCATAACCAGTTGGCCACTGTTGATGACTTTGGTAACGAGCTCTCTTCTTCGCTTTTTCGTGTTGGTGATGGTTGTCAACTTATCATCCTCAAGCTTAGTTTTATTTTCTGCTCTTTTCTCTCCCAACGTTCGCATAAATTATAAATGATGACTTGCATGTGGACTAGCATTATCCAAATTTCACAGACCCAATGATCCAACTAAGCTTCGTGGGAAAGAAAGTTACAGTTACCAGTGTTTTTAAAGAGATATTGAAAAGAGGGGGAAACGGGTGACATTTACCAACTCAAGATTACATGGATGTCATAGTACTCACAGCAAATGATAATTGAACTATAGTGTACTGTCACCGTCAAGCCTGAGCTGTTTTCTGATTTTATAGTCGCTTGAGTAGTTGATCCGTAACCAAAAGCAGAAAATAGCTTGGATCCGGTTGCAGGTATGTCGTCAACAAAGCTTGGTAGGTACACTAGAGGACAAGGAAGCTCCATATTTAGTGACAAATAAACAGCATTTCTATTCAGAACTTGCTTCTTGCTTTGTAACATCACAAGAGACTAACAGCTCCAACAAAATGCTTGCAAGCTTGCAGCAACTTTCCACATATAAAAATTCCATGTGAATCCAAAGTCAGCATCACTTCTTTTGGGTATGGCTGCATGTGGAGCAACTTTCTTTATTCTCCTTACGAATCATGCAAAAGGAATGCCTAACAATGAACTATGACAAGTAGTAAGCAGCCGAGGCATATTTAAAAGGAGAAACTATTTAACTAATAATTTGAAGAGGGTATCGGATGCAATTGGTTTCAGGGTACTTCCAGGAAGAAGGTTCAGAACCTTAATTATACTGGTGGCAATTGGATCTAGACGTTGACTCGTACGGTTCAAAAACAATCGTATAACTTGTTTATTAGTTAAAATGACACCCTCCCTTGTTTTGTTTTGGTGGCATCCCCGGCCAGATCACCACAAACTGGAAGAGGACTATGCCGCTGTCTTTATTTATTTATTTGGGAGGATAGCTTTCTGATACGTTTAATTAATTGTCATCTGCCATCTTCAAGCAAAAGATGGTTCACAATTCTCAATCAGTGGAGCTCACGCTCATCCCTCGTGATTAATTTCTTGCTCTTACTCAACTTTACCCTTTTGTCAGGATATGTGAAATCGATTGAAAGCTATTCATTCTGGTTATAGCAAAGTTTAATTACGTGTCAAACAGGAACTTGATCAATTTCTAATTAAAAGTTAAAAGTAAGAAAAGGAGTTGCACTTTCTAAGTTTAGGCCCATGATTCGCATACTTTCTTAAGCCTATCCAAAGTTTCTGATCTAAGCAACAACTCTGCTATTTGATTTTATAATCGTTGTAAGGAAGATTTTATTAGCATCAATACATTGGGTGTAACATATTTCTTAATTAACTATTTAGCCAATTCTTTTTACGAGAGAATTTGGTTTATTCATAATTCATATTAAAGTAATTAAGAATTCTTACTTGATTTGGTTAAAATAATAAGTATAACTAGTTAAAAAATAAATATTAAAAAATTCAATTAGACTTTTACTTGATAATTTAAATAAGACAAAAAGTTCAACTATTATAATACGGTTGAAAAAGATTCTTTTTTTAATTAAAAAATTTAAAATTTAATTAAAAAAATGCTAAAAAGATATTTATTTTAATTTATAAAACATTTTTAATTTACAAAATAATTACAAAATAATTAATAAATTTATCGATTTTTAATAACAAAATTATTTAAAAATTAAATTTAAAAATTAAAAATATAAATTGTTTTTACCTTAAACATAGAACTAACACTATCCCCGCATTGTTGTTATAAGCAACTTCTATTACTCCCCTGTTTCTCTCCCACCCTCCTTCCTCACTTTCAGGAGCCATCTCTCTGATCCCATCTCTTCGAGTCCAACAACACAAGCACACAGAAATGGAGCGACCCAGATTTGTATTCCAAGCATCGGAAGTGGAATCAATGGCAAAGGCATCTGGGCTCACTGTTCACCAACTCCTCCCTACCCTGGTTAAATCGGCGAGAGCCTTGGCCCGCCCGCCGATCTCCAACTACCACGTAGGTGCCGTAGGGCTGGGCCGCTCCGGTCGCATCTTCTTCGGAGGCAACTTGGAATTCCCTGGACTCCCTCTTCACCACTCCGTCCACGCCGAGCAATTCCTTGTCACCAATCTCATCCTCAATAGGGAGCCCCAACTCACCCATTTCGCCGTCTCCTCCGCCCCATGCGGCCACTGCCGCCAGTTCCTCCAAGAAATCCGCGAGGCACCCCACATCCAGGTCCTCATCAACGACCAAGAAGAAGATAGTAACGAGTGTAACGCAAAGCATTTCGAGTCATTGTCTCTGTTTTTGCCTCACAGGTTCGGACCTGACGACCTGTTGGAGAAGGATGTTCCTTTGGTTCTCGAACCACATCATAACAACCTGTCGTTACTGAGCGATGGCAACGTCCCAAATGGCGTAATCTTTGATTTGAAATTCGAGGCCTTGGAGGCCGCCAACCGGTCTCATGCTCCGTACAGCAAGTGCCCGTCTGGAGTGGCGTTGGTGGACTGTGAAGGGAAGGTGTACAGAGGTTCGTACGTGGAGTCGGCTGCGTATAATCCGAGCCTCGGGCCAGTTCAGGCGGCGCTGGTGTCGTATATAGTGGATGGCGGTGGTGGGTACGAGAGGATTGTGGGTGCGGTGTTGGTGGAGAAAGAAGAGGCCATTGTGAGGCAAGAATTTAATGCCAGGTTGATTTTGCAGGTCATTTCTCCCAAGTGTGAGTTGAAGGTGTTTCATTGCGGTGAGGGTGTCGAAAAGATTTGATCTTGATTCTTTAATCTTATTGTCGGAGCTACTGATTCTGTTTATAATCAGATATGTTAATTGTTCGTGGAAGATGAAATCAATGAAACAACTATGGAACAAGTGAACAAGCTTCCAACTTTTTCTATGTTTCTTCCCTTGGTTGTGTTGCACTTTAGTAGAGAACTCTAGAACAAAATTTGACTAGTAAATTCCTGAATTTTCTTTTTCAGATAATTATTATACAATCTTTACACAGAATTGTTGCTTTAGCTTGGATAATTGAAATTTGGGACAGTTAAAGGTGTCACCTAATGCTTAAATTAATGATCAAATTGGGAGGACGAAACTTGCAAAAATGAGTGTGCCTTTTTCTTTTTTCTTCTCACTGCCATAAACTAGCCAATGTCAACCATTTCCTGTACTCTGGAACCATGAAAAACAAGTTATGGCTGCGGGTTCTTCTTTGAACTTAATGAGTTTATTGGCAGCACATTTATGTATGATTGCTCTACCTCGAGGCAGCAAGCAGTACAAAAATTGATGATGTACTGGTTCTGTTTTGGTGGTATTACGATTTTGAACGGTTGGCAGTGGAGTATTTCTAGTTTACTTCATCTACGCCACTGTGTGGTATTGTAATTTAGCAGTAATCAAAAATTGTAGAACTGACCAAAAAGTGTTCCCATCCCAATAATTGCTTTCCAAGCTTGTTAACTTTCTGACGTGGATTAGAGGAACATATCAGATAAGGTTATTTTGTATTTTTATCACGCTGATGGGCTCATGTCGAAACTCTAGTAAATGGCTCTGATAAGTATGCCCAAATAGAGACCAATATGACTGTTACATGTTGGTGATTGTAGTTGGTCTGAGCACAGTCTAGCGCTTTATGAACACCGTCCTGGACGTGGTTTAGAAGAAATTCCAGCCTCGCCTCAAAATTCATGCTTGAGTTCGCCTGGTAGTAGAGCCCAGGTTCAGCTCGAGTGATGTGCAAATTTCCTCCCACCTTCTGCAATTGCATAATCTAACTGAAGTGTACACTTCGTACTTATCATCATCATCATCACCCAGTCCAAAATCTCGCAATGAAACAGGATCTGAAGAGGTCCAATAGTACGCAGCTTTATCCTTACATAGTAGAGAGACTGGATACAGAAACAATTCATTAAAAACATAAAATAAATGAAAATATAAATAATGAAGAATACTTGAAGGAGGTCAGATATGCAAGAACCTAATAGGCCAGATCAGTACGAAGTGAAGAACACTTCTACTCAAAGCTACTTATTTGCTGTCTATGAACAAACAATAAGACCAGACGAGGCTGGTTTAGAAAACTGCACGCAGTTCATACTTATTACTCTTGGAACCAGTGTAAAGAAAATTCTGAACTTTACATTCAGGCCAGTGTTTTAAAGTTACAAAGATTTGGACTCAGATAAGAATCATAAAACGAATTGATGTAGTATGATGGACAACTATAGGCCTATTGTTCTTCAAAAGAACATGGAAACACTAAATATACAGAATAACAGTGGATCACTCACCCCAAAGAGTTCTTTTAGTGAGCAATACACATCAGAAACAATAGATATAAACAAAAGTTTAAATTGATAATCCTATGCTTGTGTTGCTCCGACTGACTTATCCTTTGCAGAAATGATAGATTCAAGAGTAAGTTCTCCAATTCCCATGGGTGGTCCAATGCTGCATCGGGCCGAGTTGTGCATTTCAATGGCATGTTTTATTTTCTGAAACTGCAGATGGTTTGAGAATCAACAAGCAAAATATAATCCATGTCAACGTCGATATATCAAGGACAAAATGTTCTAACATAAAAACCAAATGCATTGAAAATTATCAACCGGTGACTTCTCAGCTGTATGCTTCCTCTAAATAAGTGAATCAGAGTTCTATGTTATGGTCAAAATTTCCCCACTCAAAAGGTTCTTATTCCAAGATTTCTGTTAAATTTTAGTCTAAAGTAAAATGCATAGCTTCTGCTAACCGACACAAAATCCATAATTCACTGACTAAAATAATACCATTTTGCCTTTTTTCTCAAGATGTTTGAAGAAAAAATGATACCAGTCTTCCTATCCACTAACCATGAATGGCCTCTACTCCCACAATCAATAGAAAACTTGTAAACTGCTTATATAAGGTGTTTATATAGTTGCATCATATGGAAAAAAGAAGACTTCTCGGGAACTGTAACCAGGTTTTAGGCCTCACAACCATGATTTGTTCATGAAAGAAAAAGGACTGGACAATGCCAACCTTAGCAAGTGAGCACGAGAAGGATTCCAGTTGTCCATCAGCTCCTCGATAGAAATGGAAGTAAGGAAGCACCTTAACGTTCAAGCTTTTGCACATAGACTTATTCTCATCAAAATTGACTTTTAGGAATAAGATTTCTGGATGTTCTTCAGCTGTCCTGCAAAGCTGACAGATGAATTGAAAAAGATAAATCAGGTCGAAGTCATGATTACCAGAAAGAGCTTATAAATTATGAGGTCAAGCCCCTAAATTTTTGCTCTGACATGTCACAGAATGTCCAAGCAGCTATAATCCTCAATCACTCTTGAAGTATGAAGCTTAAGGAAATGTTTCCGGGGAACAATCTGCCCCCCTGATCTTCAAAAATTTTAAACTAAAAAGAAAAGAAATCACTTTGGAACAATATTAGCTTCTTAAATTGCTTACTAGGTAAAGTTTTGTATACGATAATATTTTTCCTCAGCAGGAGTTCTCAAGTTGAAATAGATAAAAAAGAGCACATTTCCTTCATTAATCTAACATAATCCAAAGAACACATACTTGAACCCTTAAGCTATCACCAATTATTGATTTCAACGATAAAACTGGATAATTAAGAATGTGTATGAGTTGATGAAATGGGACTTGACTCAAGTATATTGACGGGACCTAACACAATCAGATATAAGAATAAGGACTGGTACCTCCATATTTACTGTCATTTTGAATAAATCCTACAAGGCTGTGACAGCCTTAAGGCAGTCTTTAACATCTAAAACTTATATTCTAACCAATATTTTCCAATTCATATGGCTGTAAGGCTGGTTATCCTTTACCTCTCATATACAACAATATCATAACCTAGGGCCATACTGTTCACTTCTTTCATGGTCCAAACTGCCCTAAGAATGTTTTTCATATTGGATCTTCATCTCTCATCACAGTAATCATGTACGATACAGAAGCATATGACTTGACCAATTCTACAGTATAAATTCCTGTCCTAAAGCTACAAGCATCTTGGTTCTTTTGCTGCATATCCAGTATGATTCAATGTTATGACAAGATATTATTGGCATATTATTACATGCAGAAGGTTTAACAAGTTTAATCATGAAACCATGAAATTTTGTAACAAAATGAAGTGCAATATTTAAGTAATTGCTGCCACTCAGATGCCCTTGTGGTAATCTTCAAAATCAGCATATATAGATCTACTTCTGACTCTGTTAGGACCCTGAACTTAGAACAATAGGTATTACTATATTAATGGCAGTATAACTATGGTGTATACACCATTAT
>JAOTBA010000204.1:11141850-11161263 GCA_025629845.1 Erythroxylum squamatum
ACATATTCTGTTACAACAGAATGATTGGTTGTCAGTACTATTAGCTAACTAACTACCCAATACTGAATATCGTACTCCCCTACCCCTTACTCCTCTGCCCTCTGTTTATTCTTCCTATTATCTCAAGATCCTAACAGACTAGCATCAAGCACACACAATACCACTAAGAGATTAAAAAATTGTTTATATAAACAGTTATAGGGATCATTGATGCCATTCTAGATATAGAGCAGCCGTTGAAATCATGAAGACAATTTTTATGATGCAAAAATTACCTTAGGAAACAATGCCCGACAAGAAGCACACCAGGTTCCATAGAATTCGACAATTACTAGTCCATCTCCAGCTTGACTTAATGCACTCAGAAATTCTTGGGTAGAATGGATGTCAACCATGTTTGCTGCATTCTTCTCCCACCATTTTGGCTGTTCAGTTTCAGCAATAGTCGCATGTAACTGTAATGAAGCATTAAATGATGGTTAGCCTGTCACATACACAAATAAATCAAAATAACCTTTCTTGATTAAAGAAGAAGATCAGGAAAAGCAACTTCTAAATGCTCAACAATATTTTTAAACTTCAGCTTTGAGGCTTTGTTCATGCAAAGTACGCACACAAAATTCTAACTAAAGCAACCAAGATTCACCAGAGAGTTTTTTGCTTGATTGACAGAGTCAGTCCACACGTAGCAACCTAATATCAACAATGTTCTTTCCAGAAAATCTAACTTATAAATAATTCAAATTTCTGAGGTCGTTTTCTAGAGGTTTAATCAAAGAAACTTGATTTCACAGAAATACTTAAAAGTGACAAGCAATCGGATAGCAAAAGTCTGAGCCCAAACAAACGGAGATGCATTTCACAAGCTGGAGAAATGCAAAAGGCATTGCCAATGCTTTGGTACACTCAAAAACAAGTAGATTATTTTCTTAATAAATGATCATTATAGTTCAAAGGAAAACAAACCTTCTGTAGGGCTGGAACAAGACTATTTTATCAAAACCAGTATATTTTGATCTAAAATGCAGAACAGATAAACAGGCATTCCCCTCTTACGAATTCAAGCTGGCAGATTACCAGCTTTTATCCTGCCATCCAACTTAATCTTTGCACAATATCAGATACTTTTAGCCACTCCAAGTGTCACAAATCATCATCTGATATCAGTTTTACCAAATTCTCAACAGCTGAAGCTCTTATTCATACTGAATGATCTTGTTTCTCTAGATACAATCTTGTAGATAAGAACATTAAGCAAGCTAAAAATTAAGATGGTACAATTTGAGGTTCTATGGACGTATTTCAATCACTCCAAAAAGCAACCACATATCTCCAATGCAATGAAAGAAAGAAAGCAACTAGTGCAGGGAATTACCAAAATCAACCCAAGCCAACAAAACAAACCTCAAAATCCCGCATTCAAACAAAAGATAAAAGGGGAATGTGCAATTAGGTCCGATGTTTATCAGGTTATTTTTGGAACAGATATCGAAATCATTAAAAAGTATAACAGCTGAAACGGACCAATGCAGAGAAATGAGAACACCTTTTAACAACTATCCAAGTTTCAAGCACAAAATTAGGTACAACACATGAATTCTTATTACGCGACGTAATCAAACGAGTTCAAAATTCATAATCTGCAAGATGCTCCAAGTGCACAATTAACGGAAGACTTCAAATCAAAAGAATTCCAAGATAAGCTAAACTGCAGGTAGAAACAGTACATGTTGCACAGAACCAGTTAATCAAACATTTTGAGCCAAAAGGAATTCAATTTTTTTATGAAAAAAGGGTTCCCGCAGTATCACTTAAACTGCATACAAATAAACCAGAAGAGTAACAAAACAAGGGCGTGGAAGGCCAAAGTTGGTACCTTGAAGGAGAGAGATTGTTTTCTAGGACTAAAAGACAATCGAGAAACATCTCCAGGAGAGGAACAAACAACAGGACAAACCCTCCTATTTAAGTCATTGGAATTGTATGGACTTGGCAAAGTCGGTTGGAGAGAATTCAAGTTGGAAGTGATGGCCGTGACAACAAAAGAAGAGAAGCGAAGCGCATGGAAGGATGGCAATCCAACAGCATCTGCCATGTATGAATTGACCCAAATCCAACAACTAAAATGAAAGACCACAAAGATAGAAACTTTTTTTGTGGGAATTAAGTTGGTTGGAAATTAAGAAGTGAAAGATGTTGAGTCCTGCCCAAGGTCAAAAGCAGAAACAACAAGAAACAGGGGAAGCCGTGGAAGGAAAGAGTAAGAGAGCAAGGTTAAGGTAAGAGTTTCAGTTTAGGGGTCTCTCTTCTCCTCCCTCCTATTTCCCACTCGTACCCTGAAGTTCGTGTCTTTGAGAGAACACAAATCGTACGAAGGGGAGACGTCCACAAGTACACAGTCGCATACGTGAATCCTGTAGATAGATATATATACATATGGAGAGAGAGAGAGAGGCTTATGGCTTATGAGCCGTACAAAAGTAGTTTGCTTCTGGCGGTTGACTGGTTACCGGCCAATGTAATAACTTACAAGGTGAGGGTTTAGGTCAATTGTTAATTTGGGCTACTTGAGCCTGGCTGTGTAGCGTACTTCTCTTTTGCCTTGAGCTTTTAAGTTTGATGTGTCATTTAATTTTTAATTTATCCACAGTAAAGTCAAGGCTTTGCCTTCCAGAATATTTAATTGAAAATTAATAATATTATTAGAAATGATTTTATATATTACTAATTCATGTTTAAAAATAATTATTTTATAAAAAATATTAACATGAACATGTAAATAACTTGTTAAAAATTTCGTGAAATTGTAGAGGTGAATAAGAATTCATGTATTTCCTGGAAAGTAAATAATTGGTTACGTTTAGCGTTTAGGTTTACCACTAATTTGGCGTTTTGGGGGGATCGTCGGTTTTGATTTAGTTCCATCTGACGAAAAATCGTCCGTTTGAGCTGTTTCCATTTCAGGTCCAACATGATGGCTGTGGTTCCAAGTAGGCCGTAAAAGAGGACCCAAAACTCGCATTTCCTAAGGTTCATCTTTCTTTCTTTTTGTCTGATTACGCACAATCAAGCAGATGCCATTACCAACATGTTTAAAACCTTCTCGACGTAGACATGATTAAAACCCTTCTCCACATATTTCTTTTGCAGACATTTGCATTTGAAACGTTTACCTGTAGAGAGGAGAATAACAATTTGATACTGCAACTTTCTGTTTCAGGAGGGCTGATACCGATACTTCCAATAACATCAACATCTAATTTTTTTGACAGCCGTCAACATCTAATTTTGTTAAATACTAGAATTAAATTCCGAAAGGTATTGCTTGTTTTTTTAATAAATTTATTTAAACTGATGTAATTAATTATATAATATGTTATTATAATTTTATGAGTTAATTATAAAATAAATCTCAAACTTTACTCAATTTTGTAATAGTAGCTCGGTTTTTAAAAAATAACATTAAAATGTCTCAACTTTCAATTTATTGCAAAAAATCCAAATTTTAAGTTTTTCGTTAATGTCGCTAATATGATAAACCATATCTGATTTTTTACATGCCGCGTGTTTGACATGTGGCCTAAATTTTTCCAACTCATTTATTTAAAAATCAATTAAAGTAAAAGTAAATTAAATTAAAGATTAATTAATTAAAATAAAAACTAAATGATATTCAACTACGAACTATTTTCTTCTTATTTTTTCATTTTTCAGATACAACTCTCCTCTCTTGTGATTTTGTGTGAATTCAAGACAACTCTCCTCTCTTATGATTGAAGATTCCCATTTCTAGAGAGTTACTCCTAAGGGTCCTAAGGTAATTAAATTTCAACTTTTGTCCCATGTTTTCATTTTAAAGAAGTTTTGTTTTTTAGTCTATTTTTGCCCTAGTTTCTGTTCATGTTTTAATGAATATAATGAGGGTTGTATGTGAATTTGAGATGGTAACGACTTAAATTTTATGTAATTCTCATCATGTTTGTTTCAAGATTTTGGGTTCCTTGCCCTTTTCTTTTTAAAGTTGAGCATTTTCGGAAGTTGGGATTTGTTTTTCTCTTTTATGTAATTACGAGGTTGATTGGTGGGGTTTGGATTGGTTAAATGAGTCTGTTGTGTTGGTTCATCTTATTGATTAATTTGTTAATGTTATGCAACAGCTATTAATCAAGTTGATCTTTTGAATTTTTCAGCTATTTTCTGACCAATGGTGGACTGTTTTTCTTTAATAGATCGTTTTAAATTATCTTTTTTGACTAATGGGCATATAACTTATCAAATTGTTGATCTTTGGAACAGAGTGTTTGTTTTCACCATCACTCTCATGCTTGTTAGAAGATTCACCATCACCGGCATACTCCCCCTGCCTAATATAGTGCTTGTTATTACACTATTTTCCATTGTATATTACTATTGTATTCCTTTGCTTTGCTCTTAATTTTCTCCTTCATATTTGTTTTGACTAGCTTGGCTAACTTCTTTAGTTGGATCCCTTGGTTCATTCAACTACTAAAGCTTTGCTCCCTAGTATGCTTTTGACTTTGTTGCTTCCTCTCATAACCTCCGTGGCCTCCTTTCCAGCTTCTTAAAGATTCTCAAACTTCAAGCATTTTCCTCATCCCCTCTCTCATCTTCTCGTATAACCTTCTTTTCTCCATTTTGAACTTAAACCTCTCTGTTTTTTTAAACCATTTTTGGAAATTTCCATCTCTATTTTACTTTCTCTTTAGAACTTTCATTCTTTAGCTCATTAGGTCACCATCCTTGGTAAGCCTTCTAAAGGTCCTAAGGTGCCTCAAGAGACTAATCCAACTTCTCCTAACTAAGTATTTGACCCAATTAGGAAGACATAAAGTCAAGTTATATATTATAGCTCATTGGTGGGACTACATTCAGTTCTTAATTGAATTTCTCAGTGCAACTATTTTCCATTATATATTACTATATAGTTTACCCCTTTTAAAGGATGTTTTATGACTTTTTTAATGATGGTTATTAATTACTTTTAAAAAACATAATGCTTCTGTTATTCTTACTGCTCTAGCTAGACTTTCAATTTTCCTTATTAGTGCTTCTAATTTTGACTTGTTGAAAACTAACAGTAAAATTCTTTGTAATACAGATGTTAGTGAAGTTATAATTTCATTATAGTAGAGTATTGGAAATGAATGAAAACAACAAATATGTTAGAGGTAAGATCAAACAGAAGAAGTATGTTGGTGTTGATGAACTTAGGATGTTAGTACTAAAAGGAGTATTGGAAGATAAAGGCCATTGGGTTACATCTATGTTTTTCAAATTTCCAAAAGAGTCAATGGGATGCTTGAACGAGTTGAGTTTACACCATGATAAGGATATGTTGTGAATGCTTTAGCGTATGGAAGAATTGAAGAACTACAATGTTAAAATATATTATAAGTATAGTTATGATAATCCTACAAGTGATGGTGAAGAAATTGATTATGATATTGGCAATAAAGATGGGTTATTCTAAGTTCAATTGGAACAAAATAATGACGATTTTGCTATAATGACTAACTAAGAAAATGATATATCTGACGATGAAATTTATGCAACAAAAAATGAAGAATATGTTACTGTAAAAGCTAATGAGAAGAAATATGGGAGAAATATGGGAAGAAGGTTGGTAGTTGGTTTGAATGTGACGGTGTTGTGGATGAGGTTGGAAGCAGTGGAAAATGTAGTAACGAAGAGCAAAATTATTCAAACAATTCACGAAGAGAAGTAAAAAGTTCACAAGGTTGGTGTAGTGAGTATGAGGATAATGATGCTGAAGTTCAATCACCAACATGTAGTGATGATGGTGGGTGCAAGGCCTCTGACAAAAGCAAGAAATATGTTGTTTTCAATCCAAAAGTGGACATGAAAGAATTTCAGTTTGAAGTTGGCATGCAGTTTAAGGATGAAGTTTAGTTTACAAATGAACATGATGTTTTAATGACAATATCTAGTTTGAGAATGGAAGTTGTTTGTGATCCACACTGTCCTTTTAGGGTTTATGCTAGTTGGATTGCAAATGAAAAAACCTTTGCAATGAAGATATTAGAAAATAAGCATACATTTAAAAAAGTGCAAAGAAATAAGCAAGCTAGTAAGAAGTGGATAGCAAATCAATGCTTACAAAAGTTTAGGAGGAACCTGAATTGGCCAATTAGCAAGGTGATAGATGATCTTCAAACAAAGTATGCATTGCAAGTGACTAAATCTCAATGTTATAGGACTAAATGAGAAGTTATTATGATGCTACGAGGATTAATGGAAGGACATTAAGCAAAATTGTGGTCTTATGGACAAGGATTGTGGCAGACCGATAAAGAAGGCCAATTTGTCATTCAAAATGAACTTGATGAAAAGTCTGTATAACTAATGTTTAAGAGGTTTTACTAGAATTTAGTGCATTGAAGTATAGTTTCTTTAGTGGTGGTCAAAAAATAATAGTGGTTGATGGATGTTTTTTTGAAGACATTTCTTGGAGGTGTTTTGTTAGCCGTAGCTGGGCGTAATGGAAACAATCAGATGTACCTTATATATTGGGCTGTGGTTAAGGAAGAGAATTACCAATTTTGGCATTGGTTTTAAGTCTTCTTGGTGATGATATAAACATTAGTGGAAATTCATGAACATTTTTAAGAGATAAACAAAAGGTAAAAATTCTGATATGGGTACTATTTGTCAATAAATGTGTTTTGAATTATTATATTATACTTACATTATAATGTTTTTTTTTCTTTTTTTCTAGGGTTTAGTAAATGCATTGAAGAATCTCTTCCCAAAAGTAGAGCATTGAAAATGTGTCTGACATATGTGTGCCAATTGGTCTAAATTGCATAAAGGCCACATATATAGGAGTTTATTTTAGCAAGCAGTTAATTGCACAATGGAAGTGGAATTTGATGAAATAATGGAGCAGATGAAGAATGTATCCAACAATGGCTTACGATAACTTCAAAGCGAGGAATCCTGACACTTTTGAGAAAGCATTTGTTAGGACAAGGCCAATGTGTGAGATTGTTCATAACAATATATTATAGACATTTAATGGATTCATTTGTGAAGTAAGATAAAAAAGCCTGATTAATATACTAAAAGATATTAAAGTTGCTTTAATAACTTGAATTCATGGAAAAAGAGATACAATGATCAAATTCACAGATGAAATATGTCTAAGGGTGAGAGAAAAGATAGAGACTGCATAATGGGAAGCAAGGCATTGTATCATCAGGACAAATGAAAGTTGAAATTCAAAGTAACATATTTTGTAGATAAGTTCATTATTGATTTACAAGTAAAAACATGTCAGTGTAAACTTTGGGATTTAACAGGAATCCCATATAAGCATGCATTTGCTTGTATATCAAATTAAAGGGAGGATATCGATGGGTATGTGAGTCAATACTACAAACTTATGTGTTATTTGAAGAGTTATCAGTCATGGAACCCATTAACGGTACATAATTTTGCCAAATACTAAAAACTTAAAACCCATATTACCTCCTCTGATTTAGAAGATGCTTGGAAGACCTAAGAAGGCTAAAAGAAGGGATAAAGATGAAGAACCATGGAATCAAAATAATTTGAGCAAAGTTGGGGTACCCATAAGATGACAACATTGTTTTAAAGTTGTTCACAATAAAAAAGGATGAAAAAATAAGGAATAACCTTCGAGAAAACCTAAATTGCTAAGGTAATTGTATGCTAATTTATAATTATGTATGTGATAGATATTCTTTAAATATTTGATCATTCACTTCAAATTCTATATGCATAATGTAGAGAAAACGAGGGAGACCACCAAAAAATTTGACATCTATATCTAAAATTGACAATGGTGTAAAAAGAAGAGGTAGATAATTAGTATCTACAAGATCCAACACTGCAACATATATCTTATGAATGGAGAAGAGGGTGGTGAGTGAACATTCATTTTTAATTTTAGTTTTCCATCAACTTTTTAATAAATTATAAACATTTAAGTGTATATAGTCCACCCAAGGATATGGAGCAACATTTGGAGAAGCTATTCGGAACACTTATTTTACAGTATATTAACATTCGGAGAAGTTAGTGGCAATTATTTAGTATTGTTTCCTAATTGGTCATACTATACTTTTTGTTTATAGATGTTTTACAGATGGGTGAAAGTCAATGTCAAGTGTTGGAACCAACTCAAGCTTCGCAAAGTGCAAATACTCAAAAAACAACTATAACCAGGAGGAGATACAAATTAAGTGCTTAAAAATCAACTCTAATAAAATCTCAAATTGATGATGGTGAATTAACAACAAAATGAGTCATGCTTGATAAATGTGTTGTGATTTTGATATGTATTTCAACTTTGAGTTATAATATGGATATGAATATGTATTTAAAACTTTTGTTCTGTAATTTGGACATGGATAGGGATGTTTGACTGTATTGGATAATTTTCTTGAGTATGGATGATAGAAATGTTAGATTGTCTTAAATAAATGATTTATACATGGATATTGGCCATTCTCAATTGCTACACATTACATGTCTAATTTAATAGAAATCTTTTATACTTTGCATTTCAAAAGATTTTGCCATCATTTCTGTAATTGTAAACTAACATTACTAATGTGTCAAAGAGCAAAGAAATACGTAGGCTAAAAAATATAGTTACCATAATCTTAACCTAGTTAAATATTGATAATATCAACTTAAATGTTCAAAAGCAGCATGTTTCAACTATTATAGATTTCTTATAAGTACAATGATCTTTCATAATCAGAAACAATGAGTAAAGATCATGTATCTATAAAGGTCCATTAAATGCAACACCTTCCCATTTTGTTTTACTCTTTCACATATTGCTGCACTGTAGGTTCATATTAAAAAGCATCAAACACCCAAGATATATAGTCACATGGAACCTACAAAATAAAAATTAAAATGCAAATATCATAATTATTCAAATTTTGAAATATCTATGAATTAAAAATAAACTCACCACTTGCGCACAACAATGTATCTTGTAGATAAAAGTCTTACCTTAACATACAAAAGATATTTGGCAAAAACTTTTACAATAACAAAGCTTCAACTCGTTTACCACTACATACCTACAAAACACCTAAAATTTGAATGATAACATTAATATCATATAAATTATAATTGAAATATTCATAGCATAATGCATTAATAAAAACATAATGGCAATACTCACATTTATATTATTACATTGATAAAAATGTTGACCAATATTAAACTTAGCATTTGATATTAGTAGCTTCATCTTATTATTACAATTGGGACAATCAATATATGGAATCTGAAAAATTACTTAGGATTATGATATCCATTATTTATACTAAATATAATAACAATAAAAATTACAAAACTTGTTATACTGTTGAATATTGCGCATTCTCTTGGCAAAATTTAGAGTATTTCTTTTTAGCTTCTACTAAATTGTTGAAACTACAATAAATCACATTCTTAAATCCTTTAACAACAGCTTCACACTCTTCCCATATCAAGTATATACTAGATGTAGATGCAATTAAAGCCATATATATTTTACTTCCACCTATTTATTTATTTTTTTGGTAAAACACACAATGATCAAGTATGATTAAATGAGTTACAAGAATCTTAAAGTCATTCTATTTATGTATAAACTTTATTGACTTACCAAAAAAAAGAATCTTAAAGTCAGTACACACTAATACATCAAATAGTCATAAAGCTAGCCAGAGCTAAAACATTCTTACACATTAGAAAGACCCCTTAGTTCCTCTTCATTGATAGTCTCTCCTAGATTGCTAATGAATAGAGTATTGCATAGACGATTATCTTTTGTATTTTGCATACAATTGGTAAAAGGAAAAAAGTGAATCAGCCTCTTAAATCATGCTAAATTGCTCTACAAAGTCACTCCTTTATGGTAATTACTAGAATAGAAGTGAATGATATACAAGAGAAAGGTATGAACAACAGTTGTAGTATAAGGAAAAATGTGCCATCAAATGGACATGTATCATGGAAAAGCAATGTTTTAAGTACGTAGATAAAGTAAAACTTAATCCAAGCACATGCATAAATTAGAGCACTAATGCGCAGATAGTAGAAACAAAAGTAGTATTCATTACAAATCTAAAGATTTCTTATAAAGAAATAAAGGAAAATGTTACAGCAACAAAGACCATACAATTGAGAAAAAAGATCCTACATGAAGATTAAGACACTCCAGGAACTAAATAGGAGATCTTATAGGAATCAACTTCTGATTACTATCCAATCTTCTTTCTATTCCATAAATGACTACAAAGATTTTAAAAACTTTTATAATAAACTGCAAACGAAGTTTAAACACCTTCCATCCAACTTAGATAGTTTAAACAATATCACCTGTTCTAATCACTCTAACCAGAAATACTGTAAGAAGCATAACAGTCCATTAATAAATTTCACCATTAGATTAAGATTGAAACAACTTTCAAGCAAAGAAAATAACTACATGGATGTATCAAGACAAATTCACCCTTATAATCACCCATTCCTCTTGAGCTTAAGCCATAAACTCTACTAAGTAGAAGTAAACAGTAACAATCTACCTTAGGGTTAGATAAACTCACCTCCCAATCGCAGAAGACACTCCTAATTGCACGCAACCACAGCACAATAGTGACAATTCACTCACAATCATAAGAGACTGACAGTTCACATATAATCACACACAATCACAAGAGTTGTATCATCAATGCTCAAGAACAAAGAAAATAGAAAGTTATTTACACTTCACACAATCGCAAGAGAGATGAGAGTTGTATCTTGAATTCACGCACAATCATAAGAGATGAGAGTTGTATCTGAAAAATGAAAAATAAAGAAGACAATACGTAATTGAATATCATTTAGTTTTTGTTTTAATTAATTAATCTTTAATTTAATTTACTTTTACTTTTATTTTTACTTTAATTTATTTTTAAATAAACGAGTTAAAAAAATAGGTCGTGTGTTAGACACGTGACATATAAAAAATCAGATGTGGTTTGCCACGTCAGCGATGTTGACGAAAAACTTAACGTTTGGATTTTTTGTAACAAATTGAAAGTTACGATATTTTAGCTCCACTTTCTAAAAATCGGGCTAGTATTGCGAAATTTAGTAAATTTTGAGATTTATTTTATAATTAACCCTAATTTTATTAATGCAGGTATTATAATATTTTTTATTTATATTTTATTTATAATAATTTACTATCAATTATTATAAATAATTTATATCAAAAAATAAATATTATTTTTTACACAGTCAAAATTTAATGTTATAACATTTCATCATGTTTTTTATTAATTTTATATTTAGGAATAATTATAAAAATTAATCATATGTTAAAGAATTATGTTCCCTAAGAAAATTGAAACACTTGATATTTTTAAGCTTGAATTAATTTTATGGATTTTGAATTAAATCATTTTATAATAAATATTAGTTTATTATAAAACCTATAATATTAAGTAAAGATAATCGCACAAATCATATAAATAAAAGAAATGACGATAATAACAATGGGAAGGAACCCATTGGATGGGGATTAACAATGTTCTCATTTTTCTGCTATTACGAATATTTAATTTTGTTTTTATTTATTTATATATTCATATTTAATTCTAATATATTAAGTTTAAATAATATTAATAAATTTAAAATTAAAAGTTCATACATTTTAATATATATTTAGCAATACACATAATTCATAAGTTGAAAATCTTATAAACTTTTCTAAAACTAATGAGAAATTAAATCAATATCAAATAATTTCTAAATATATTTGGTTACTAAAAATAATAAAATAATAATAATAATATTCTCGTACTCTTGTCATAAGTGAAAATACAAACGATACTTATAAATATAAATACAAATCACAAAAAATTATATGTATAATTATTAGTTGAAAGGTATAATTATTTTTATTTTTTTTGCATTATGAAGTTAAAAACCTACTTAAAAAAATTTAATACATTAATTAACCCTTAGAATACATGAAGAAAATATTTAAAATTAATAACACTTTTAAAAGTGATAACGACATTTTAATCCTCTTACCATAGTCATTTTGTTTATCAAGTACCTCCACCATAAGAAATTTAATTGAATTATCCAACATTAATAATTTTTTATCAATTTTTTTTGTTAATTCCATTAATACAAGGGATTAAGTGATAGACCAAAATTAACCAGAAAATGATCTGATGATCACCAGACAACTCCTTTCTTTTATGGTAAGCTGATGTGAATAAAATGGGGCTTATATTGTAAGTTAGATTTCATTCACGCGAGCCCCCAAATTTGGTCTTCTAACTCTAAAAAATTTTAGTTTTAGAGAGAGAGAAAAGGTAGTATTTTGTTAACAACATTTGCATTATTAAGGTAAAAATTTTAGTTGAGTTGGAAGGAGTTACGAGGAGGAGGTAAAAGAAGAAGTTGGTAACAATATTAGTTATTTTATTTTAAATTCTTCTACTTTAAAGTCTTTTTTAAAAAATTAAAGTCCTACCTAATGATATTGATTGCATTGAATATTGGCCGTAGGATTTATAAGTTCATAAAGTAAGTCTAGTATATCTAATTTAGAGAATATGGATTGTGTGATTTAAATATAATATTATTATTAGTATAATGGATGTAATATGAGTCAAAGTATTGTTAAAACTTAAACCCCAAGTCGTAGAATTTAACTTTATTTCATAAACCAAAAATGCTTGTAAACAAATTATATTTAATTAAATATGTGATAAATGCATATTTGACTATAATTACACTTCATATTTGATATATTTTGCTTGATATTTTTATAGTTTTGTTGTATATTTGATACTTAATTCGCTCTAAATGCATTTTTAAGCCATAATTGCCTTCATAGACCAAAAAGAGAAAGATTCACATGAGATCATGACATGAAACAAAGATTTGAAGTAAATAAGGATCTAAACAACCATATATAGTGACTGTGTAAGTCTCTTTTAAAGTGTGAAGATTGAAAATTTTAAGTTTTGATTGTGTAGAGTTATACGCCTGTGTATGTCGATATATATGATCGTGTATGTTGCCCGTGTAATTCTTTGTGCTTGTGTGAAATCGTGAATCAGGTATTTTCGAATATACACGGTCTCCTACGTGCCTATGTAAGTGACAATGGATATCTCAGAAACCTTAATTTTAACTATAAAGAATGTGAGCGAAGACAAATAAGAGAGAGTCGATTTTTCAAGTGATTTTAAGTCGTGAGACACCTAAAGAGGCGATAGTTTTGATTAAGGGACGCGGTACGAATAATATGTCAAGATATCCATTAGATAACATCATCAAATCCAAACTTGCAAGAAGATCCAATTGAAGAAAAAAAAGGGAGATTTAGAATTATGATGTATTTGTTTTCTATTAGGTTTTCTGCATATTTATCTTTGGTTTTGTTGTCTATGATAAGTAACTAAACTTGTTTAGTGTATAGGTGTGATGAGCCTTAGTTTTTGGTAACAATATGATTTACTCTTTTATTCAATGGAATTATATTTCTAATTACTTCTGCATGGTTTCTAACCATAAAAATTGGAGAAGAATGAGGGGATTTACTGGGCCTAATAATCTTTAGATTTTCTACTTTAAGAAGATGTTTTTAAAATTCTTCTTGAGCTCCTAAATTATATCTCAAAGCAATAACTCTAATAATCTTTTATTTATTTGTCATTTCTAAGTTTGCTTCTTCTCATTTTTTATCCTAAAATTGTAATGGTTATCAGAGTAATTTTCTTTACATTTTGTTTTACTAATTTTAGTCAATCTTTGATGGTTTTTATCTGCTGGTACTTATTTTCTATAACAATTTCTATTTTTAATAAAGGTTTTCCTTTTGAAAGATTAGTTTTTCTTTATATCCTACACCACACTGGGCTGTGCGAAGTTTAAACGGGATCAGGGTAGATGGAGCATCAACATTTTTTACTTGACTAAGTACGATCGAATAACCACAAAGAGTTTTGAAATGTATTTGCTATTTAATAGTATCAAATAATATCTTATGAAATAATTGGAGAAAGTTATTTCCTAGAAGAATATCAATTCAGGTGTCATAAAAAAAAGGTGGACATTTTATTAAAAATGATCCTATTAGAATTTAGGGTTAATGAATACCTTTGGATCAATGTATCTTTTTATTAGAAATATCTAATCCTATTATATTTTTTTATTGTTACATGATATTGTAAAGGAAAACAACTTGTTTTACATAACCAAGAACCTGCTCTACGGTCTATATAAGCAGCAAAGTATTCAGTTCTATAATCTTTATATGTGACACCCTAATACTCCCTGGGAGGATATTGCGAGTGTCACACACACAGAACACATTGAACACGAAGCATTTCGAAACATACAAAACACTTTATACATGCATCACCAAAATCTCAACAAACATACATCGCATTCATAATTTCAGAAAGTAGCTTGAATTAAGGTTATTACAACCCATTAAAATAAAAAATTCAGGAGTTATAGACATCAGATACAAGTCCAAAAAAAATATCAAAATACATATGAACAAAACAAAAATTAGACTCCATTGGCCATCGCGGTTGTCTTGTTCCAGTTCCTACGTCCCTCTTTCAGAACCTACATGGGGCAAATCCACCGTGCTAAGCATATAGCTTAATGAGTAATAACTAAACTATAAGTCAACAGCAGATACAGAGATTCAGAACAAAACAAAGTTTTATAAGTAACATAATTGTTTAACATAAGAGGGTATAAACCCTTCAGAAACATAATACAATTTAGCTTATGCCAAAATCAAACTGATATCAGAGTACAAAATCATAAAACTGCTAAATCCATTTACAGAAGTGGGTAACGAGACTTATACAGAAGAGACCGAAGTCTTGATACTGAAGTGTCAATATCAAAAGACACCAAAGTGTCAATAACAGAAGACACTGAAGTGTCAATAACAGAAGACACCGAAGTGCCATTAATAGAAGCAGCTGTAGACCCTTCTAGGCATACTTGTTTACCCACAACTAGGACTTAACAGATTCAAAAACAAAATATCTGAAATCCAATTTACATTACAATCAAACAGCTTTGTAAATCATTCAATGGATCAAAAGCAGAAGCAAACAGAACAGTCAAATAAAAACTATCAAATTTGACTATCTAAATTACTTACAAAAATTACCGTCTAAATTACTTACAAAATTTCCCCGTTGCCTATTGCCTCGACGTCCCGGCAATATCTAGAATCGGTCGCTCGATGGGTTCCTCTAAAACATTTAATACAAACACATATCGTTTTTATGCACAATTATAAATTCAATTATGCACATTCATGTATACCAAATATGTATGGTGCATGTTCATGACAAATTTTCGGGCTTCTTATCCTTAATCTTGTCACATTGTCAAACATGTGAAACCATACTCAGTTGCTCAATCCAAATTTATTTCACAACCAACTTTCGGGTTCACTTTGTTCAATTATTCTCATCAGGAAGGTGAGGTAATTAGGTAATACTCCTTCTAAAAAGTTGTCCTTCTTTGTCTTAGGTTTCTAATGATACCAAGTTTATCCAATTTGGTTTAGTATACTGAAAGTTATACTCAAAAGATTTCAGACTGTTCTTAAGCTTCAACAGAATTCTTATCTCAACTTTCAATCAAATTTTGAAATTCTTAGAGGCAGAGTTAAAATTCCCTCACTTCAGACAATTTGTATTTTTATGACGCTAGTTTAATTCAAAATAAGAATCACTCCATTTGGAAGTACACAAATCGAGATATAAGTAAATTACCGAAGTATGTTCAGTAAAAACATCCCAGTTATCATACTTCAGTACAGTCGCACTTTCATCTCAAATTCCTTAATCAATTCAATTCAGAAAATTCTAATTTTTGGTGGAGATGAAGATCAATTTCTTATGAATCTATTGGTCAAAAAATCAAGTCATTTGGACATGGGGTGAAGAAGTTATAGCGAAAAGATTGAAGGATGTTTGGCAAAATACCTTCAGAAGAAAACCATTGAAAGTCGCGATCGTGCATATTCACAATTGTGCTTTTCACCTGATCTCCGTAAAGTCGTGGTCGTACTTTTGCACGATCACAACATTTGACATTTTTCTATAAATGTCACTGTCGTGCTTTTGCACGATGGTGCTTTTCTGGTTTCTTTTGCACGACGGTGCTTTTCTCTTCTCCTTCTTCACCGATTCTTTTCTTCATTTCATCCCTTAAATCTTTCATTTCTAGCCTGTCCACTTCCTTCCAACTTATCTCTTTAGCATTTCAAACTTCAATTCAATCTCCAAATAAATCATAAACAATTTTTATCAATCAAACACCAAAATCCAAAATTCCATGTTCTTCCTCTCTCTCTCTACTGTAAATTTTCTAATGTTGATTCTCGCATCAATTTACTCAATAAATTACCCAAAGCAATTTTTCTAACTCACTTTTAGCTCATCAACACACACACAAATCAAGAACCCAATTCACACTTAAACATCAAAATTTTGGTTCTCAACAGACCCATACATGTACAGTGAAAAAACAGAATATATGTTCAACCTTTTTCCTGAATTTCTTCTCTCTTCTTAAACCCAGTTTCAGTGGTTCTTCTAGCTCCAAAACTGACTTCATCACTATCTGAAAACATATTGCTCCTCAAACATGCAAAAACAACATATCCATATTTTTTCATTTAATTCATTCTTCACCGAAAAATACACTTCTTTAACCTCACAGCGTGCATTCATTTACATAGTAAAACATTATTAAATTTACTTACTTGAATCAACAAAAACTCTAACAGTAATCTTCAATGGAAGCAGTAACAATTCCTTAGCAGTGAGATTTTAGTGAATAAGCAAAACAAAGACAAGCTATAGTGTTCTTCTAACCAAAAACATAACCCACGTATTCACTTTGTATGAAGTACATGTGTCATCCAGTTAAGACTATCACATGCCACCATATATGCTAGCCATTAGTCCATATTAAATCAGTCCACGTGTCACACTAGAATTGGTTCAAAATTTTCAATACTTTTCTAAAGTTCACCAAAAATTTCAAAATACCATAAATACACCAAAATGGCCAAATCACATTTTTAATCATATTCAATAACTCAATTATACCCAAAAAAATGTCATGAATACATGCACAATAATTGTCTGTGTCCAAAATGCTTAAGCACTAATAAGCAAATATTCAAATATGCAAAGCATGAAATGTACTGAATTTTCTTAATATTCTAACCCCTAGTATGGGGTGTTACATGCAGACCTGGTCCTCACACCAAACATCTCATGTAAATGATGGACCATTGCACCAACAGTTTTTATGCATACAATTTGCTTTTGCAACATTCTGCTGATAAAAGCTAGAATATAGCACTTAGTAGTGTTATTAGCATTCTGTCATCGCTCATGTTGTTGGACTTGCTCAGAAGTTAAATTTTCACCCGGAGGTGCAAGCTCATTGTCCGTTAATACCCATGAAATTCGTTCATATTGAAGAACAATATCAAGGTTACGTTTCCATTCATTAAAATTCTCTCTATTTTCCAATTTGTTATTAGTCAAGAGCAAAGTGAGTGGATTCATATTGTGGTGATTATGTCTGAAAATATAAATTATTAAAACATAAGCATACTAGTCAACAATATTGGAACTTTGTATAAAATCATAATGCATGTATGCATGATGATAGATTTAACAAAACTTAAAAAATTAAAACTTTATACAACGATTATTTTTTCTTATCTATAACGGACTAAGTGACGGTGGGCAATCTTATCCATTAAAAGAAAAACTGGGCCCTTCCCACTCAAAAAACTACTAAGCATCTTTATGCCTAACTTTTTGAGAAATGATATAATTTGGTCCATACATTTATCAATAGAACAATGGTGGGTAGGTTTTTGATAAATTATGTTGAGTGTGCAACAATTTGATTCATCCACTGAAGATACTTGCAAACCGTGCCTCGGTGGGAGGTCACATTTGCTACTAATAAGTGGACTTATCCTTTAAGAGACCTAAACCATACTAGATCTAGGATTCATGTTCTCCTGTAGGGAGCAACACTTCACCACATTCAAATGGGCCATCACGTGGAGATCGTAGACTCTCACATAAGCATCCTCTCCCACTCAATCTTTTTGGTCTTTAAGTTTTAATAAATACCGTCTTGTCTAGATGCAATTTATTAACCATCCTTTATTGTTTCATTATATATCTCACACAAAAAGGATACACCATAAGCATTACCTAGTCTTTTCTTTGATCCATGGTTGCTCCATCTTTAATATTACAGAAATTTGTACATTTCAAAATCAAAGAAAACAGAAAAATGAAGCCAAGGAGGAAACATGACGATGATAGGCCACACTCCTTGTTCCAACCCAAATGAAGAGAACTTACAAGATAAAACTACATTCTATGGACAACCAAAAAAGCAAAACATACACCATACATATTTGTATCACATAAAAATATGCAACATACAAAATTTAATTGCCAACCCATGCATCACATATAGGATATGAAATCATGCATAATAAAATGACTCTGATACCAATGGTTAGATCGAAAACAAAAGCATGCAAGATTTGGCTAAAACGGTAGATTTTAAAACTTTTTCAAAATCAAAACACAGTGGAAACATCATAACCAAATCGACATGTTTTAGCATACATGATACAGTATAAGGAAAATAATTATCATAAGAACAAGATGGAGATTATACTGACTCCTTGCTACAGCTTTGACTCCTTGCTTTTGTATCCTTTCCTTGTCAATGTATCCTTACCTCGTTATTGTATCCTTGACCAATTCAATCTACCACTTGTTCTAATTCAAGTTTCGACTAGGCTATTCAATAGAGGAGAGAGTGAGTCAAAAAATGCAAGAACACCTTCTTCTCTCCCTCTCAATTTCTGTTAAACATGAAAGAAAGAAGTGTTGTGCCACTAATGCATCACTTCATTCTTTAATCAATCATAAAGAAGACAATAAATGAGACTCTTCATATTTGTTTTAAGATGGCTATGTGAAAAGACCAATAATCTCATTTTCGGTTATGAGATGAAAGAAGGGAGAGAGTACATCAAACGTACCTCCTCCTTTTTAATCAAATGAATGCGAAAAAGGTTACATTACATGTTATCATTAAAAGACAAAAATTAAACCATTTAATGATGATAAAGCATGATAAAAACCATCTTAAATTTATCAATTCAATGCTAAATATGCAACTGTACATTTTGCTATAAAAACCGAAATATGCCCTTCTTTTCTCTTTAATAACTTTGTTTCAATTTAATTAATCTAATTAATCAAATCAAACCAAAGTCAAGCCTAATATTAAATGTTC
>JAOTBA010000204.1:11161363-11173641 GCA_025629845.1 Erythroxylum squamatum
TGAGAAATTTTATATATGTAATACATGGAAGATAATACTCACTATAAGAGGACCTATCGCCATGATTCATATATTTGATTTCTTGTTATGTTTGTGTTGAGTTAAATGGACCAAGTGAGAGAATGTAAGATTTTTGAAAAAAAATTACCTAACCTTCCTATTGTTCATGTTATGGTCCATTTAATGCATTACCCTCTTAATCACGCTCACGTTATTGCCTATACTCCTGAGCTTCTTCCATTGTGATGGATAGAGATATAGAAACAGTTTATAAACGTTGTTTTGGGTCCCTATCTTCACTAAGCACAAGCAGTACACCATCGGTCGTGCAAAAGGGAGAGGATAGAAGATTCAAACCCAGAGACGCAAGAAGATATCGGTGGGCAATGGCTGGAGATATTTTTGTTTCGGTTATGATTCCACTGGTTAATATGCATATATCTTTTACGTAAATGTTGTTGTATGAGATGCATGTACTACCATGAATTATTTCGCCGGATCGTTCATGAAAGGGTTAAAAAATAAAAGAAATGCAGAATACCTGATTTTGGTTCTATCCAATGTTCTGAAGCAATTTTTAAGGCCAAAATGAGCTCCAATCGTCCCGGGACCTTTGAGAAAGTCGATCACCGACACTCGGTTAACGCCTTTCTTCAGTTTTCTTAAGACATAAGCGCTCTTAATAGGTCAGAGGATCCGTATGCTTACAAATTACATAAGCAACTGAAGGAGACCTTAACCTTTATATATAGATTTCATATCGGGGTTCCTCTTCATAAGCTTGATATGGGTCCGATCTACATTAATTGGGATCCATTTTTCTTCCGAACTTCGACCTATTAATCCAGATCATTTATTGGGTCACTTTATTACCTTTGTTAGGATCGAATTATGTAACTTAACAGATTGATTATTAAAAAATTGAAAATATAATTAATAGTTGTCCAATTTATGGAGAATGACAAAATTGTCTAACATTCTCCTCCTTGGAAAAGCATTAATTGTAGTTATGACTCAAGTTTAAAAATAATTTAAAAATCGGTTAAGTCACGCTACTGTATTGGTACCAAATTTTAAAAAAAATTAAAACATTCGGTCCAAAGGTAATGAAAGTCTAACATTCTGTCCTGCAAGGCTTTCGATACCAAAAAATATCAAAACCATGTGTCATATGCGACACAGATTTAATTTAATCACGAATATCTAATACCTCACTAATATGAATGAGAAAATGGAGTGTGACAAACTAGGATGATACCTGTATAATCTAAAATGTATCATCTTCATTTGTAGGTCTTGATTTCTCCAAATTTATGCTAAACTGCAGTAGAGAAATCCTATTTTCTCTCACCGAATGCTAAATAGCATTAGTGAAAACTTGTTTTCTCTTACGGAATGCCAAACAGCATTAGTGAAAACTTGTTTTCTCTAAATTGCATTAGAGAAACTTTATGGGATTAAAACCTTATATCCCCCTATGTCATGTTAAATTTATGGATATCCATATTAAACTGTATGTGTCATAATAACATAGGCTTAAGGTCAATCTTTATATATGCTCTATGACCTTTAAAACACTTAAGATCAACACAAATCTTAAGACTTTCATATGTATTATGACCATACACAAGAACAATTATTACTAAGGATAAAAAAAATAATCATCTATATTAATAAATAATCTTAATGTCATAATACATAAAAATCTACAAACTTTTAAGGAGCAAATACAATGGTTCCTAAATACTGCTGTCTAAGGACTTTAACACTCCCATACTGGATACATGTCTAACAAATACTAGTGGGCAAAGTCCTTTAGTCAATGGATCAGCTAACATCTCCTCAGTCCTGCTGTGCTTCGCTTCAACGTCACCCTTCTGAATCAACTCCTTTATGATCAAGTACTTGACCTCCAAATGCTTAGACCCTGTGATATTCTCATTGTTATTACCGAACAACACTGCAGCAAGATTATCACAATATAACCGAATGGGTCTAGCTATCGAATCTACTACAGACAACTCAGAAATCAAGTTTTTGAGCTAAACCGCCTATGTAGCAACTCCATAACATGCAACAAACTCTACATGCATGGTCGATAAAGTTACCAGTGTTTGCTTGACACTCTTCCACGATATTGCACCATCTGCCAATATAAACATGTACCCCGATGTGGATTTATGATCATCCGGACTCATAGCGAAATCGGAGTCTGTATACCCTGTGAGGTTTAAATTGTTGACTTTCCTGTATGTCAATGTATAATCTTTGGTACCCTTTAGGTATCTCAACACTCGCTTAACTGCATTCCAATGGTCCATACTTGGGTTAGCTAGATATCGACCCAGCAGTCCAACAATAAATACAATATCCGATCTAGTGCACACTTGGGCATATATCAGGCTACCAACTGCACTAGAATATGGGACATTCCTAATAGCCTCTCAACTTCATTATTTGGACACTGTGCCAAAGATAATCTATCACCATGAGAGACAGGTGCTACAATAGGTTTACAGTCAGTCATATTAAACCTCTATAGCACTCATTCAATGTATGTTCTTTGTGAGAGGCTCAATGAGTGTTGAGATCTGTCTCGGTGAATCTGCATACCGAGGACAAAAAATGCTTCACCTAAATCCTTCAAGCCAAAGTATTTGGCCAAAAGTTGCTTTATCTCATGCAACATGGTCAAATCATTTGACGCAAGCAAGATATAATTCACATACAGTAATAGAAAGATAACTTTGCTCCCTTTGACCTTATAGTATAAACATCTTTCAACTTTGTTTTCCACAAAGTCGAATGAGGTCAAAACCTCATCAAACTTTAGGTACCATTGTTTAGAAGCTTGTTTCAAAACGTTTATTGATTTAGTCAACTTATAAACTTTATCAGTTGCATCTTGATCCTAAAATCCTTCAGGTTGCTCCATATAGACCTCCTCATAAAGGTCACCATTCAAGAAAGTGGTCTTAACATCCATCTGATGTAGCTCCATATCATATTGAGCTACTATTGCCATCACTCTAAATGCATCCTTTCAGGATATAGGAGAGAATGCAACATCCCACTACCATAGGGTATGTACCTGAACATCCGAGGACAATCAAGTACATAACCTATGATAATGGTATGTTGGAGCAAAAACATATCCAACTTACATATGGCAATCTAACTTACACATGACATCATCTAACATACTCAAAAGTCACTAAATTTTAAAACCATTGATTGTATTCATTCACAATTCTTACACTGTTTCCATCATACAAATATTTACAAAACCTTTTATAGGTTTTAACAAAACTACAAAATAAATGCTTCAACACTTCTGGTGTCAGCTGACAGACCTCGGAGCCATTTTTCTATCTAAAAGATTCCTTAAGTCCTGGTTAAGGAACTAGGTCGCCTGTCTCGTACCTGAAAAAAACCACATTGCAATTTTTAATGAGTTTTGGGAACTCAATAAGTGAACTATCATTGACGATTTCACCGGATCACATACACACATCCAGTGACGGAGCCATAAATTTAAAATAGGAGGGCCAAAATATTTAATTTTTTGAAATCTTGAGGGGCCCAGCATACCAATGAGCTCCAAATAACTCAATCCTTATATATATATATATATATATATATATATATATTAAAAATAAAAATATTTAATTTTTTCAAATGTTGGGGGGCCCAGTGCGCCATGGGCCCCCACATAGCTCCGTCGTTGCACACATCAAATATATCATAGATATTCATTCTGAACATATATTTATTTTTTAGATACTCACACAACATGGCATATCATATGGTCACTATTACAGCTTTGCAAATCATTCAAAGAATTTCAGACTTATATGAATGCTATATGCATGAGACTCACATTCGTTCTTATTATTGCGACTGAGTGCCTATCACATACTTATACAAATACTGGCCCATAGGGCTCAGTCAGAATAGAATAATGGAGCATAGCTCTATACAAAGAAACATATATCACGGAGCAAAGCTCTACGTGGAAGCGTTTCAAACTGGCTACTCAAGTCACAACGCCTTTATCTGAGCATGCATTTTATGAAATGCATCAAATATTAAAAATGTCATATATCACAATCTTATACAAATGCTCAGATAAAGTTTTCATAGTCATCGGACCTAAGTCCGACATTTAACTTTTGTTGAGAATCAAAAGTCATTCAGAAATTCGTATCAAATCAAAACACTTCCAATACATGCCCAACTATTAAACTCCTCGGACTTCAAATATGGAATTTTATAAACAAATCACAAACAATTCTATAATATTGGAAGTATAAACAAATCAAATCAAATCAATCATAGGAAATTCATCTAGGTTGACTCACAGTACGTTCCAAAATGCTATTGCCTGGATGGTCCGGTAATGTTTGACTGGCGTCCAATGAGTTCCTCTATACCATACAAAACACATTTACAATATATCACATTTTTGCACAAATGTAAAAGTATTCCTTTATGCACATGTACTTATATAAAATATGCATAATGCATGTTCAGTGACAATTCTGGGTATCTTATCAAATCATTCAGATATAAAAGTCCTCATTAATCTCATTTGTACTTATAATTTGGACCAACATAAAACAATGTGCAATTAATTTCATAACCTAATTAACCACTTCAGATTTTTTCTTACATTCATACGGTCAACTTTGCATAATTAATCTGATAGGGTTAATGACAAAATTAGGCAACACTTCCTTCTAGAAAGCTATACTCCAATGTCTTTAGTTTCCAATGATACCGAGTTCATCCAATTTGGTTAAGAATACTGAAAGTTATACTCAATTTACTTATACTGTTCTAAAACTTCAGCAGAATTCTTATCTCAACTTCCAATCAGATTCTGAAATTCTTAGAGGCCGAATTAGAATTCAATCTCTTCATACAACTTGTAGCCTTATGTCTCTAATTGAATCACAATTAATAATGATCTTATTCTGAGGTTCACAGATCAAGATATAGTCCAATTACCGAAGTATGTTTAGTAAAAATTGTCCTAGTTATCATCTTTCAGCACAGTCACATTTCACCTTAAAATTCATCAATCAATCCATTTCAGAAAGCTATGATTTTTTGTGAAGATATAGATCAATGTCTTATGAATCTATTGGTCCAAGAATCAAGTCATTTGGACATTTGGTGAAGAAGTTATAGCGAAACGATTGAAGGATGTTCGGCAAAATCCCTTCAGAAGAAAACCATTGAAAGTCACGATCGTGCATGATTTCCGCAAAGCACGATCACGCCATTTGACATTTTTCTTCAAATGTCACCGTTATGCAAAAGCACGATCTTTTCTCCATTTCATCCCATAAATCTTTCATTTCCAGCCTTTCCACTTCCTTCCAACTTATCTCTTCAACATTTCAAACTCCAATTCAATCTCCAAATAAATGAGAATCAAATTTTGTCAATCAAACACCAAAATCTGAAACTCTATGTTCTTCCTCTCTCTCTCTCTACTGTAAATTTTCAAAAGTTGATTCTCACATCAATTTACGCAATAAATTACCCAAAGAAATTCTTCTAACTCATTTTTAGGTCATCAACACACACACAAGTCAAAAACCTAGATTCATACTTAAACATAAAAAATTTGGTTCTCAACAGACCCATACATGTACAGTGAAAAACAGAATATATGTTCAACCTTTTTCCTGAATTTCTTCTCGCTTCTTAAACCCAGTTTCAGTGGTTCTTCTAGCTCCAAAACTCACTTCGTCACTTTCTTAAAACATATTAACATATTGCTCCTCAAACATGCAAAAACAACATATCCATATTCTTTCATTTAATTCATTCTTCACCGAAAATACACTTCTTTAACCTCACATGCATGCATTCATTTACACAATAAAACATCATTAAATTTACTTACTTGAATAAAAAAAACTCTAACAGTAATCTTCGGTGGAAGCAGTAACAATTCCTCAGCAATGAGATTCAGTGAATGAGTAAATCAGAGACAAGCTACAGTGTTCTTCTAACCAAAAGCTTAACCCATGTATTCACTTTGCATGAAGTACATATGTCATCCAATTAAGACTACCACATGTCACCACATATGCAAGCCATTAGTCCATATTAAACCAGTCCATGTGTCACGCTAGGATTGGTCCAAAATTTTAATACTTTTCTAAAATTCACCCAAAATTTCAAAATACCCGAAATACACCAAAATGGCCAAATCACATTTTTAATCACATTCAATAGCTCAATTATACCCGAAAAATGTCATGAATGCATGCACAATAATTGTATGTGTCCAAAATGCTTATGCACTAATAAGCAAATATTCAAATATGCAAAGCATGAAATGTACTGAATTTCCTTAATATTCTAACCCCTAATATGGGGTGTTACATTATAAGTTACTCCGATTAGAATATAAATACTAGTTGGGCTAGTCATTATCTAGGAATATATATTATATTATTGTTGTAGGATAGTTGTACTCCATATTGAGTTATAGTTGGGCTAGTCATTATCTAGGAATATGTTGAACTTGTTCGAGAAACTGGTGCCTAGCATTATTTCTAAATTGAATCCTTCATTTTTAACTAATAATCTCATAGATATTTTAGTATCTCCTATCTTAATAGTGGTTTTATGGCAGTATCTATGTGATGTATTTTACCATTGAAATTTATATATTGATAAGGTTAATTTGGTTGGAAACTTATCAAATTATGTAGTAGATTATGATTAATGTAATTTCCACTAGTTCTAGTATCGATTAAGATATTCCAGGAAGCATAATTTGTTCCATCAAAGTATTCTCCTTTAATTTTATAATTAGAAGTTATCTTTCTATCTGCTCTTAGTAAAGCGTTAGCATATCGTTTACTACTTGAAACACCAACTTCTGAATAAGATAATCTAGGTAATAATTTATTGTCAGAAGATAGTAAAGGTTTTTATTGTAAATCTAATGAAACTCATCTTCAAGGTCTTCTACATCTACTATATAAGGCGGATATATTCTTTCAAATTTAGAAAATAATTTTAGAAAATCAATAGTATCTTTTTCTACAAAACATTTCATATGATGAGTCTTTGATAAGGCATAAGATATCATGTATGTAGTAGAATATGGTCTATTTCTATCTTTAATTAAATCTTTTCTTTTAAAGTCTTAGATTAAAGAAGGTTTTCTATCAAAATTTTTATTTTGTATATTATAACAAATCTTAGGATAGATATTAAACAAAAGTTTTTGATATTAAAGATTGCCTTTTAAAATTCCCATGTAGGCCTCTTTTCTATTGTGAATTCGATCATCTAATATTGCTAAATTTATAGGACTATCAATTCCTTCTCTAAAAGTAGATCTAGTTATCATTTGTATAGATTTGATATGCAACCATCCTATTTTGTCCCTAATTTGTCTAGGAATGTTGTAAAGTTTTTGAGAGATATATTTTTTAGATACTAGAGGAATCATTACTTTATTATAAGTTAAACTAATATTTAGGGTTTTTTTCTTTAAGATTAATACCATAAAATATATGGTGTTTTTATGGATTTTAACCCTAGCTTTTCTAGTAAAATCATATTAAACCTGCTATTATAAGTTATAGAAAACATAGTACTATGAATCTTGTTAAGCATTTTGTTATCAATAAGAACTTTTTGACTGTAATCTCCATGTTTTTCAAATGTTTCTATTATATTATCTATTATTTGTTTATCAATTTGAGCATTAGAAGATTCTCTTATTTCGCTCATTTTTTTTCAAAATTTTAGGTTTCTATGTATTTTACAACAACAATAACAAGAACACCTAGGAGAAATTTCGTTGACACGCGAGGTCTAAGAATGTTCAGTAGTACGCAACCTGACCCCTAACTAGTAAAGAAGTTGTTTCCAACAGTATTATGTATTAGTTATTATAAAAATGCTTTATGCAGAAGAGAATTCTTCAAAAGTATCCGTTCTAATAAAATCTTCATTTTCTATCATTTTTATTTCATTATCTATTTCAATTTTCTTTTTATTAAATCTTTTAAGACATTCATTAGCGTAGTGTTCTTTTTCTTTACAATAATAACATTGACATTCAGTTATCTTTTTATTTCTTCTAAACATAGGTTTTTTAGGTTTATATCCTTCTTTGTACTTGTAATATTTTGCTTTATGTTTCTTAAAATATCTTTTCATAAAATATTTCTTTCTTTTATATTTCTTTCTTTTATCTTATTATAATAATAAGGACTATCACATTATATCACAATGGGCATTTTAAATTATAATCCATTTTATTTAAGAGCAACAGCTACTCGTAAAGCAATTTCCCATTTATCTATTGCTTCTTTTATATTTTGGAGAAACTAATTTGGCAGAAATTTTAAAAATGATAGAATATTATGGAAATAACATTCTTTTCTAAATAGAAAAACTTCAAAAACAAATCATGGATATGCAAGATATCATAGAAAAATTGAATAAATTAGAAATAGAAAATAAACCCAATAAAAATCCTATAGAAAATAGATATTTAATCTAAATTTAAAAATGAAAATACCTCATAATTATAGATAAAATGAAAAATATCATACAAGCTTATAATTAAAAATTGAAGAGTTAAATTAACAGATAGAAAATTTAAACTTACAAACTTTAGCACATATAAAACCCGATTTAGTTAAACAAGTTCACTGGAATCCTAATGTTAGTGATATGCCTAATACTTCTAGAAATCCACCGCCTAGGTATCCTTCACAAAGTTTTAATAGACCTAATTTAGGATATGTTAGAACTCATATCATAACCAAAGATAAAGATGGCTTTACACCCATAGAGAAAATGAGAACATAAGTTATAGATCCTTTTGGAATATATTTAGATATAGATTGCATCCAAAATATAGAAGAAGCAATAGATAAACGGGAAACTACTCTACAAGTAGATATTGCTATTAATAAAATAGAT
This sequence comes from Erythroxylum squamatum, assembly GCA_025629845.1. Lineage (NCBI taxonomy): Eukaryota > Viridiplantae > Streptophyta > Magnoliopsida > Malpighiales > Erythroxylaceae > Erythroxylum > Erythroxylum squamatum. The sequence goes on from JAOTBA010000204.1 coordinate 11,170,334, forward strand.
TATGAAATAACTAAACAATTTCTAGAAAAAAAAAGTTAGTCATCAGCTCCCTCAAATCCTAGAAAAATTTAGATGAAAATTCAAAAAACTATATATTTCATCCTAATAATGATATAACAATTTTAATAACTCGAACAATTGAAAGGTTTCTGCTAGAATTTGTTGGAGAAGGAAATATTTTAAAAGATACAACTACTATAGGAAAATACATTATAGCATTACAAAGGCTACAATTATGTGATATATGTGAAATTAATAGATATATTTGTATTTTCTTAGAATATTATTACCATATTTATAATCAAGTCGATAATACATAACTTTATTTAAAAATGTTTTACTCAAAGATCCCTCATCTCTATAGAAGTAACTTGGAGGCAACTTACAATCCTAGATTTGTAGATACCTTAAGAAAAATAATTTATTTTCCAAAAGATAAATTAAGCAAATAGTGTGATGATTTTATTTTATTAAAGAAACGTAAAGGAATAAAAAATCTTCCTTATCTTATTATGATTTAAAAATGTCTACTATAATAGGATATGATAGTCCTTATTATATAATAAGATAAAAAAGAAATATAAAAGGAAGAATTATTTTAAGAAAAGATACTTTAAGAAACATAAAAAATATTTTGAAAAAAAAGAAGGATATAAACTTAGAAAACCTAGGTTTAGAAGAAATAAAAGAACAAATAAAAAGAATGTCCTTTATGCTAATGAATTTCCTAAAAGATTTAATAAAAACAAAATTGAAATAGATGATGAAATAAATAAAATGATAGAAAATGAAGTTTTATTAGAAAATACTTTTGAAGAATGCTCTTCTGAAGAAAGTATTTTTATAATAACCGATACAAAACTCAAAGAAACCTCAAATTCTAAAATAAATGAGTGAAATAGGAGAATCTTCTAACGCTCAAATTGATAAGCAAATAATAGATGATACAATAGAAATATTTGAAAAGTATAGAGATTACAGTCAAGAACTTCTTATCAATAAAAAATGCTTGAAAAGATTCAAAGTATTATGTTTTCTATAAATTCTTATAGCAAAAATTAGGATTAAAATCTAGAAAAACACCGTATGTTTTAGGGTATTAATATTAAAGAAAAAACCCTAAATATTAGTTTAACTTTTAATAAAGTAATGATTCCTCTGTTATGTAAACGAGATACCTTCCGAAAAATTGATGACATTCCCAAAGAAATAGGGACAAAACAGGATGGGTGCATATCATATCCATGTAAATGATAACTAGACCTACTTTTAGAAAGGAATTGATAGTCCAATAAATTTAGCAATATTAGATGATCGAATTCACAATAGAAAAGAGGCATGTATGGGAATTTTAAGAGGCAGTCTTCAATAACAAAAACTTTTGTTTAATATCTATCCTAAGATGTCTTATAATATACAAGATAGAGATTTTGATAAAAACATTTCCTTTAATCTAAGAATTTAAAAGAAAGATTTAATTGAAGATGGAAATAGACCATATTCTATTACATATGTAGTATTTTATGTCTTATCAAACACTCATCATACATAATATTTTGCAGACAAAGATATTATTGATTTTCTTATCAAATACTCATCATACAAAATGTTTTGCAGATAAAGATATTATTGATTTTCTAAAATTATTTTCTAAGGTTGAAAGAATATACCCTCCTTATGTAGACTTGAAATAGATACAGAGAATTTATGTTGTATTTCTCATTCACACATATAAAAAATAATGATGTACACTATTGGTTTATATAATATAGAGAATAATGCTAATAATGGAAACTAACGCCTAATTCTATCATTAGAAATCAGGACCATAATTGACTCCAATTCTGGAAGTAGAATATTTCCAACCTGATAAGAATATCTCAACAATATCTCAACACTCCCCTTTAAGTTGGAGCATAGATATCATATATGCTCAACTTGTCAATCCATCTCAAGAAATCATGACTTGACACTGCTTTAGTTTGAATGTCTGCTACCTGATCTTCAGATCGTATTTGAGGCAATACTAGAATCTTACTATCTAACTTTTCCTTGATAAAGAACTTGTTAACTACAACATTTTTAGTTCTATCATACTGGACTGGAGCTATATCACGAGTAGCTTTACTGTCACAATACAACCGAATTGGGTGTTGTTATAGATAACCTAAGTCTTGTAGTAACAATCTTAACCATAGAGCTTCACATAATCTAAGTGCAATTCCTCTATACTTAGATTCGACACTTGAGCGAGAGACCACATTCTGTTTCCTACTTCTCCAGGTAACAAGATTACCTCCTACAAAAGTAAAGTAGCCAAATGTAGATCTCTAATCAACCAATGCTCCAGGCCAGTTGGCATCAATATATACAACAATGTCTTCAACATTTGCATTTTTTCTTAAACAAAATACCTCTTCCAGGTGCAAACTTTAAATACTTCAGTATTCTTATAAGTGCGTCCATATGTTTCTCTCCAAGATTGTGCATGAATTGGTTAACAATACTTAAGGCATATGCTAGATAGGTGCCAAGTAGATTAGTCTTCCAACAAGCCTCTGATATCTTCCTTTATCAACAGGGACTTGATCTTCTTCTATGCAAAGGTTCAATCCTTCCTCAACTGGCATATCAATTGGTTGACAACCTGACATTCATGTTTCCTTCAATAAACCTAGGATGTATTTTCTTTGAGACAAGAAAATTCCCTCTTTTGATATGGAGACTTCTATTCCAAGGAAGTATTCAAGCGCCCCAAATCCTCCATCTCAAATTCTTTCGACAAATATTTTCTTAAGGCCTTTACTTCATTAGGTACATTTCTTGTTACAACCATGTTATCTACATAGATAATAAGAGTTTTAACCTTGTCCTTTACTCTTTTTAGGAACAAGTTACAATTAGAATTGCTCTAGTGGTATCCAAAAACAATCATTGACTTAGTGAATCTCCCAAACCACGCTCTTGGAGATTGCTTTTGTAACGCCCCAATCCCGCGAGACCCGAACTCTACATCGATGGTGATATCCGAGTCCGTGTCCTGCGAGGGTAGCGTGCTACATCACTCAGTCAAAACGCAGTATAAATTTTTTTTGAAACACAAACATACACTATGCGGAACAATTATAATCATAAACTATCACCGGTAAATACGATGACCGCGGGAGCCCTTTTCATAACTAATTATTATTACAGTCTGTTGTCTTTACGGTTGGACCTAATCATCTGTACAAAAAAATTCAGAAGATACAGTTTTAGAAGACACTAATGCAGACGCGAACTGATCCCGACCTCTATCTCTCAGTCAC
>JAOTBA010000204.1:11196991-11207465 GCA_025629845.1 Erythroxylum squamatum
CAATCATTTTCGTGTGCAAAATTTACTATTCACGTGTATGCGTATGCTGTATTATGCATGAACATGTCAAGACAATTTTAAACACTCATAACCCATTTCAAATTACTATTCTACCCTTCCCATCGGTGATGGGATGTTACAACTCCTCCCTTTAACTTCATTGATTTGCCCTTCAAATTAAACCTCGTTAACTCCAGTGTTTGTAAGAGTATATCATTGACGGTAGACAACGATTGCACTCCCAAAACCGTATCGCTAACTCCAATGTCAATAACCAACACGTCTGTAGCGAACTCTTATCCAAGTAAACTCCTTGCATCTCTAATTGCATTCAAGCTTTAATCCTCCTCCCATTATAATCATCAATAGATCGATCTCTTCTATACCTTTCTCGTGGGCTTTTATCAATTTTTTTCCGCAAAGTTATATGTACTACCCCCATCCACCAATAAATGAATGTTAGTTCCTTTATATTGTCCTACGACCTTCATTTGTTGGAGGTTAGAGGAGGTTGTACCAGCCATTGCCTATAATGAAATTACTAATTGCTCAAGCCCTAGTTGCTTATCTTCCATCTCTTCTCTGCCATATACATATGCGTGCTCTCTTTATATTTGAAGGCCTAGACTGTACTTCTCTTCACCCCAAAAGCACAGATCTTTGGCTTGCCTTTCCTCCCAACTTTTTACAGTTGGTGGTCTTTGTCAGTCTCTGTTCTCCACTTTTGATTTGGCTTCCTTCTATAGGTCGTGGTAGTATTCCTGCTCCAGATTTTTTACCACTACTTAATCTCCGGCTTTTAAATTCGAATTTATTGCCTTAATAATCCTGTGTTATTCAAAAGTTGCTAAAAAAATTCTGACATATAAAAATTAGCAAAAAAAATCCTGAGTTGAAATTTTATTAACTCACAGCCCCCCTTAACAACACACGGCTAAGAATTTTTTTTGCAGCAAAATTGAAAACATAAGGTTAATAGAGTAACATTTTATATCTTAGGGTTTAATTAGCTACTTTCGTATAACACAGGGATCACTACAGCAATTTTGTCTTTTAAATTCACTCCGATCCACTCCATCAAACCTTTGAGCAACTAATTCATGTTTTTGTAGCTAAGTCATATGCCTGCTGCAAACTTCTGGGTGCCTAGATTTTCACCGGGTAATCAATCTCAGGTTTAAGACTATTCTAAAACAGGCTTACTAGGTAAGGCTATGAGATATTAGATTGAATTTAGCGCAGTACTCTTTAACATTCTCCTCTTGCCTCAAATCTTTCAATTCTCAAATAGGATCTGCAAACACATTTTTCTCTAATCTATGCTCCGAGGCTAACAAAAATTTAATTAATATGATTAAGATACATAATAATTAAATTAATTAAAAATTTTAAAATAAGTTATTTGGTCCATTATATCACGTGGCAGTGAAATTTATTAATTGATTTTACAAATAATAAAAATATCATGTTAATGATGACTTATTAATTAATAAAAATATCATGTTAATGATGACATTAATTAAAATTAATATTTTAATTAAAAATATTTTGACATATTATAGTTAACGCTCTAAAACGTATACTAGATGAAAATAATATAGTCTAAAATACGCTATTAACCTAATAATTAAAATCTTAAACAAAATTTGATTCCTAGCAACACAAAATAGCTCATTGTATTGAATCCGAAGTGATGAGTTTCTTTAACTCAAATGTGAACATTTCCAAATTAAGGCTACAAGTGTCTCTTGATACTTCAAATACAAATTTCACCAAGTTTAGAGAAAAAAAATTATTCAGCCTTTGTTTGGATCCTTACTTGTACAAGGGAAAGGAAATGAAATATTGAGGGAAAAAGAGGAGAAAAGAATGGAAGAGAAATAAGATTTCTTTTCCCTTGTTTGTTTTCCTAATTTATCAAATGAGGGAATTGAAACTTATAGACCTTTATGCCTGATTATAGAACTTGTTCATCTTTTGTTAAATAAGGATACAATGGTAACTTACTTATCTTGTCTTGCTTTGTCTTGAATTTTTCCTCCTTTCCCACTATTTTGGCGGGAAATACATTTGGTCTAAATTTCTCACATTCCTCTCCATTCCCTCACTTTTCCTTTGCTTATTTTTGTCCAAACAATAGAAACCAAGAGAAATACAATTCTCTTCCTTTCTTTTCTCTTGCTTTCCTTCTATCCAAACAAAGGCTCAGATCATGATTCCACCCGAATTCTGAAATATTCTTTGGAAACAGATTCTTTATACTCCGAAATGCTCCATGCGTTTTGCTATTTTATACTCGGCTTCAAGCGAGGTCCAAGACACCAATTTTTTACTGATTTTACTTCTGTAACTCGCAACAGGATAAAGAATTTGTTAGTTATCATTTTTAGACACCCTTTTTTAGCTTTTCTCCAATATTTCTCCCTGTAATTAATGTGAAGCCACTGGTGAAAGTCTTTGGCTAGACAAATTCATCCTCTGATTCACGATCTTTTTGCAGTGACGGGTAAAGTATACAACTGCGGGATTATAGGCGAAGGAAGTGACAAAATATTGACACTTAGGAGAAATATACTGGCTGCATCTGAGCAAATTTACAGCAGATGTAATAAACAAGAAAATAATTGAAGAAAAAATTAATAAAGTCAAGAATTCTATGGACTACCAGAAAAGGCCTTGTCAGCAAATATTTGGCAAACAAATCTTGGATACATGTAGTTCCCTTCTTTCAGCTATCCGTCTAGAAGTCCACAAGTAGAAAATTTATCAGCACTCCATATCCTTTTCATATATGAACTTACAATTTACCATACTTGTTCTATATGCATTCTGGCAACCTATTATAGCCTTTCTTCCTATTCTTCATTTTCCAGTAATGGAAGTCCTCGATCGATGTAGTTTAGGACATAATAATGATCTAAGGTTGTGCTGGGATTGGATCTATGAGTTTCGTTGAAGAAATTCACCAATTTTATTTTAAAACTAGAAAGCTTTCAGTCATTACTTGGACCATTTCCTAAGAGTTTTCGAGCCAAGTTGAGGACAACATAAGAGAATGATCAAAATAATAAATTGCATATGGTCAAAGATGGAATACCTGTCTTTCTTTGTCTGGTAAAGAGAACAAGTGTTGCGAACCCAACTATGATTGCAGCTCTCATCACCTTTAGAGAAATAGATGAACAATAATAGTTATCAGTGAGCATTACTATAATCTTCTTATCATCATTTTTTTTGGAATTGCAATCCAAACTGGCAGCTCAGGGGTGGTTCAGCCCTGAACAAAAAATTTTGTAGTGGAACAAATAAATTTATGATATGATGCTCAATCCATATGAACAGTAAGTATCTATCACCTTTACTTGGAGATGAATCAATAAGAATCATAAAATTGCAGTTTTTATTGTAAATTGAAATGCTTAGGAGGTGAAATACAAATACATGCTAAAGACACTCTCTCGACAGAGGCAACCACATACGCCCTCATCAAACTTCACTACTGTAGAATCTTTTGTAGACAGTGAAGAAATTTAACACATTTCTGTATTGAGCATAATGTGAATGTTAGAGTCGAAATACATGTGAAGCTGCTTCTCATTTGCATCATAGCTGAAATTGATCAATTCTCAGGTTTTCAGTGTCGATGTTTTAGATTCCCAAGATACCAATTAAATTACGAGGAGAAAAGATTTAACCTGTCCTAAAGGTCCTAAGGCAGCTTCAGCATCCACGGAACCCTCCAAGTTTGATTTTGGTAAGCTTTTAGAAGCCTCTCCCCTTTGTTCTGCTTCAGCACCAGTGTTATCACACTCGCCATGCTGAAATACATAGCATAAAAGAAACACTAAATTAGTTCAGGAGAAAATTACAAGTGTCTTTAGCCTCCTTCAGCTGGAAAGTGAGAGAAATGTGGAATTTATCCATTCCCAATCTTTTTTGGTCTCTGTCTAACAGGAATGCAAATTCTAGCATATATGATATAGCTTCCACTGCGCTATGGCAGCAATATAAAAACAGTATCATTATAGATATAAAACTATATAAGGTGTGCATGTCCACCAAAATAGCAATAGCATCATGCATCATCCATTGCTGGTGTAGATTAATGTACTAGTTGGAGACTGATACAGCTTAAATCTTCTAAATTTTCACACATAAGAAGGACCATCATTCCAAACTGATAGACTGGATAACGACCCGAGAAAAAGCTTTAGATCCTCGATCAGAAAAGGCAATACCTTCTTCATAAGCACTGACAAAGAAGAATCTATCTTTTCTAGTTGATTGTTTGTTTCACCCCTCAAATCTCCCATTAGATTCAATATTTGTTTTCCACCAGCTGTGATACACAATCGCCTTCCCTCATCTGGGAATATCCAGCCACCAGAGTTCTCAAAAGCATAGGCCTTTTCTCCTGAAATTCCATCCATACATGGATCTTTAGAAACTTTTGGTTGAACTCCTTTTGCAATCTTTTCCCTAAGAAGCAAGTTACCACATGGATTTCTTATTCTGCCTGAAACAGAAGCTCCTTCACTTGTGGAATTTCTGATCAAAGCTTCAGAAGATGATTCATCTTTGTGTCTATCAACTTCTTTATGCATAAATTCTAGGTTCCCGGTCTTGAAAGATGATCCAATCTCAGAAAAAGGTCTAACATAAGTACTTTCCTCTTCTCTTTTTCTAATATTTGCTCGGAATTGTTGAACATCTGCAGTGTGAATCAGATTCCTGATGCTCCTGGAAATTGGCAGTTCTTTTACAGTATTTTTCGTCTTGCATTCAGCCAAGTGAGAACTCTCCACAGGAACTTCCACTTTATTCTTGCTCAACAGAGATCTTGTTGGTGCTGGTCTCACTTTGGATTTTATCTCCTGTTTCATAGTTCCATGGATTATGTATTAGAATACAATTCTTAAGGAAGAGGAAGGTTATTTGAAGCACTAGGTAAATGTACCTGATTCATAGTACTTTCGAAGGCACTGATCATGTTTCTTACATTGCTAAGAGTTTTCTCCTGTGGCCCATGCTTCTCAAACTTATAAGCTCCATTTCTCTTCGACGCTGCCGTAACTTTGGTTTCTGCAGGAAGCACAGATCCTGAAGTTTCCAGCGAAAAAGCTTCTTCTGAGAAAGTGGCTTTCTGAAGGACGTCAATTGGTGGTGTCCCAGTTTCAGTCTTCTTAGCTACATTCCATCTGTTTACTTCCTTTAGATAGACATTGGACGTGCCTGACATAGTTTTGTTGGAAGAATCGTCTCCAAATCTATCTGTAACATTCTAAAGCGTGTGGATTGTCATTACGTCGTCTATAAGTGTCCTTTTTATCCTACTGGTTTAAGGAATGAAAAAAACTCAACATGCAATTATTAACTAATCCTTAACTGGGTCCATTTGAATTTCATCATGATGAGTTCCTTGCATGTCTTCAGGACCAGATTTTCCCTTCCTAAAGAGAGCAGAATTGCTGGCGGACCCTTGATCAGCTTGAGCGGCTAAGACTTCATTAAGGCAGCTTCTTGGGGAATCTGTCATCAGTTAGGGAATGAAGAAAATGTCTTGTAGACAAGCTAGGCACAAGGACACGTGATTGATGATCTCAAATTTGTTTGATATTTAGTTAGCCTATCACAATGACATTGATTGAGTTAGGAAGCATCACACCTGAGACCTCAAAGCCGCGCAGCAAAGGTGACTCTGAATTGCTATGAACAGGGCTAGCATGCTCTGGACTTCTTAAATTATTGTTGAGAAGTTCATTATGCTTCTTTATTAATGCTGATTGTCTCTGCATTCAACGTTACATCTTACAACAGCATAAGGGAAATATTATATTTTGTTGGAGCACCTAAATACTTTACTCCAGTAAACACGCATCTTCCAGAATGAAATTTCATTTACAAGTTTTATAAACTCATCAAGCAGAACCCTGACAATTGCTGATTCTGTTTATCTTTAAAATCGATTCATGATATATCGAATGAACTTAAAACGGAATAAAGATTTTGGAAAAATAAAAGAGAAATGCACCATGGCGCGGACACGCTGGCGATCTTCTTCGTTGAGGACAAACTTCAAAGACATATGTACCTTCCAACCTCCTTCAAGGGAAAATATATCATCCCAAGTGCCCTTCTCAATCACTGAACTGGACTCAACATCTACCCCCGTTACACAAACACTTAATCAAGGCTTCAAATTGGAAGAAATCAAGTGTACACAGTTAGTTTACATAAAATATGGAAAATAATGGAAAACCTGTACGCGATATTTCATTTCCCTCAGCATCCTGAATCAAAACAACCAAATTCTCACGCAGAGTTGTCAATGGACTGCACGAAAATTGTTAACTCCAACGTTTAGTCCAGACTCTCTTGTTATTAGCATTAAAGTGAAAGAAAAGGTAAAGCACACGAGTCATTACAAAGAGAAGTCTCCCTTGTCCCTAGTTTCAAATTCTCTTTTCCCCAAGGAAACTGCATGATGAAGGGATTTCCAGTAACCATTTATTTCTTCCACCGAAATTACGGGTATTGATATAAACAAGAAGTAACTGGGGATTGCTTACTCTTCACTGATGTTCCTAAACGAGGTGATGGTAGTTGAGGACCCGAGAATTCTAGGACTGTACTTGATTAATATTTTTCAAAATCAGCATACCAACAGCCGCCCATTCGGAACTATAGCTAGGATAGAACGATTTCACAGTATTTACATACCTGAAATTTGGATGGTTCCTGGCATCCCAAGGGCGAGAACTTTAAAGAGAAGGTTGGCAGAAAGTACCCAGGAGGTCTATCCTAAGGACTTAATACACTAGAAAAGATGGTTCCGTTGTGAATATGAAGATACGAACAAACAGATTGTTTGAGAAAGAAAGAAGTGGGTTCCTGAGTGCAGTTGAGAGCCGGCCTGGGATTGCACGAAAAGTGTGGATGTGGTTGGACTTCGATGAAAGTTAGATCGTGGGGTCACAGCATGCTTGACTGTATCTTTTTAGCCACCTGTTAGTTAACCGGATTTCATATTTGTCTTGTCTTGTCTTCTTTCGTAAAATTGTTTCTTCCAGGTCCTCCCTCGGCAGCACGCAATCTTCGAACTGTAAGAAACGAACATAAAGAGAACTACAAAAGTGGGTTTCCTTTTTAACATACAATTTGTCTTCAATCAACTGTTCTCATGGCATGGTAACCGAGAGCCATTTCAGATTGTTAACAAGCTAGACATGGGATGAGAGTTAAAAAGTTAAAAACCCATTGAATTCTCAGCACTACTTGTGTAGCTAAGTTATAAAACCAGTTAAATTTGACGAGGTGGTGCCCAAAGATTTCTTTTGTGAGAATAAACACGATGATCCGATCACTAGACTCGTTACTGAGCTTAATGAAATTGTGTACATCATAATGCACTATGGTTTACTTGCCTGAAAACTTGAGATGGATATTACTTGATTGTTTGGAATTTACGTACACTATAATACCATTAAAATTTCTCCCTCACTGTACAAAATTGTGATTTTTTGGTTAAATAGTTGCAGAAAGTGCTTCAAGACGAAGGGTGCAGAGAGAATGAATATTGTGGCTATGTAAAATTTCATAAAATTTTGCTCACATAATACATCGTTGCTTCGACCAAAACTTTCTGACACTGCATTAGTCTGTGCCTCCTATCACTCATCATCCAATTTGATACCAGACAGGCACCTCAATAGGTATTGGATTACCCTTTTTGACATAATCAACTTTGAAGCCATAGTCATCATCCATTTCATCTACTTTAGCTGCTTTTTCATTCTTTTCTTCTCTGCTCTTCTGATCTTCGGATTAAGTTTACCGTCTGCTATCGAATATAGCTTCTCATTTTGCCTGCCACTGGCGTTTCTAGCCTGAATTTTGCTCTCGTCATCTTCTTCAGATGCCATCTGCTGGCTTCATCATCATTTGTCATTCCTCCGGACCTTTCATCATGGTGACTTGATGATTGGGGTTCCAAATCACCCTCTGCTACTGTCAAATGTGAGAGATCTGTCCTCTAATTATGCAACATGTTAACATTAGTTAAATGTTCTCCCGTCACATAGGAAAGCTAATCTTTCACATTCTCCATTAATTGATTTGAATGCAATCGTGGACATTCCTCATTTACACACAAAAAATACTTTTCAAGATAGGATAAAGCAGAAAAAAAAAGTCTCCAATATCACTTTGAAGGAAACTTTTTGTCAATTTTTACTGTCCGAGAATAAAATATAATTATGATATGATTCAGTATCTTTAGAAATTATGATTTGATTTGATTCCGATTATAATTGTAACCTACCTTATATGAAATCTAGTATATAAAGAGAGTGAGAGCTGCTGATTTCAGCAAGCTCTTCCCATCCCTTTTTCTTAATTCCAGCATAATATTAGAGCAGGTTTTCTAATCATGTCTCAAGTAGCCACCGGAGACCAAGAAAGATGAAGAGGCAACACCGACGAGTGCCCCATGCATTGTCGGCAACTGCTGTTCAACTAGCCCGTGTAGCCCACACGTCACCTTTCGATGACGCTCTGTTGACCCTACTATCATGGACTGAGTCGCACCAACTCTAGAAACCTGTTAGTGATGTGTTTTTTTGCTGGAAATTAGGTTTGTATTTAACCAAAGTGGGAATGTGTTTTTCTACCTTTAATTACAAGGAACTGGGTTTTTAACCATCGTTACTGATTCCTTCGTAATCGTAGTCCCTCATTCATTGTTTCAGAAGTTGTTGATATTTAAAGTTTATCTTTTTGTTAATGTCTTTCTATATCGATTGCATCATGAGTGACTTTAAAATTGAAAATATTTACAGGCAACTACCTATTATGGTTCAACAAATCATATATTGAAAATTGAATAGAACGAATTATATTGTTTAGAAGAAAGCGGTCATTATATATCTCAAGGGGCTAGGTAGGTATGAGCATCTTACGGATCCAACTCCCGATATTAAGTCACCGAGTTATAAAAATTGGAAACAACATAACAATCAAATAATGACAAGCTTTTGGAACGTTATATATAGAGCCTTTTTTTTTTTTTTGAAAATGTAATGAATTAAGCCAAATGTGTGTACAAGCTATAGAAAGCATTATAAAGACGATAGCAAAAATTAAAAAGACAATATGAAGAGAGTTGATGACAAGGTTTAGGCAGGTTTAGATATTCCACATTTTAATCCAATATGCATCTTTGGGAGAAGTGAGTTTGTGTAAGTTGATGTATAATGCAAGTATAAATTGTTCTGGAATTGTGCTTGAGTAGTGCTTCTATCCTAAAAAATATTGAGGTTCTTCTCATCCTAAATAGCTTTAACAAGCAAAGAGAGTGTTATACAAAAGCTCCAATGGGTAGGATCATCATGCAGCACAAAATGGTGACACAAAGCAATAAAGGAGATCCAACTATGAGGTACATTCATCACATAGCATTTGTGTAGAATCATTATCCAGCTAGGATATACAAACCCACATTAGAAAAAACAAGTGTTCATGGATTTCCTCTGCCCACTAACAGAGTATGCATCTATTTGGTATATAGAGAAAAGTCTTCATTTTATCTACAGTTGGCAATCGTATTTTCATAGCAAGCCATAAGGTAAGTGCAACTTTTGGGTTGTAATCGAGTCCAAGGAAGAAAGTTTTGCTGCCTCTGGAGGAGTTCCTTGCATGATTTACAGGTAAAGGATCCATTCCTGGAGTGCTGACAGATGAGTCTATCCGCCTCTTCATGTAGATTGGTTTAGAGTAACTCAAGGTAGATGGAAGTGGGGATTGTGTGATTATTGAATATGTTTTGATCGCTTAGAGCCTCCTCTACCGAAGGAATTGACGATTTGATGATACCATAAGCATGTGTGCAATAACCAAATCTAATATGATATTTGAGAGAGATAGATGCTAGTGATGTTGTCATTCGATATTTCAACACTAAAAAATCTACAATACTACTCCATATGTCATTGCTTTTTTTTTACATAGTACTAATAGTAACACTATTCTCATTTCTTATTTCGGTATTTAGTATACCCTTCCTAAAATCCTACTTCTTACTTTTTCCTATCAATCAAATTTAACTCGATTCTTACCAACCCTAATAGTATTGTGCTTTTACATAATATATTTATTTTGGTATATTTTCAAATAAAAATATTCTAATACCCTAGAGGTTAGACTACTATTTGTACTTTACCTAAAGATATAAAACCAAAATCTCCACAAGATTATACATTCTAGTATCATAGTATATGAACAAGAACCACCATCATAGATCCTTAACTGGGAAAATTGCTACTATGATATCAATCCCATGGTAGGATCAATTGTATATAACTTCACATGTATTCTATCTTTTTAATATCTCCAATTCATACATATACTTAAATGCAAATTGTCTAAATTGCTCTCCACAAACTCAATTCCAGTTGTAACAATGTTTTGTTCTTTTCTT
>JAOTBA010000204.1:11218692-11229264 GCA_025629845.1 Erythroxylum squamatum
TATCTAAGCCGATGTCTTTGACTATACTCTAAGTTTATGTAATAATTATCATATCTAAGCCAATGTCTTTGATTGCATTCTAAGTTTATGCTTTTAGTAATCTAAATTAAGTGAAACAATATCTTCAAGTTATTATACCTTTCAGCTTTACTCTATAATCTCTTGCATCGTGTTATCATGGTGTTAACTTACATCTTACATGTTGCTATTAAAGTTTATAAGATATTAGTCAATTTAAAATGTCATTTCATTTTATCATCTATTTGATTGACATATCTCTAAAATTTTATGACTAAATCCTCAACATAGATTAATATAAAAGTGCATAATAGACATACAATTTTTCTTTCTAACTTTGAAAGCCGAACCCTTTTTAAACCTAACATATGTCCAAGAATTTTGGTTCACTAAAATTTAGTATCAACTATACTAAACAAAAGTAATTTCTAATCAGAACAATATAAATATAGAAAAGCAAATTTAGTTAATCATGACTCTACTCATTCAAATCATACAAATTTAGTTAAATAGGTCCCAATAATTTATGATAAAACATATTCAAGTTAAGAGGCTTTTGAGTTTGCTCAACAAGCCTTATACTAAAAGAACTTTGGTTTTATTCTTAAATAATAGAAGACAACTATCACCTTATTAACATACACTTAATATTTTGATGAGAAATGTAATTCTTTTATGGTCTGTAAAATACACATTAAATGTAAAATGTCACACATTTTAAATATGCAATTTCTCATATAAATACATTCAAATCATAAGCATAAAATATTGTTTGATTTTAATAATGGAGATTATTATTTTTAATCATTTGAATAATTAAATTAGATTATACCATTGATTTCTAAATAAATTAAAATCCTATTTCAAACATAAATTCAATTTGATTTTAAAACAATTTTCAATTATCTTGACTCCATCAATGATTTCAATTGTAAACAATTTTCAATAAGATATTCTTCTTACTTATTATAATTTATAAAAAAAATATTTTTCAAAAATTCATAAATAACACATTCTAATCCCATTAGAAACTATTTTTGTTCTAATCAGAAATAACCTTTCTTCAATTAGAAAACTATTTTCTATTGTCAATAGTAACCAACTTTCAAAATTAAATAAAATATTTTAAATTGAATTAAGAAAGTCAATTATATTATTTTATAGATTATTTCTAATTAATTAGAAAATAAGTATTTAATAAATTATAAAATTATTTTCTAAAATGTCATAGAAGGATCATTTTCTTAATAGTGTTTTTCAAATTTAGCCAAGAAAACTATCTTTTTTAATTAATCAAGAAACTTATTATTCAAAATAGAGAAATAATTTATAAATAAAATAGAATAACAATCCTCTAAGATAATAAACTTATCTTATTTCAATTAAATTGAAATAAATAAGTTAATTAATTAAGAAACACCTCTCTTAATTAATTAAGAAAACATTTTTAGTTTTAAAGGAGTCTAATTAATTACTAATTTCAATCTAATTGACATTTAATTAATTAAATTTCTAGAAAATAATTTTCTAAAATATTAATTAGGAATCAATTTAATTATTAATATTGATCTATTAAAAATAATTAATTTAATTTAAAAATTAAGATCTCATCTTAGTTAATATAATCTCATTATATTAATTTATTTACATAATCTAGTTATGAAAGATAACTCTTAAAAAATCTTTATCTGAATCTAGTTATTAATTTGATAACTACTTTAATTTAATAATTTAACTCTTAAAAATTAAAATAATTTTACAAATATTCCTAACAAAGTTAACCTTTTTGAAAACATAATTTTAAACAATTAGAAAATAATTTTTTGTAGATTTATTAGAATGTAAACTAATTAATCTCAATTAAACTAATTCAATTAAAAATAAAGCTTAGCACACAAAATTAAAATTAAAAATTAAATAGGGACTATCTGACACGTAGTCCACGTCGTAGTGTACATCACACGTCACTCTACACAATCTTCTGGGGGTGCATATCTCATTGTTTTTCAAAAACTAGAGTTTTTTATTTTCATCACTGCCTCCCTCTATTTCTTCTACTTGTGTTCCGTCAACTGACGCCTCTAATTTTGTCGTCAGTGTCGATCAGCCTTCCCAATCAAATTTCATGTTTGGCCGAGGAGTTAGTAATGGAATAAGATGAAATGTAATAAGCTTTTATCGTTTGGTTGAGAATTTTATAAGATAATAGAATAGAATGTGATAAAAGTAAAAGGTTTCATGTTACGTTTTATTTCATCCTAAACAGTGAAAATAAGAAACCTCCGATTCGGGAGGTTTAGGATGGAACGTAAACTAATAAATATATACTAGTTAATATACCCTCAATAATTTTCTTAATATTAATTATTTCTTCTAATCCTAACCCCCTTTTCCCCATACTCATTTATTACGATCCACAAAAATTGTATATAATTAATAATATTTTTATATTATTTCTCCTTACCCTTATAATAAATATTTTATATTATTAATAATAAATTGTATATAATTAATAAAATTAATATTAATGAAAATGGAAAAAATATAAAAATATATTCTTTAATTGTTTATAAATATTTCTATATAAATATAAATATAAATATAAATAAATTATTTTTAAATATAAATCACATATAATAGAACAAAATAAAATTTGCTAAATAATTAATAATAATGTTTTTATATAATTAATAATAAATTGAATATAATTAATAATAAAATAATAAAACTTTTATTAAAATTTTTATTATTTTAAAATATAAAATATATAACAAAAATTATTTGTCACGGTTGTGACTTGAACCATGACTTTTTAATTGCACATAATTTCTGTTTTAAAATCATAGCGTTAAACTTCCTTAACAACTATTTTAATATCAGGGGTATAATAGTCATTTATTATACAGTACATGCCATTCCATCTATCTTCCAAATAACATTTCACTACATTACATTATGAATCCTTCCATACTTCCTAAACAACTTTCACTATATTATATTTCATTTCATTATAAACCGTTCTGTTATGTTCCATTCTGTTTCATTCCGTTCCATTCTATTAATTAACATCCAACCAAACAGGCCCTAATATCAACCTTACTAATTAGGCGTCTTAATCGCCTCTTCACCATACCTAGATCAAGTCTTCTCCTCCTAGCAAGCCTGGCCCTGGGCAAGGGTAAGACACCTACCTATGGCCTACTATCATGAAGAACAAAATAGCCAACAAAAAGGGGTTATTATTTTACCTCATTTTGTTTTTCTATGAAAGTCAAGGGCTCACCCTTGACTCTCGTAAAGAACAACAAAAGGGTTCTTATTTTGCCCTTTTTTTCTTTACGAGGGCTCACTCTTGAACCTCATAGAGAACAAAAAAAGGTAAAATAAAGGCCCTTTTTTACTTTGCCTAGGCTTATAAAACGTTAGGAACGACTTGCCTCCTAGGGTGATCTGTCACTATTAGTTATGGAGGAGTATGTAGTGATGATGTAAGCTACTGGTGAAGACCCATCAAGCATAATAAAATCACAAGCCTAGATCCTCAAAACACGCACCATTCCAGATTCAAAACGAAGCATCTAAATATTCAACTAATTACCCTAAACGCATTGAGTTCAATAACTTCAAGAAATAATGAACACAATAATCATATTCAATCATATTATAAAAGTAGAAAATAAAACACTGACAATCTACAAATTGCTTTTCTAAAACACCAACCTAAAGGGCTATGCAATTTTCAAATTGCTCCAAGCATGATTGAGGCATGTTTAGTTTTTAAGGAAACCTTAAAATTGTAGGACATATATATTTGAGTTTTTCATAACTAGAATAAAACGTGCAATTTCCAAAAGATCCTAATGCGTAAACTAGACCTATAAATATAGGAACTTCAATAAAGGTTTTACAAATTTCAAAGAATGACAATATTCATATTGTTTTCAAGAAACAAAAGGGGAAAGACAAGTATTGAACTTTTCAAAATAAAGCTCCGAGCCATAGATAATTTTGTTCAATTAAACAAAATAAAATCTTAAATTTTAATACCTACTCATTATTAGGTAAATTCATAAAAAGTAAGGTATATGAGATAATACCAAAATTATATAACTTTTGCATCAATAAATTTTAAACCTTAATTTTATCAAATCAATAACAATTAAGCAACTTTAATCAAGTTAAATAATAAAAAGTGGGTCAGATACTACAGTTAAAAACTAATTGTAATCCAATCATTGGCATAATAGAAAATTAAAATTCTCAATTGAATCTCTTTAATTGAACAATTTGAAAAGTACCAATCATAAATAAAGGGTTGAAATGTAACTAATTTGGATTCTTGCATAAAATTTTCTTCTTGAATTGTAAACCATAAGTTATCAACGTGTCCAACCTATAATGATATCTATAGAGTAAAGAATTACAATTTTGAAAAGGAGAAGGCATTCCTCCTATATATAGAGAAAGATGAAAGAGTTTTTTCTTATAAAAATTAAGCTTTGTAACTATATTTAAAGTCTAACTTTAATTATAATTAAAACTTAATTTTAATAATATTAAACATATCGTATTTGATCTGTGATGTTTCTTAAACTTCACAATTAAGTCTAATTTAATTTAAATTGATTTATAACTACTTTTTTATGTGTGGCTTATTAGGTTTAATCATAATTTACAATTAGAATTAGATTAATTAAACCTTTCTAATTTATCTTTGATTATCTAATTAAACAATTTCTAAATATAGATCAAAATTAACATCTAACATTATATTATGACCATTCAAATATTAGGATTATCAAACTGATTTAACTTAACTTGTTTATATATGGTTATGATGTATAATTTAATTATTTCGTAACCCAATGTTCTAATTAGATATAAAGTGAGGATTTAATATTTTCTCTTTTAAATTCAATCATGTTAATTAATTTATAATTGATATTTGTAAACATGTTTTAAATTTTAATTTACTTTAGTCAGATAATTCGTCAAATCACTACTAATTAATAATAGTGAAATATTCTCCCTAATTACTTTAGAGTGACGAGTCCTTTGTTAACTTACTTAATTATCTCCAGGTGATTCATATTATATCAAAATACTATCAACTAAGTTGTCCTAAATAGAATAGGTCATAATCATCAAAACATAGTAATTTCTACATGAGATGCTTTAATAATCTTAAGTATAAGGACCAATTATATAACCATCATAAAGAAAAATTCACAAAGATATAAGTAATACTCTATTTGGGATCCTCATCATTGAGCTAGTTCAAAGAACTTTTTATCTCATAAGCACTTGCATGTTTGTGCTTAAATATTTTCGTACTTTAATTTATAAGATCAATTACTTTTTCATAAGAAAAAATAACTATGTGCTACTTTTACTGTTCTATTAATATCCTATTTTGATGATATTACAGAAAAATAATTTAGGAATAACACACAAATGTAAATCGAATATCATAATTGTGATCTCATCATAATTTCAATTGTGTAATAATTATTTTAGAAATTTTACCTTTAGTATTAAAATATCAAATATAATTAATAAAATACATGAAGATAAATAGTACCTTTAATTAATTATATCACAAAATCTACAACTAACCGATTGGCTGTAAGACATATACTAATATGTACCCTTTAGAGTTTATATGCTCCACCCTAATTACTAGATCATCAAGTTTAAGGTAGTAGTAACCCAATTAAATTTGCAACCTACACTACAACAAAAAATGCTTTAGGCAACATTAAATTTGTAATAGTTTAAAATGTGTTACTTAAAACTAATATAATGTAATGATTTTTAAAGCGTGGCCTTTAGTAATATTAATAGGCAATGCTAATTTGTTGCCATATATTTTATAAGGCAACAAAATTAAAATGTTGTTTCTATACAGTTTTATATATGTAACAATTAAATCCGTTGTGACTTTAAACAATAATTAAGGGTTATAATAAGTAGCCTCTCAGACATACTTAGGCTCAAACCCTACCTGAGCCTGATCACAATCGAGTCTGACCAAACTTGACTAAATATTATTTAATTTTTAAAAATAAAAAATAACATCATTTTTTAAATCTTAAATTTTTAATTAGGTTGTTTCATATTAATTTATTAATTAGTTGATTAATTTTTGTAAATTAATAAGTTCATATAAACTAAAATTAATTAATTATTTTTTATCTAACAATCTCTTTTTTCAATTAAACTTCAAATTATTCGATAGTTAAAGACAATCTCTTTCAATCATATTTTAAAATTTAAAATTTATTTCATCTTTAACTGATTTGGTGACAATTTAATATGTGTTAAACCTTTTAAACCATAAACATTTTGTTTTACCAGTGTTAACTTCTAGTTTGATTTTTAAACATTGATTAAAGTGACTTTTTTTTAAAGATGTAAGAGGCAAAAGAATTGAAAATATCAAAATAGAAAATTATTAGTCAATTTCAGGCTATTTACTTCCATCTATTATAAATTTATAATAATGATAATACTAAATTGATACCTATGTGAACAAAGCACAGAATAAACAATAAACTAAAATAACAATGGCGCCATCCTTTCCTACTCTCTAAGAGATCACATATTCAAACTTATCCCCTTAGTGCATAGTCCAATCTTTTTAAACATTCATTCTTTTTCTCTAAATCAAAAGAATCTATCTAGGAATTCTATGAAAAATGCCTCCTCATCCTTTTGTGATCAAGGCTCATTTGGCTTCAATCTCTCAGGTTAATGCCCAAAGTTTGTGTTATGGGTATGCTCAAAGACTAGATCTTTCTTTGGCTTTCAATAAGACTTTGTTGGGATATGTGTTTTTGATGATACTTTTGAAATTTTTTTGGGCTTTAGTTGAAATTTGTGGTAATTGCAACAAGTAATGGTATCCTGTAATGGGGAAAGGTTTGGTTATTTTTAGTTGTGAGAACCTTTTCTAAATATAATTTGGGTCTTTTCTTTTGGTTGGATGGATGTTTGCTGCTTTATTTTTGTGAGAGAGGTCAAATGTTGATAGCATTTTTAAGAATTTCTTATTAGAACTTTGTTATAATATTTATGTTATTATTGAAAGATTTTAGTTTCTTAGCTGCAATATGAGTTTTGATCATTTTTGGGTTTACTTGTGTTGTACACATCCTATGGCTGAAGCCTCAGTTTCAGGTTCAATTAGTAGGATTACAAACTTGGTTTTCCTTATGATGATGTAGTTTCTTTTGGGGTAGATGGGTAAGTAGTTCGTAGTGTACTTTTCTTTACAATGTCCTCATTATTTAAAACAAACGAGGGTAGTCTAGTGCGTGTTATATTCATTCAAAGTCACTGCTTTATTTGAAGATGAATCAGTTAAGAAAGTTGAGGACTTGCTTTGGATGTTTTCATGAGTGATATTCATACTTATTGCCATTAACAACACCCATTTCTAATCATATGATTATGATTTATGTTGAGCTTTCTTGCTAGTATGTTTAAGTGATTTTGCTTTTGTGCTTCCATGCAACTGTTTAAGTATGGAGATTGACAGTTCATTTGCGGATTTTGATACCTAGAAGGATTCTGGTTTTAAAATGAGATACATTTATTACTGTGAATCGCTTCTTTGCCCTGCCTCATATTGAGAACTATGTACTCATTAGTCTTCATAAGGTCATTCTTCATTAATTTCCTTAATGTTCTTTTTTTTCTTCGTTGCATCTTGACTCATAATTGCCTTAATTTCTTTATACCTTCCTTGCGACATTATTGTGTTGATCTTATTATTTCATGTAATTGTTGCCCAAGTCTCAGAGGCCAGAATAGTAAAAGTCAAATTAAAAATTCTCTCTTTTTGAATAGTTTCTATGGTTTTTACTTACTGTTGTTTATTGGATGGAATGGATATTGAGCAGATAGTCATGAGTTGGGATTTTTTTTCAAATGTGTAATTATCTGGGTAGATTCTCTTTTCTATGGATCTGATTTCTGTTTCTCTAATGCCATAATATTATTGTGGGCGAAAGCAACTTTATGTATCAATGAACATAATAACTCTATTAGCAAGACTAATAGAATATGGTGTAACTCAACTATTGTAGTTAAAGTACTTCTTTTAACTTGATTGAATCAACAACTTTTTACATTTTTAATCCATCTTCTTTACAGCAATAATATCTTATACATCTGTTATTCATTAATTGAATTAATAATATGGTGAGTGAAGCCTTGTACAAAGTTCCTAATGAGTATTTATAGTCCATCAAGAATGCATTAGAAGAAGAGATAAACAAAAAAATGGAAGTTAAAAAGGAGATAATGAGAAAGGAATTAGAACAAGAGAAAGTTTAACTCTTGGAAATGAAATGGCAACTAGAACAAGATAAAGCTAATAGAGAAGAAATGATGAAACAAATGTTCTCTCTCATTCAAACTCAGCTTGGGCAAGCTAACACCACTGACATAGACATGCTTTGTAAATTGATTACACCTAGTCAATCAAGAAAGGAATCTTCTATTCCTCAAACCATACATATTAATATGAAGAATATTAGGTAACAAATTTCCTTAATTCATTATTTTTTGTACATCATCTTGTTATCTTTTTTGTTAAGATTAGCTGCTTATGTTCATGCTTTATGAATTTGTTCATAAAAAGAACTGTATCATTATGTTGTTAGTTTTCAGGCTATTTTATTTGTCTTGATTAAATTGACGTCATAATAAAGTAGTTAGTATTTCATTTTTTAAGATATATCAACCTGTTTGCGAGCATAGTAGTTTTACAATTATAATCTACTTCTTGTTTCTTTCCTTCTTTTTTTAGGATGGTGATGATTTAGAGTGGACAAACAGGTACTTGGTGAAGAATTTTGGATCGCCTATACATATTGGTTTTGTTTAGTATTTAGATTAATTCACTTATATTCTACATGAAATGGAGGGCAATACTGTAGATTTTAGCTAGTGAATTTTTGCTTTTGTATTTTGAATATGTTAAAAGATTATTTTTGTACGTGCACATGTTAGATCTCGTTTCCGGAACCCAACTCTTGCTCTGATACCACAACTGTTGGACCCCAATTTCAGAGCCCAACATCAGAGTCATAAACCGCGAGCATATTATCCTGTAGGGTTATTTTTATGAATCCTCATTAGCCGTCATCCCATAAGGGTGGCGTGTCCACACCAGTCAAACATAAAAAACAAACTCATTTCTCCTATTTCAGAACAGATTATAGGAAACCTCAAACTGGAATTATATTTTGACTTCTTCAGAACATTTGTTCGCCATTGTCTTAAGTTTCTAATGACACCAAAATCAGTCAATTTGGTTCAGAAATCTGAAAATTTGGGCCTAAACATTTTCTGACTGCTATTAAATTGAAATAGTACACTATACTCAAATTTCATCCAGAATTTGAAAGTCGTAGGGATTGACTTAAAATTTAATTCCTTCAGATAATTTGTAGCTCTATATCTAGTTTATTTAGAGACAAGAATCATCTCATTAGGGGGTCGGATAACAAAGTTATGGCCGAAAGAATCAAACAAGGCTTTATCCTCAATCATATTGAACCTGCCTCGAGACAATTAGCATAATTTTCCCTATAGATATTGGATCAAGGTTATTCTTGGATGGTTTAAAAGAGGACTTCTAGGTCTACAACTTTTATTAAGACTTGAAGATAGATTCTATCATTTAGAGGGTCAAAATTGGACTAGACGATAGGCCAGATGATTCAATCTACAGTGGACAGGAAGGAAGGTTTTAGTCTAAGACCTATTTTGGAACAATTGGCATAACTTTCTATATAGATGTCAGATCATGGTCATTCTTGGACGATTTAAAAGAGGACTTCAAGATATACAACTTTTATGCAGACATCAAAGTGAGATTTGGTCATCAAAAAGGTCAGAACTGGACCAGACGATAGGCCAAATGATTAAGTCTACAGTGGACAAGAAGGAAGGTTTCAGTCTAAGACCTATTTTGGAACAATTGACATAACTTTCTCTATAGATGTCGGATCAAGATCATTCTTAGACGATTTGAAAGAGGACTTCAAGAACTACAACATTCATGCAAACATCAAAGTGAGATTTTGCCATCAAAAGGGTCAGAACTGGACCAGACAATAGGCCAAACGATTCAGTCTATAGTGGACAAGAAGGAAAGTTTTAGTCTAAGACCTCTTTTGGAACAATTGACATAACTTTCTCTAGAAATATCAGATCAAGGTCATTCTTAGATGGTTTGAAAGAGGACTTCTAGATCTACAATTTCATGCAGACATCAAGATAGATTCTATCATCTAGAGGGTCAAAATTAGACCAGACGATGTAAGATGATTCAGTCTACAGTACATAGAAGATGTTTCGGTCTACAGTGCATAATAAGATGTTTCGGTCTACAGTGGATAATAAGATGTTTCTGTCTACAGTGCATGGAAGATGTTTCAGTCTACAGTGCATAGAAGATGTTTCTGTCTACAGTGCATAGAAGATGTTTCAGGCTACAGTGCATAAGAAGATGTTTCAGTCTACAGTGGACAAGAAGATGTT
>JAOTBA010000204.1:11229364-11245308 GCA_025629845.1 Erythroxylum squamatum
AGTGTACTTAATAATCCTAAGGTTAATTATAATTCATATTTATATATGATTTTTCATATTTTGACTTATATTTAAATATATAATTAATGCATAAAAACTCTATAAATTATCTTTTTGGATATAAAAAGATAAACATACCTAGAATTTTACATATTAATAAGATTAAAAATAATAAATTTAACTTGACTACTATTCTTAATCATTAATATTTATTAACAATAAAATAATAATAATACATAAAAATATTGAAAATTGTAAGCAATATAATATAATAATGTATGCAAATAAGTAGTACAAGGTTGTAATTAAAAGTTTCAAAATTCTTACAAACCACTACAAGAAAAGCATGAATTAGCGACGGAAAATTACCGACAGTAAAGAAAATATTGCAAATTACTGACGGAAATCCTATTTCCGTCGAAAAAATTGTTGGGAAAATTTTCGTTTAGCAGTGGTAGCAATATCCGTCGCTAAATACGGAGGGAAATGAATTTGCGATGGAATTTAGCGATGGTATCAAATGACCGTCGGTAAATACGATGGGAATTGTTGGCAAAATAATAATTTTTTCAGTTTGCCGACGGAAAATATCCATCAGTAAATTCTCAAGTTATACGTCGCCGTCTGCTTCTGCTTGAACGTTTTTAAGTATAACAAAACGACCACCCCGAATCCCCTTCCCCCCAACCTGCACTGATCCTCCTTCTTCCTGTTGGACACCCTGCCCTGGCAAGACACATGCCCAACATCCTAAGTGACATCCAAGCGCGCATCTCATAAGGGTGGTGTGGTGTGCCCCCACCAGGAGTCACGATAATCAAACTCATTTCTTCAACTTCAGAACAGATTTTGGAAATCTTCACCAGAATTACAAATTGAGTTCTTCAAAATATTTGTATCTCTATGTATCTAATTTATTTAGAAATAAGAATAATCTCATTTGGAGCTCTACAGATCATGATATCTTTAAAATACCAAAGTACGTTCAGTAAAATATCCAATTCATACTCTTCCAACTGATACCCTTACTTTGATTCAATCAATCTTTTTCAAATCAATACCAAAAGTCATAAAATTTTTATAGAGAGATAGAGAAATGTGTTAGGAATCTATGGTTCACAAATCAGGCCATTTGGAGGTCAGATGACAAAGTTATGACCAAAAAAGTCAAAGGTGTTCAGGTTTGGAAAAACCTACGGGTCGTGATCACGACTTGCGCGAAAATCCGCAGAGCGATCGCGACTTCCCCTTTTTCTTCCTCATACCTATTTTGGTCAAAAGAGCATAACTTTCACTAGAGATATCGGATTAAGGTCATTCAAATCCAGTTTCGAACAGGATTTATAAACCTACAACTTCCATGAAGACACTGAAAAGATATTTTACCTCCTAAAGGATCAAATTTTCAAATCAATGTAGCTGTCCCGTATGTCTATCCTATGCAGCATCACAAACTTCTAATGATCATATCTCTCAACTTCGATATCTAAAAATTTCGTACTATAGAGCGTTGGAAAGCTAGAAAGATAAACTACAACTTCCAAGAAGAAAACTCTGTCTAATTAAGTCTAGATTAATACAGTTTTTTCCCTGAAGTCACAACACAAATTTTTACCCCTATGAAAAACTTGAAAATGTAATGAACAATTTGGAAATGTCTTGGGCAAAACACAATTATATTTCATTAACATCAAAAGATAAGAGTTTTACAAAGCTTTAAGGGCATTTCAAGACACAATATATCAATATCTCAAAATCCCCAAAATACAAAAGATACATGAACAATAATTTGCTCAAAATGCGACTAAAACCTTGTGTTTTCAAAATCTAGCTTAAAGTACAAAAAGAGGCATAATCGGAGTAATGCCTTGACTCTCTTTTATTCGATCTCTTGCTCATCACCTAGAGATGGGAAGGAATAGGGGTGAGCTTAAAAGCTCGTGGATAACAGGTTTATAATAGAGAACAAGCAAAACCATTGAAAAAGCTCAATGTCATACAAATTTTGCATCAAATCCATATAACACATGGTTCCCAAATTCTCAACTTGTCAACACATATCATGAACACATAAATCACATATGCATCAAATTGTCATCCAATCATGAGCACATAAGCAATTCAGAATGGTTTGGGTAGGTCCATAAACAGAACGTACTAACTCATTCCTACATAATGGTCTTGTGTAGCCGTAAACAAAACGTACTAGTGCAATCTCACATAATGGTTTTGCGTAGTAGTAAACATGAGGAAGTCCATGAAGCAGCTTCATGCCACTAGCGGGCAGGCGAGAGAAGCCTTTAATAGAGTCGAAGTGCACTTGACATACAGAATGGACCATACCAAACCCACATAATCATGCATTTCACAACTTGTAAACATGTTGCCCAAAATGACACATTTCCGAAACATGGTTTCATAAACATAATATCTTTTCAAGAATCATTTTCATATTCTTTCCATAAATCATCAACACAATTCGCATACCAAACATATTGCAATTTCTCAACTCATTCAAGAAGCAATAAATGCAACATTTATAACACAATTGAAAACATTTAACTTTCTTGATTTGAAAAATGTTCATGGCTCATAAATTCTACCATAAACATGTAACACTTTCTCAAAGCATTTAAAGAGCAATAATTGCACATTTATAAAGTAGTTGAAATCATTTGTTTCCATTATTTGAAAGAAACATTAATGGCTTATTAACTCAATTATGAACATGTAACCCACCTTGATTTTCCTTGCTTTTAAACTTGCTCAAATGTGCCTCTCCTCTTGCTCCTCTTGCCTCTCTTGATTTCTTTAACAATGGCAAAAGTCCCATTCAATAAGAATTCAAATTGAGAATCCCATAAGACATATTCACTAAAATTGATTCTAAAATACTTAAACCCATGCATTTCTTAAGCTTTATGAACTAAAACCTTTCCAAAAATCCAAAAGATTCAAATTGAACTTACCTTGATTCTTCTCCAAATAATGAGTTTCTTGGCTCTAAAGAAAGCTCTACTCTTCCTCTTTCTTTTTCTCTTCTTGAACAATCTCAAAATCTCTCTAAAAAGCATATAAAAGATTAACCCTAGCTTGTTTTCTCTTCTTTACACTCCTTCACTTCTTCTCTTCGTATTTTTCTCTCTTCTTCAAATGTAAGACAACAATTCTTCTTCCCCTTTTTTACCCTTAATGAGTATAAAAAGTTCACTTTGCCCTTCCTTGTATGCCTTATGGTCTTTATCCTTAAGTGACTTGCCAATGTTGCCCTTGATACAATCTTACTACCTTAATTCATTTAACCCATATAATAAAATCCTACTAACGTTGACATACTAATTAACTCCAAAAATAATCAATCCATAAAGACCTCATAATTAATTTAAATCATGCTTAATAAATAAATAAATAAATTTAGGGGCCAACAATAAGAGTGTGAAATGCATCTTTGTTAGGTATACTAAAGAAACTAAAGTGTAAAATGCATCTTTGTTAGGTATACTAAAGAAACTAAAGGCTATAGATTGTATGATCATATTTTGAAAAAACTAATTAACAATTGTGATGTTGTTTTTAATGAAAATAATTCTTGGAATTAATGTTTAACCAACTTATCTATGATCTCAACTCTACCTTTTCTATAAAAGACTTAGGTCCACTTCATCACTTTCTTGGTATTGAAGATCACACCACTTCTCTAGATCTTCTTCTCACCCAAACCCAATATACTAAAGATCTTCTTCTTTGAATCGACTTTGTTAAATCTAAACCAATTCATACACCCATCACTTCGTCTCTTCCCTTTTTTAAAAATCATGTTATTCCTTCCCCTAATCCTACTAAACATCGTAGAACTGTTGGTACACTTCAATATCTTTTTCTCACCCAACTTGACATTCAATTTGTTGTCAATAAGGTATCTTAATTTTTACAGTGTCCTACTGACATTCACTAGTCTATAGTGAAACGGATTCTACAATATCTCCGCTCCACACCCTCTCATGGCATTCATTTCATCAAATCTCCCAACCTTTCTCTGCAAGCCTAATGTGATGCTGATTGGGCTGGTTATCCTGATGATCATTGTTCAACATCTGGTTATTGTATATTTCTTGGCCCTAAATTTATGTCATGGAGCACCAATAAGCAACCCATTATTGCTTGATCTAGTACTGAAGTTAAATATCGCAGCATTGCTCTTGCTTTTGCAGAATTATGTTGGATTACTTCTCTTCTTGACGAATTAGTTTTGCTAATCTTTCTCCTACCCCCTACTATGACAATTTCAGTGCTACATTTTTAGCCTCAGATTCTGTTTTTATGCTCAGACCAAGCATATTAAAATTGACATTCATATTGTTCGTGGTTTAGTCGCTAACAAAGCTCTATTCATTTAATATATTTCATCCTCTGCTCAGATCACTGCTATTATGACTAAAGTTCTTTCCCCTTCAACGTTTCAACAACTTCACAACAAGCTTATGATTTCTCCTCTTGTGAGCTTTAGGGAGCTGATAACATCTCAAAATTTTAACCACCATACATTGTATAATTTGTGATTATTTTCACGTGCATATATCAATTCTATTGTATCCTTTATTTAGTCTTATCTTTTATTTTATTAATGTTGAATCCCGTTTCCGAAACCCAACTCTTGCTCTGATACTATAAATGTTGTTGGATCCCGTTTTCGGAACCCAACTCTTGCTCTGATACCACAACTATTGGACCTCATTTTTGAAATCCAACATTCGGAGTCATAAAACTTGCACATATTATCCTAATAGGGTTATTTCCATAAACCCTCATTAGCCATCATCCCATAAGGGTGGTGTGCTCACACCTGTCAAACATAAAAAACAAACTCGTTTCTCCCACTTTAGCACAGATTTTGAGAAATCTCAAACCAGAATTACAATTTGATTTCTTTAGAACATTTGTTCCCCATTTTCTTAAGTTTCTAATCACACCAAAATCATTCAATTTGGTTCAGAAATCTGAAAGTAGGACCCATACAATTTAAACTGAAACAGTACTCTATACTCAAATTCCATCCAGAATTTGAAAGTCTTAGAGACTGACTTAAATTTTGATTTCTTCATACAATTTGTAGCTCTGTGTCTCTAGTTTATTTCGAAACAAGAATCCTCTCATTCGGAGCTCTACCGATCAAGATATCATCAAAATACAGAGAAGTATGTTCAGTAAAATATCCAATTCATACTATTCCAACCGATACTCTTATTTTGATTCAATCCATCTTTTTCAAATCAACATCAAAATCCACAACTTTCATGAGAGATAGAAAGAATTGTGTTAGAAATCTATTGGTCCAAGAATCACTTTGTTTGAAGGTCGGATAACAAAGAATCAAACATGATTTTTTTTTGCTCTCAATCATATTGCACCTATCTCGGGACAATTGACATAACTTTTTTTTAGAGATATCGGATTAAGATCTTATTAGAATGGTTTCAAAGAGGACTTTGAGATCTACAACTTTCATGAAGACCTCGAAGATAGATTCTATCATCTTGAGGGTCAAAATTGGACCAAACGATAGGCCAGATGATTCAAGATGAAAGGTCAGATAAAACCAGACAAAAGGCCAGACGATTTGGGACAATTTGCATAACTTTCTGTATAGATGTCGTATTAAGGTCGTTCTTAGATGGTTTAAAAGAGAACTCATAGATATAAAAATTTCAAGAAGACCTTGAAGATAGATTCTATCATCTTGAGGGTCAAAATTGGACCAGATGATAGGCCAGATGAAAGGTCAGAAGAAACCAAACGAAGGGCCAGACAATTTGGGACAATTTGCATAACTTTCTCTATAGATGTCGAATCAAGGTCATTCTTAGGCGTTTTCAAAAAGGACTCATATATCTACAACTTTCAAAAAGACCTTGAAGATAGATTCTATCATCTTTAGGGTCAAAATTGGACCAAACGTTAGGCCAGACAAAACCAGACAAAGGGCCAGACGATTTGGGATAATTTGCATAACTTTCTCTATAGATGTCAGATCAAGGTTATTCTTAGACGGTTTAAAAGAGGAAGCATAGATCTACAACTTTCCAAAGGACCTTAAAGATAGATTTTGTCATACTGAGGGTCAAAATTGGACCAGACTATAGGCCAGACGAATGGTCAGACAAAACCAGATGAAGGGAAGATGATTTGGCACTATTTGTATAACTTTCTCTATAGATGTTGGATCAAGGTAATTCTTGGACGGTTTGAAAGAGGACTTCAAGATCTACAACTTTCATGAAGATCTTGAAGATAGATTTAGTTATCTAAGGGGTCAAAATTAGACTAGAAGATGTAAGATGAACAGTGCATAGAAGAAGTTTCGGCACCAGAAGATATAGAAGGTCAACCATAGAAGATACAAAAGGTCAACCATAGAAGATACAGACTACACTCCTGAGCATCTCCTCTTATAAGGATCATAACTTTTAACTCAAATGTCCAAAAATTTCATACTATATACCATGGGAAAGTTAGAAAGATAATCTACAACTTTCTAGAAGACAACTTTGACAACTTCTTCAAGTACATCTAATTTCAACACATCCGTACACAATTCGCACTTCATTAACATCAAAAGAATAAAGTTTTATAAATCTTTTATGGTATTCCAAGCCACATTACATCATCGTCTGAAATCTCAAAATACAAAAGATTCTTGAACACATAAACTTGAAATGCGACTAAAACATTGTGCTTTCCCAAAACCAATTCAAAATACAAAATAACAAATTTGAAGTAATTCCCTTAGGCTCTTGATCACTTGATCTCTTAATTATCACCTGATAGGACAAAAAGGAGGTGAGCTTGAAAGCTCGTGGGTAACAGTTTATAACGGAAAAATAAGCGAAAACCTTTGAAAAACATTTACTTGTCATAGAAAACTCTAATTGAAATCCATAAAGCACTTATTTCTAAAATTCTCATCATGTAGTCAAAATCTCAAACTACCAAACATGAATGCATCAAACTTATTCACATAACATAACACATAAGCACATCAGAATGGTTTGGGTAGACCTATAAACATGATGCACTACACATTTCCACATAATGGTCCTGTGTAGTCGTAAACTTGAGAGAGCCCATGAAGGAGCTCCGTGTCACTAGCGGGCAGGCGGGAGAAGCCTTTAACCTGGTCAACGTGCACGTGACATTCTTGAAGGGACCACCACAAACTCACTTAACACATATTTCATAACTTGTAAACGTGTTGTCCAAAATGACACTTTTTCGAAAACTTGATTTCATAAACTTGATATCCTTGCAAAAATCATTTCTATTTTCATTTCATAAATCAATAATACAAATGATATACAAAACATGTAGCACATTCTCAAAGCATTCAAAGAGCAATAAATGCAACATTTATGATGCAATTTAAAACATTTAACTTCCTTGATTGAAAGAAATCTTTAGTGGCTTATTTACTTTATTATAAACATGTACCCACTTTGATTTCTTTACTTATGGACTTGCTCAAAATGTCTCTTCTCTTGTTCCTTTTGCCTCTTTTGACCCCTTTATACAATAACAAAAATCCCACTCAATAGGGTTTTCAATCAAATGTCTCACAAAGAACAATCACTAAAATTGGTTCTAGCATACTTAAACCCATGCATTTTGTAAACTCCAATCACTAAAATTGGTTCTAGCATACTTAAACCCATGCATTTTGTAAACTCCGTGAACTAAAATCCCTCTAAAAATCTAAAAGATTCAAAATAATCTTACCTTGATTCTTTACTAAATGAAGAGATCTTTGGCTCAAATGGAAGCTCTTCGCTTCTTTTACCTTTTTTCCTTTCTTGAACAACCTCAAAATCTCTCTTGAAGGCCAAGACAATTGAAACCCTGGCTTGTTTTCTCTTCTTTCTCTCCTTCTCTCCTTCTCTTCTTCTCTTCATATTTCTCTCTCTTCTTCATGACACTCACCCTTTTTCTCTTCAATTTTCATTTTCCCCTCTTTTTAAAATGCAAGACCATAATTTCTTCTTCTTTTTATGCCCTTAATGAGTCCAAAAAGTCTATTTTACCCTTCCTTATAGGCTTATGTTCTTTTAACCTTAAGTGTCTTGCCAAAATTACTTTTGAACATTCTTATAACCTTAACACTTTAATTCCATTAACCCATGCAATAAATCCCACTAACTTTAACAAAATTAAATAACTCCAAAAATTAATCCATCAAAACCTCTCATAATTTATAAAATCATGCTTAACTTCAATGAAAAATTTTTCCAAAGGCCAACAACACAAGTAAGACGTACATTAATATCTATATATTTCTTTTAACGTATATATAGATGTTTCCTACATAATGAAAAGAGCTTGATTTTATGTTAAATAATATTGGTAACGGAATAATAAATTGTTGCTTTTATTATTACAAATTGTTTCCTTAAAAAAATCACTTTGTTCTCTTAAAAAGACTTAAAAGTGTTGCAATATCTATTTAACATTGTTGCCATAGTTTGAAACTAACGTCTTAGCCTTAGTCAAAACTTAAAGCAACATTTTTATTTTGTTGTCTAATCAAAAAATTTTATTGCCTTATACTTCTTATTGTAGCGCCATTTTTTGTAACGACACAAATTATATTGCCTTAAACAAAAGGCAACAATAATTATACTTGTAAAAACACTTTTGTATGTTGCCTAAATCACTTTTTGTTGTAATGATAAAAGAATGTCGCTAAATTTATTTATTCCTTAGCAAATTTATGTGATCCACAAATATTTGAAAGAATGCATAAATTTCTATCGATTTCCTACATCTCCTTTTGTGAATCAAATCCTCAAATATAGATTAAGGATAATGTCACCACATCCGCAACTTCAATAATTGATAGAAATATGTAGGATTTCTATACTAATACGGGAATTAATACTATGATTTAACAATTTCTCAGACCTAGCATGAGAAAATATTAACTTGATGAACTTATAGAAGGCATATCCAAAAGGCACTCAATCTCAAAAGTTAAATTGTTTGGAAGAAAATACTTTCTTTTTCTTCTTTAACTAATCAAAGAATTCCATTAAACAAGTTTTGCCTCAAACTGTAATAATTTATGGATGGGTCTCCACTTCGTGTCATCGTATCTCACAATCCCGTCATGACTATTCATGGCAGATTTAGCCACAGACAACGCCTGCAACAAAACGAAGAAACCTCCAGGTGATGTTTCAGATGCCTAGTGAAAAAGCTGTAGCCCTGAAGCTCGTGCCAATCACCGTGATTGATTATGGGCAAGTCAGAATAAAGAGACTACGGCACAAGATTCCGTACTTCCCAGATTTTTAAAACTCTCCAGCCAACTCTTAACGTTGTCTCTGAACCACTCAAATCTCAATTAAGACCATCCTATTGATAATTCCTATTGACCACTCAATGATGGATAAAGGACGTTCACGCTGGCCTTCCCTTCTCTGTACAATCTTTGTCTCGTGACTCTTTATGTCCTGTAGCACCTTTCATTCCTAAACCTTAAAAGAATTAAGTGATTTGTCTAAGATAACTAAGATACATATGATTACTGTATTTTCGTTTATAAAACACTTGCAAGTGGATTTTCACATAAGAATATAGGTGAGAGAGATAGAGCAAAACATTTTCATTATTGAATCTTGATCTATATAGTGTATTGAAATTTGAAAGCAGGAAGTTGAGGAACAAGATCTGGTTATCGATCTGTTCAAATCCATCATTATTATCACACACCTACTTCTATATTCTTACTGAAATCTAATATGGTTCCTCACTCACAAGATCTCTCATAATATGTTCTATCATCTGATCCCTAAATAGCTCCACTGTAATAAACTGAAGGGAGAAAATCATTTAGAAAAAAATATTAAAGTGATCAACCACGAACAAGGCCATGCGATAGAGCCATTAATAGAATAGCTGCTTCCTTCTCATCTTGAGGGAAAACTCTGTGAGAAGCTGAATGTTTGCTCAAGATGATCGTTAGGTCCTCGAAGCAAAGCTTCTTGGAAGCCCCATTTTGTGAGGTAAACTTGCACCTTTTCTTTAATGGAAGGTGACTATTGCTCGTTTTCCTCTCCTTGGGTTGCACCTTAGTTTTTACGGCTGAACTTTTAGCTGCAAAAACTGTGCAATTAGCTCCCGCAGCCATGGCTCGCCTCGCCTTCCTCTGCCGAATCCCACACGCGTTACATAGAGACTGCATCACATGTGATAGAGAATAAGACATCATTGGAATGCAATCCCTAAATGAGATAAGGATCACTATAGAAGAAAGAAGGGTAGCTCTGACATACCTTGGGACCCCTAGGACCACTCCTCCAAAGAGGGGTCTTAGTCGTGCTGCAATCAGCACAAACCCTAATTGCATTGTTGCTGCTGTTATTTTCAGTACTTGGGAGTAACGATGATCTTTCCGTATGATCTCCAAATTTTCTCCTAGGGGTTTCAGGTGTATCTTGGACTGTCTGATCCGAGGTCGTCATCTTCTTCATCAACCTCATCTTTGAAGACATCCACTTAACTGATGAACTGTTATCGCTTAGATATTCTTCTCTATCTTCATTCTTCGAAAGAGAGAATTTTATAACATTTCGATTCTCATAATGCTTCATTGTTGGATGATCACATGATCGGCCATGTGATGCAAATATATTATTAGCCTACAAGATCAAGGAATTAAAATAGTGATCAAATCATAAGATATCAAGCCCTATAACTTTCTACACATTTCAGAAAGATTATCATGGTTATCCTGAATCCAAGTGAACATACTCTTTTTCAGGGTAAAGAAAAGCGATCTAAAGAACAAAAAAAAAAAAAGGGGGGCATACCTCTTGTTCATGTTTTAAGGGCTGTGATTCCCTGTCAAAATGGCTTCCTTCTTCGCCACGTGGATAAATGAAACTAGGGTATAAAACCGATGAAGAAGATGAAGAGGCAGCTTCTGTAGCATGCTTGGCACTGAAAAGCTGTTGGGGTTGATCTCCATTAAGGTCCATCGGGAAAGGAGAAAAAGAAGAATTGTGAGTTGGAGTCATGGAAGGATTGGGACCTAAAGATAAAAAGATGGAGAGATAAAATCCAGCAGTGTTGTTCTTGTCAAGAAGGGTCGTGAAAGAAGAAAAATAAGAGAGGAACTGATCAAAGGAAATAATAGAGTTTTGCAGGCAAAAGGAAGTCGTAGAGCTGTGGATCAAATGGCAAAAAGTATTTTAAAGAACAGCGGAGACTGGAAAGCTCTTACAAACAATCGTATATAATGTTGAGTGTTCTATATATATAAAATAATATGAGTCGAATTCACGTGAACCCAAAGAAAACAAGTTATAAAGAGACCAAAAAAAAAAAAACCGAAATGAGTAGTCTGGGATTGCTGCTCTGCTCAGCCTCATATGTCAAACCCTATCTGCAGAACAGTTTACCCTCGTAGCCCTAGTTACCATAAATCATGTATAATAGCAAAGCCACAAATACCACTCAAACTTACCATACATTGATCCATAGATCAGCTATAGTTTAGTGAAGCCAAGTTAAATATCTTCATAAACAGTTGATAATACATCGGAAGGTGAGTACAGGACAAGAGATTTAGTATACATGGAGACTATGATGTAAATGTTGGTTTATGCCTTACAACTAATTCCTTTGATTGCAGTTTAGTGAAAATTATTTAAAGGCTTTTTTTTTATCTTGTATATGTTTAGATGTATATAATAAAATCCATATGATAATTGTACATTGCAAATGAAATTATAATTATGAGATTCATATTGCATTTATGTATTATCCCCGAATTGTTCCTAGTCATTTTCTATTAAGATTAGACATTAATATAACGCAAAAAGACTAGTACACGTTGTTTTTTCTTATGAAGGAAGTAGTCGATTCCATAAGCTAAAGTATAGATAAACAAATATTTTGGTACTTGTTAGAGAACAAGTTTACTGAACATACCTGATATGAGAAATTCATTTGGAATATTACTTGTATGTCTATGGAATTCTCGTTATGATGATATAAGTGATTCTTTGACTTGAGATCACCAAAGTTATCTTGTATGGGTATTGTTATGTTTTAAAACTACTTATGATCTATTTAATCATAGGTTATTTAATCGGTGGTCATTGGATGTAAAATGAATTATATGGAGGTAGTTGAGCGATCAAGATAGGATTCATTACCTTAAAGTAATTAGGGAGAATGTTTCATTGTTTTCGATTAGTATTGATTCGGGAAATCCTTGGCCAAGGTAGAATGACGTTTTGTAAATAGTTTACAAATATCATTAATTAAATCGATAGCTAATGGCGGAGAACTAATATAATTGAACTCAAAATAAAGTAGACATTAATTTCATGCTCTGTCTCTAATCAGAATATTATATGATGAAATTATTGAATTATACGAAAAAATCATTCATGGAAAGGTTAGTCAAATCCACTATGACATTCTTAAATATTTGGGTGGTTCATGACGCATTGCCAGACGCTAATCTTGATTTATGATTATAAATTGTTTAATTGAAAAATTAAAGATGAATTAAAGGGAGTTTTAATTTATCTAATTCTAATTAAAGGGAGTTTTAATTTATCTAATTATGAATTAGAATTAGAATTTGTAATCATTGCCAACATATTTGGGAACCTAATAGGTCTCACATTTAAAGTGGGTTGAAGAGAGCAAAGTTAATTTAATCAAGTTGGACTTGATTGTAAAGTTTGAGAAAACTTTATGATTAAATATGAGATATTTAATAAATAAGAATCAATATGAGATATTAAATCTTATTTGCACATAATTGGTAATTAATTACAATTATTTGTAATTTTAACTAAAGTTTAATTGAAATTAGAATTTATTTCAATTAAATTACTAAAACGTCCGGAGCTTATTATAAATAGGCTTAAGCTCTATGGAGCTAGCACTTCTTGCTTAACCTTCTCTGTAAGAGTTACTTACAAAGTTCTCTCAACCCATTCTGTGGATGCCGTTAGATGTCAAACACTTGTGCGGCTACGATGGTTGAGATGGATTAGTTTCAGAAACAGTTCGAGAGATACAACAAGACAAAGATCAAGCTTTGAAATAAGGTACGAATTATGATTTATGCTTTGTTATGATTCATGTGTTAATCATTTTATAAAATTAAAGAAATCTTGTTTTTTGGAAAATCAAAAATGCGAAAAAGTTTTGTGATTGTTTTTCTACGGTCAGGATTGGATCCTAGCCTAATTTTTCAACAGTGGTATCAGACAAACCTTTAATTCTATGATTTGATTAAATTGTTTGGTTGTTATCGATAGAAAAATAGAATTGAAATTAAAACCAGAAATATTCTGGTTGTGTTTGCGTGTTATGTGAAACCCAGAATCTGGAAGAATAAATTGGTTTGTTTTTCTGGGTTGCAATGATTGAGAACCACGATAATTGTTATATGTTTTTGGTAAATTTATACTTCTTTCTGTGTTGCATGTTGTATCCGTTTGATTGTTAAGGTTGAAAATCAAGAAGCTCTGTTCGTTTTTGAATGTAGATTCTGGATAATAAATTAAGCATGTCCCCTTGGGTTTGAGAAACTCATTGCCTACATCTGTTGCCCTTGTGTGCGTTCTGGAATTATCTCTCCTTGTGCACATCTGCTGCCTGCGTTTATGCTTTGGGAATTGCATCTGTTTGGTCTTTTTTGGATCTGGAATTTTATGCTTAAGTATTGCTTCTACATCTGGTGGGTTGAAACCAGCGATGAACGTCGTTGGTTCAACCGTGAACCAATTCTCGATCGCCAAAGGTTTAGCGAAGAACCAGTGGAGTTGCCGCTGCTATTGAGGGCATTTAACGCCCTTAAACAAAAGATAAGCGTCCAACAGTGGCGATGAAGCTTCCAGAAAGAGGTGGCTTCGTCTAGGCATCATGGTTGGCAAGTTGGAGGCGACAGCACGGCGGAGGAGAAGAAAACAAAGAGCACGGCGTAAAAAAAATCTAGATAACTACTTCTAGAAAACGATGAGGCACGTGTAAGACATGCGCCCATCAAGCTGCTCAGCGCGTCCACGTCAAACGCTTTTGGCACGTGCAAACAGTTTTTGAAATTGTTTTAAATATATTTTAAGACTTAATTTTGATTAAATTAGTTTAAATCCCTAATAAATTTAGAAATGTGTTTTCTAATTATTTTGAAAAATGTTTTCAAAGGTTATTTTATTAGGATTACTTTGGAATTTAGTTTAATTTTTCAAAGAGTTGAATTATTAAATTAAATTAATTATCAAAATTCAATTCCAAAATTAAGATAATTATTTTTCTTAACTTGATTAAGATTAATAATTATATTTATTCCTAATTAATTTTAGAAAAGTAGGTTCTAAAATTAAAATTAATTAGTTTCAATTAGATTGAAATTAATTAATTAGAAAAATAGTTTCTAAAATTAGGATTAATTATTAATTAATTAGACTCCTTAAAATTAAGAAAAGTGTTTTCTTAAATAGAAATAAATATATTTAATGAACATATTTCTTAATTAAATTTAATGAAGAAACATATTTCTTAATTTAGAAAAGTGTTTTCTTAAATAGAAATAAGTAAATTTAATTAAGAAATATGTTTCTTCATTAAATTTATTTATTTCAATATGATTGAAATAAATTAAATTTATGATTTTATTTATTTATAGAATTGTTATTCTTTTTATTTATAAATTGTTTCTTTATTTATGAATAATAAGTTTCTTGATTTTTTAGAAGAGTATTTTTCTTGATTAAAATTTAAAAAATGTTTTCATTTATTAATTAAGAAAATTGTGCTTTCTTTAATTTTTGAAAATAGTTTTCTAATTTATTAAAGAAAGGTTTTATAATTAACTAGGAAATCAATCTCTAAATAAATAATATAATGACTTTCTTAATTTAATTTAAAATTGATTTATTTAATTTTGAAAGCAGTTTCCTTTTAATATTAGAAAATAGTTTTCTAATTAAGGACAAATAATTTCTAATGAGAATAGAAATAGTTTTCTAATTAGATTAGAATATTTTAATTCTATAATTTTGAAAAGGGAGTTTTTCTAAATTATAATAAGTAAAATAAATTATTCAAAATTGTTTTCAATTAAAATTAAAGGAGTCAAGACAATTGGAAATAGTTTCCAATTGGATTTGAAAATTGTTTTCAAATCATATTACATTTCTATTTGGAATAGGAATTTAATTAATTTAGGAATCAATGAGTTTAATCTATTTTAATTTTTCAAGAAGTTGGAAATATTATTTTAGATTATGAAGATCAATAACTAGAATCAAATGAAGATTGATATATTATGCATATAATTTCATAATGAGTGCATAAGTTGCATACTTTATTTATATGTTTGATATATATATTGGATGCATGTTAAAATTGTATGTTTTATATATGTGATATTTTACGTGCAATTTTGTGTTTGATGAGACGAATGAAGTTAAAATCCATCGTTAAAATGTTAAGTACACATTGAGAACGTGATTGTTGCCTTCCATTGTTATAAGAATAAACCAGAGTTCTATTTATAGTTGGCTTGTTGAGCAATCTCAAGGTCGCTTTAACCCAAACATGTTTAGTTTTATGATAGTAGGTTCTCCTTAACTAAATTAGTGTGATTTGGATTAGTAAACTCATGATCACATGAATTTAGAGGCAGGGTTAGGAATAGCATATATGATATGTTTTGGCAAAAGTTGTCACTTAACGGATCTAGGAGTCACATGAGATGTGATTGATAGAGTTGGTTTCTTGAGCAAACTCAAGATCAATTGTATTTGAATAGGATCCTAACCTACTAGAAAGATTATAGTAGTCTTTCCGAATAGTAGTGAGGGCTATTATTTCGAATAAAATAGTGAGAGTAACCAAATGCATGATTAAAGTCCTAATCTTATTTG
>JAOTBA010000204.1:11248831-11262731 GCA_025629845.1 Erythroxylum squamatum
GGGCATAATTGGTATTTAATTAGAATTATTTGTAATTCTAATTAAATTTTAATTGAAATTAGAATTTAATTTCAATTATATTACCAAAACACTCAAAGCTTATTATAAATAGGCTTAAGTTCTATGGAGCTAGCACTTCTTGCTTAAACCTCTTTGTAAGAGTTACAGAGTTCTCTCAACCCATTCTATGGATACCGATAGACGTTGGACACTTGAGTGGCTACGGTGGTTGAGATGGATCGGTTTCAGAAACGGTTCGTGGGATACGACAAGACAAAAATCAAGCTTTGGAATATGGTACAAATTACGATTCATACTTTGTTATGATTCATATGTCAATCATTTTATATAATTAAAGAGATCTTGCTTTTTGGGAAATCAAAAAAGTGAAAAAGTTTCGTAATTATTCTGTTGTAGTCGGAATCGGATCCTGGCCCAATTTTCCAATAGTAAACGCTTTTGTTGATGATATCATTAAACGATGAAGGGTTTTTAGTGATTGTTGTTTATATTTCTTTATGAGTATATTTGAGATTGGTTGTTCTCTTTCTCATTACAGAAAAGGATCAAATTTGATTGATGAATCTGCTTTAGCTGTCTTTCACTTTTGGATGCAAGCTATCCTAACAAAACTACTTGTGTGGGCCAATATTGCCTTTCTCAAGTAAGGATGGGAGTTGGGCTCGAGCTCAATTTGGCTCTAAAATTTTGATAATGTCATGCCTTGGGTTAACATATGTGAAAAGTGAAATGATATCGTTTTGCTCTGTATATTGTAATCTAACAAAAACAATCTAGTTTTGCCCTAAGAGCAAGATGGCATCATTTTACCCTTATTTTTCGAGTTTTATCTTATTGTAAAACTACGTGCAAAACGATGTTATTTTACTTTAGGTTAAGTTAACAGATGCTTTTTTTTCCCCTTCCTCCCTCTCTTTCTTTCCTTCCTACCTTGATGTCTCTTGGTTTCATCTTCTTCTCTAGTTTTGCCTCAATGCCTTTGTCTTTGTTTGAGTGTCCACGCCCTGCCACCCTACCACTTCACTGCCCTATACCTTGTCACTCCCCGCTACCCTCCACTATGATGCCCCCGCTACCCTCTGCCCCCATTTTTAATAGAAAGTAGCTTTTTCAACTCTAGAATTAGGTTTTCTAAGGTGCTTTACTTGTGTTTTATGACATCATTTCTCAATGTATGATTAGGAATTATTAGATTTGTTGTATAGTTCAATTTATAAATATTTGTTAATTTATTTTATCGATTTAGATGTTTACACATGATAGGTGCTTTTACTACTACCAGGCTGCATCTAAAATAAAAAAATATGGTGATCCATCCTAAATAATCTAAGGATGTTGTTTACTGCATATGAAGACCACCTATGTAAAAATTTAAATTGCTAGCTGGTGAAAAGCAACACATGAGATATTGGAAATGCATTTTTCTAACAACTTATCACCTATAGTAATTATTGGTTTTAAAGTTGTCATTTGGGAACTATTTATATGAAACAATCATGTGAGAGCATCTTAGCTTATGACTGGGATGTGAAATGGCGAACAATCACAGCATTGATAACTTCAATTTGCACTTGATCCATGACATGACATTTTCTAACCCCTCAACTCCTATAGCGTGAAGGGAGAGATGGTGTTTTAAGATAAGCTGTTGAATGTGACCCAATATAACAATGCCCTATTAATAAGTGAAATAACCAAAATAATTTAAACTAATTTGAAAAATAACAAAACAAAGAGAATTTAAACAAAACATTAAATAAAGACTTGAGAAATTAAGAAAACAACAGAATTTCTTTATCCTAAAGTTTATCTTAAAGTTTCTTATAGGACACAACTTATAGTTGAGTGACATCTTAACTAGAATAAAGTCTAATTTTCATAACTATTTATATTGCTAGAATTATATTGTGCTAGATCTTAAAAATATATCTCCCCCTATGTTTTATGAATTATCAATTATGATTATGAATAAAAAATATAGTTATATGTTGATTGTTTTAGATGGATGAGCATATTCTTTTAGCGGAAAGTTGTAATCCAATACCTGAGAGCATACATATGGAAACTTCTAATCCCGTATCAAGTGAAGATAGAAGTCCAAGTCCATTAAAAAATGATTTCACTTTAATAAGACTAGATCAATAGACAGAGTAAAGAAAGCTAAATGTAAATATTATCACAAGATGTTGGTTGAGATTTCAAAAGGTAGAACATCTTCATTTAAAGACATATATATGTTCGTGTAATAAAATGAGAGGGAAGAATGAAATGACTGCTACGACTTATGACAACAACAGATCAAGGTTTTTGATTACTTCTATGGTAATTATTAATGAACATCCAATATTTATAATCGATACGAAAATATTTAGGATGTTGCTCAACTTACTGTAACTAATCTTCCTAACTTGGAATACAATAAAGAAGGATATTATGAAGATATACGAAGATAAACAGTAATAAATTTTAATAATGTTGTTGAATATTAAAGGATGAGTTACAATCCCAACATATATGTGGATATTTGATAACT
Organism: Erythroxylum squamatum; assembly: GCA_025629845.1. NCBI lineage: Eukaryota > Viridiplantae > Streptophyta > Magnoliopsida > Malpighiales > Erythroxylaceae > Erythroxylum > Erythroxylum squamatum. The sequence goes on from JAOTBA010000204.1 coordinate 11,251,386, forward strand.
AAAATAAAGGTTATATGACAGTGACTACATAATATATTGTCAATGACTAGACTCTACGCAGTAAACTTCTGAGGTAATTTATATTCTTTAATATTCTTATCATTTATTTTTTGATTATATAATGATTGATATTTGGTCATATTTGTTAATGGTAGGTTTATTTATGTGCTGACATCACATACAAGCAAAAGGTTGGCAACCGTGTTGGTCAACTGTTTGATAGATTAGAATATAACCCCAAATTATCCACCATAACAAATAAAAAAATTATATCATGAATGATGTTATGATTGAGAAGGTGAAGAATAAGATGGGAGCTTATTAGTTGGTGGAAGGTTGTTTCATATATATTGTTTCACAAATATTCTAAATTTGATTGTGAAGGATGGTTTAGAGATGATAAATGAAGCAATAAATTTTATTTGGGATAGTGTAGCATATTAGAGTGCAATATATAAAAGAGTTTAAAATTTTGAAGAAATTGCATGACTGTTAAGCATTCCAAAGACAAAGAAGTTAGTTTTGGATTGTCTAACTAGATGGAACTCAACCTTCAAGATTTTGTCGTCAGCGATTAACCAAATATGTTGAGATATTTACAAAACCGAGAAAAACAGATTCTCAATATACTGGTCTGATTAAGAAGACTAATAACATCTAGCTAGAGAACTTTGTGTGAAGTTGGAATTTTTTCATATTGTGACTGAATTGTTTTCAGGAATAAAATATCCAACTTCACACAGTTGCTTTAGTAATATGTTTGAGATTAGAAAAGCTTTATTTGATTAGATGTTTGATTCCAATAAGGTGATCCAAGTTATGGCAAAACAGATGACTAAGAAGTTAAATTCTTATGGGTATATGGTTAGACATTATGTTGCAGTCATATCTGTGTTAGACTTGAGATACAAGATGGAGGGGGTTAATTTTATATATAACATGTTTTATGGTTATCGGGCTTAAGAGCATGTTGATGTCATTAAATAATTCCATTATGATTTGTTTAATGATTATCAACTCAAATTGGACAAAATTCAGGATCGAGATCGCTGTAGTTCATTCTATTTAACTCCAACTTCATGTTCATGTTCAGGATCATCTTCTAAGAGCATTTTATTACTTTCATTTATAAAACTCATAGGAAAAAGGCTAGGACTTCGTATAATATGATGGAGTTTGATAAATATTTAATAAAATATTGTGTGGTCGAAATTGAAGATATGTAGTTCTATGTATTATCATGGTGGAAGAATTTTGGAAATGATTTTTTGATCATACAAGTAAATGCAAGAGACCTATTAGCAATTCCTTCATCTACTGTTACTTCGGAGTATGCTTTTAGCACTTGTAATAGCCTTATTAGCACTCATCGTATTTAACTTCATCCTCGTACTGTGAAAACCTTTACATATCCCTGAAATTGGTTAGATGATGAAGATATTGAGGATAAACTCTTTCTTTATGATATATCAATTTCATCTATTTTTATTATTTTACCTTATATTGTTTTTTTAATTTGTATGTTAATATAGTCACAAGTACTAATGTAGAGGTAACCAGTCATACTCATACTCATTCAACTGAAAAATATTTTGATAAAATATTTGATGATGAAGGTATATGTAAGTGTTTATTAATTATTAGTAAGTGAATAATATTCCTTTAATTTTAATATTATAGAACTAAACATAATGTTTCTACATGGAGAAAAAGTGATATAAACTATTGATGATTTTGAGTACGACAATTAGCTACTATCCGCTTTCTTGCATTGTAAGTTTGTTAGCTTTAATATTTGTTATGAGAATTACTTATTTTTCATGTTAATACATTAGTTTTTATAATTGAAGATATAATTATTTTACTTGTGTTTTTTTTTCAAATTGTCAACTTCAAACAATATCTATTGCCATGCTGCTCTCCAATCTCCACTCTCCCAGTCCCAGATTGCAACATTATTTTATGATTTCATCTTGAATTTTTGTAAAATTTATCATTAAAAAATTTGAATGATATTTTTTAATTATTTCATCAATTAAATGTATTTCTCATAATTTCAAGATTTCCATTTAATTAAAGGAAAAATATGAACTTATTTGATTTTTTTCTCAATTTGAGCAATTTTCAATTAAGACAAAACCTCCAAACTTGAAAATAAAACATTCTTTTTCTAATTCAAAATATCGTAGTACATCAAGGTACTATACATATTAGCAATAGTAACTGAAATTTTTTTACTTAAAATTTTATTGTATAGTTTTTTATACATATTAATAATTGATATGTAAAAAATTAGAAATTTATACTATTCATTTTATTTTTTTATGTATGCTCTATTATTCATCCATTAAAAATCTCCTTTTTATTAATCAATTGTAATTTGTATCATCAATTAAATTAATTTCTCATATTATATTTTTTTCATTTCCTATCCTTTATAAATGAATTTAATTTTGGTCTTATTCATCTTATTCATTTTATGTATATTTTACGTATTCATTCATTAAAAATCTCTTTTTTATTAATAAATTGTAATTTGTTTCTTCAGTTAAATTAATTTCTCATATTATATATTTTAATTAAATAAAATGTCCAAAATAAACTCTATCATTTGCAAAGCGTTTAACTTAAATCGCAAATAAAAAATATTAACAAAGTTATGTTTTCATCTGTTATTTGCCACATAAATCCTAATATGACATAAATTTATTATTTTTATTAGCCATATGGGTTCTATTACCCAAACTCAAGGGTGGTGATGGTGATAGAGCTTTTGGAAGTCTATTTTTAAGTGGAAGAGGCAAATGTTGCAACATTCGTTGATTGATTATTAATGTTTAAGATTATTTGTATTTTTGAGGTCATTGCGTCTTAGTAGTCAATCTATGTGTCTTTGTTTATATTATTATTTCTTTCCTTTTTTTAAAATAAGTTCTATAAGTTATATTATTTAATAGAAAAATTAAGAAATAACCTAATTTTACTTAGTTTTTTTTATATGTAAGACATGAGAGAAATCTAGGGTTCAGTGGAGGGTTGATTAATGAATTTTTTTCCTTTTCTGATGGAAATAGGAAATTCTCATATTGGTTGTCATTATGCCATATGACATTTCTTTAGACGTATATGTCATATGGCATAATGATACCCATATTTCTAATAGAAAATAATAAATTTATGTCATGTTAACAACAGATAACAAATGTGGACATAACTATGTTAATATTTTTGTTTATTTAGGATTTAAATAATAATATTTATTTAAACTCTCCAAAATTTTAAAGTTTAACAAGTACTTTGGAAAAATATTAGGTTTTAAAATACACTTTTTACCTAAAAAAGAGTCCGTCTTGGTTGTATCCATTAGCTTAAGTCTTCTCTGTTTTATATACAAAAAATTCCTTTGACTTATCGTGAGGCAATTGGTCGAAAAGGGAAAGAGAAAAAAATAGTGTACTAAAAAAAATTTAACCACTTTTTGTTTTTCTTTTAATATAAAGATATTCACCATTGGCTTAAGCTCAAATTTAGTATAGGAGTTCCTAAGACGTTATTATATAATCTAAAAGGTGTAGATCTTGTTTGGTGGACTATAGTTACTATTTTTACCCTGTGAACAGGAGTTTAATTTTAGGTGATTTCTCTTCTTTTCTTCCTTATTTATTGCTAACACTTTATCCTTTGTTTCTCCTTATTTAAAACTTGTTTTATGACCAATTTGGTGAGCATTTTGTAAGGATATTTGTGTATAGTGTAGTTTCGTTAATGAACTAGGGGTTGCCTTTGATTCGAAGGGGTGTCCATGTAAAGTATTAGTGTCTATTGTGTATGTGATCTGCCTTAGTTATATTTATTTTTAGCATATTATATGTATTACAACATCATTAATTGCCAGATTTTGCTTGCTCCTCATATATTTAAGTAGAAAAGGAAGTTTTATTAAATATTTTATTTCATAATATGTTTTGATCTTATATATATTGATGCGTTCTTGCCAATATTGTGGTATAAAAAATTGTGGCTGAATATTTTTAATAATTATATTTGAATAATGGAGAAGAAAATATTATAAATATTATGTGTTTAAATGGTACGAATTACCATAAGTAAAAGAGGTAAGATGAAAAATCTTTTATTTGTGAAAAAAGATGCATTTCTCCGTGTTTGCTACTTATAAGCCATAGTTTATAGTAAATGATGATTGAGAATTTCACAATCAACTAATTAGTGGCTATATTAGGAAATGGGTAGAAGACAATATTCTTAATCGCATTATTAATATGACAAATGCTAGAACTTTATATAATAAGTTTAAGGCACTTTATACTTCAAAGATAGGTAATAATAAGTTATTCTTACTTAAGTAAATGATTAATTTGAGTTAAAATGAGAGAATTCCTACTTTCAATCATTTAAATAATTTATGGGGTGTCAATGATCAGAAGTATAAAATGGATATAAAGTTTGAAGATGAGATATAAAGGCTTTAGTTGCCCAATATTTCACTAGATTATTGTATATGTTTCTTTGACATGTTATGCTTTTAGTAGTGTGATGACTATTGAATATGTTAAAAAATAATGGTTTAAATGAAGAATCGAGAACAAGATCTTAGGCTTATCTTTATCCTCGTCATAGTCAGATGTTTTAGTCACTAAAGATAAGGGAGGAGTAAATTCAAAGGTTAGAAAAAATAAGGAGAGAAAAGTATAAGCAAATCAAGGTAAAAGTACAAGAACTTTGTGTGTGATCATTATAGTAAAGCAAGTTACATAAGGAAGCACTATTTCAATTGGAAAAAAGGAGATGAGATAGAAAAAGAAGGATGGTAACAACGAACCATATTGTAAATATTATTGATGGTGATCTTCTTGTTGCTTATGATGAGAATTTCATCAATTTAGTGTGCCATGAGACTAGATGGGTTATAGATATTGATGCTTCATATCATCTCATACTAAGGAAGAAGTTGTTCGTTTATTATACTTTTAGAGATTTTGGAGTATTAAAGATAGGCAATATGGTGGCAAGATTATGGTGGTTAACATGAGAATAATTTTCTTGAAGACTAACAATGTTCCAAAGTTAGATCTTAAACATGTTATGCATACATATGATATGTACTTGAATTTAATCTCTAGGATAACATATTCAAAAGTGCCTAACCTTTTAAGAGTTTTTCAATTCAATACCTAAGCTTTTAAATTTTTAATTAAGTGACCAACCTTTTAAAACTAAACTATTTAGTTCAAAAGGTTTTTGTTATGATGTGGCATGTCTACTAAATGTCATATGAATGTCCATCTATTAGTCATATTAGTAAAATTTAACGTTTTGATCTAAATTATTAAGCTTTTAAAAGGTTAGTCACTTAATTGAAAATTTTAAAAGCTTAGGAACTAAATTAAAAAAAATCTCAAAAGGTTGTGCACTTTAGGATTGATTATCCCATAGTCTCTATAGGAAAGCTTAATGATGATGGTTATTGCAATACATTCAATGATAGACCATATAAACTTACTAATGTTTAATTGGTTGTGGCCCAAGGTAATAAGTCCTCTAACTTGTACATGATGCAATGTTTTATTTATTGTGACTTGATGAATACGATGGAGAGTACATCACTAAAATTATGGTAGAGAAGACTAAGTCATATAAGATCCAAAAGGATTAATTAATTAGCTAAGAAAAAATTGGGATTAAGGAAGCTTGGTTGGACAAGTGTGTTCATTATTTGGCTGGGAACAAATAAGAGTTGCTTTTTAGAGTTATCCTCCTTTTAAAAAGTCAAATTTATTAAAGCTTGTACACTCTAACGGTTGTGGTCCTTTAGTGAGATCACATGGTGGTATAATATATTTTTCACCTTTATTGACGATCATTTTAGGAAACTTTAGATTTATTTTTGAAGACCAAAGATTAGGTTCTTAAAAATTTCAAAGAATTTCAAGCCTTAGTTGAAAAATAAACAAGTAAGAAATTGAAATGCATCTGTAGTCAAACAGTGGTAAATATTATGTACTTTTAGTAACTATTATAGATAGTAGGGTATTAGACATATGAAAAATCCTTCCAAGACTCCCTAACTAAATAGTTTGGTAAAGATGATGAATGGAACTTTGGTGGAGAGAGTTAAATTGACTTACTTAGTGATGCCAAGTTCCTTTTTAGGTAGAAACACTTTGCATAGTTACTAATATTCTTAATTTATCTCCTACTATTGCTTTAGATGGTGGTGTCCCTAATAGAATTTAGTTGGAAAAGATGGTTCCTATGATCACTTGAGAGTCTTTAGATGTAAAGTATTTATGCATATTCCTAAAGACGAGAAGTCAAAATTAGATGTTAGGACAAATAGTGCATCTTCATTGCTTATGGTTAAGATAAATTTGGCTACTATTTGTATGTTCCTGTAAAGAGTAAATTTGTTAGAAATCATGATGTGGTGTTCTTTGAGGACAAAACTACTGAGGATATTAAGAAGACTTAAATAATTTATTCTTAAAGCAATAACTTGGTTAATCTAAATCATTTTTCTTTGAATGATGCATCAAATGCAGTTGTGTTTGGTCTTTAAGATGTTGAGATATAAGATGATAATGAAAGTGGTGGTCCAGTGTAGAATAATGAATAGGGTTTAGACACTTTAGGTACTCTAGTACATGATGTTATGGCTATTCACAACTAACAATTACAAAGGTAATAACTATATAAGCTCCAAAAACTTCTCTCAAAAGATCTATTAGAGAGAGAAAGTCTTTATTATATTACTGTCTTAGGGAGTATGTATATGTCATTAATGAGTGAGAACATAAAAGTTTTAAGGAAAAAATAGATAAATAAGCAAAAGGAGAAATTATTTGAAGCTATAAAGGATGATATGAAAGCATGGCATGATAATCACACTTTGATTTGGTTAAGCTACCTAAGGACCAAAGAATTTTAAAGAACAGATAGATTTTCAAAGTGAAGCATGATGATGGAACTTTAATTCTATAATATAAAGCTAGAATAATTTTCAAAGTCTTTATCCAACAGAATGAAGTTGATTTTAATGAAATCTTTTCTCTAGTTCTGAAGATGTCATTCATCCGATTTATATCTTGGGTTTAGTAGATGCCTTTACTTAAAGGTTAGGCATATGGACGTGAAGTCTACTTTTCTTTATTCTAATTTAGATGAGAAGATTTGTATAAAGTATCCATAGGGGTCCAAAATTAAGGGAAAAGAAGATTATGTTTGTAGATTAAGGAATAGTTTGTATAATTTGAAACAAACACCAAGGTAGTGATATAAGAAGTTTGATTATGATATAAGAAAATAATTTGTAATCTCTAGTGATGACTTTTTAATTTTATAATTTATATTGTTGTCATGCTTATTATTAGTCAAAATTCTATTAAGATTACAAAGTTGAAGTAAGATTTGAGTTAATCTTTTATTAAAAAAGACTTAAAGTTAACAAAGTAAAATTTTAGCATAAAGATAATTTAAGATAACAAGGTTAAGAATTTCTTGCTATCAAAATAGAAATATATTAAGAAGGTACTTCAAAGGTTCAATGTGGACAAAGCTAAAATAGTAAGTATACCTCTTGCTATGCACTCTAAATTATGCAAAACTCAATTATTTATAGTAAAAAAGAAAGAAGATACGAAAATAGTTCTTTTTGTGTTAGTTATTAGTAATTTGAATTATTTATATAAGACCTTATAGTGTTATTAGTGATTTTATTTCTAATATGATAAGAGAACATTAGAATGCAATAGAGCGGATTTGAAGATATCTTAGTAGCTCTTCTAAAGTTTATGTTTTAGAATATAGGAACCTATTCTTTTTACAGACAAAGATCCAGACATAGCAGGAAATATTGATACAAATAAGTCTAATTTGGGCTATTTGATTACCTCTATAAGAAGAGTTGTATCTTAGCAATCTATGTTGTAGAAGTAGAGTTTGTTGATACTATTAAAGCCTGTAAAGAAATATTCTAAATGAAGAGATTTGTGAAAGAGCTCAACTTTGTGCAAAGAGATATGTGTTACATTGGTTAATATGTTGTGTAACTTGTCAAGAACTCCATATTTCATAATCAATTAAAATATATTGTTATTAGATAACATTGAATTAGAGATGTTTTGGACTAAGTTGCTTGAGCTACATAAAATTTGTATAGACGACAACGATTTGATATGATAACCATTTTTTTTCTAAAAGAGAAGTTTACACACATATTGCTTAAACATTGGGATGGCGATCTTCTCCATATAGTCATTAAAGGCAGAATTGTTAAGTTAAGATTTCTTTCATTCCTATAAGTAAAAATTTACTTAGTTCATCATTTTTAGGAACCAGTTATTAATCTTTGGAATCAGCCTTTTTACTGTGAAAAAGATGGAATAGTTGTGAACACGACAATGATGATAGGAAAGGGAGATGAGAAAAGAAGAAAGACTATGGTAGAATTTTTTTGAACTAGTTTTAGTTTTTTGTCCAATGTGGAGTCATCCACAATTGGATCAAGCTCAAACTTGAGCTTGGAGTTCCTGAGATGTTACTGTATAATTTGAATGATGAGAATCTTATTTAGAGGACTATAGTTGTTATTCTCATTTTGTAAATAGTAGTCCAACTGTAGTCGATTTCTCTTTTTCTTCCTTATTTATCATTATTGCCTTTATCCTTTGTTTCTCCTTTTTTGGCACTTATGATATGACTACTTTGGAGAGTATTTTGTATGAATCTTTTACTATAGTGGAGTTCTTATAATAGATCAGGGATCTCATAGTTTTTTAATTCAAAAGGTTTTTTCACATAAAAACTTAATGTTTCTTCTGTTTGTGATTTACCTTGTCCAAAATTATTTTTCAGTATATTATACTTGATACAACATCATTATTATGCCAGAGTTTGCTTTCTCCTTATAGATTAAAGTAGAAATGAAAGTTTTGACTAGGCATGTTATTCTTTTATATGCTTGGTCTTAAATATAGTGGTGCTTTCCTCTTAGCAGTTTCATGAAGTACAACGAGTTCATTTGAAAATTACTACCAAATTATGTTAAGAATAGTGAAATTTTACCTTAAATTTTCTCTTTTGTCACTCTCAATTTTCCACTTTTTATTGGTTCTTCTAGGCAGGATCTTTTCAATCTAATCTCATGGTAAGGTTTGTGTTACTTTGATAAGTTCATCCTACTTGCCCTTATTGGAGGCTATATTTCTTCTTATATAGTTTTTAGATCTTTTCAACTCCTTTCTTATTGATGTGAGTTTTCTATCACTTGCTGATTTTACTTTCTTTGTGAAAACATAGCCAATAGTTTTTAGTTACGAAAAACTTAGCTCATTCACTAAAATTATTTTGGCTACAAAAATAATCCATAGTTGAAACAAATATAGATAATAGTCTTTGGATATGAAATATAAATGTAGCCTATTCATTGAAATTGTTTTGGTTGCAAAAAATAATTCTTAGTTAAAATAAACGTGGTTAATAGTCTTTGAGAAAGCACGCAAAATATTTTTCTATGGTATTGCTTCACTAAGCAACGGTAACGATATACTTATTTTTCACTACAAATTATAAAATGTAAAGAGAAAAAGTAACCAATAGACATAATTCTTGTAACGAAAGAAGAAATAAAAGTTAAAGATAGAGAGGAGAGAATGATTGTTTTTTAATTTTTTGAACTCCACTTGTCACATAGGATACAGATCTAGCAAGAAATCCATAAAAAATAGCATATATAGTTTTTGTAATGGAGGACTAAAAAAGAAATTAAATTAAATATTTGTAAAATATTAGGTTTTTTTAACGTGCCTAATTGTTTGAGTTTAAATTAAATTTTGATAAAAAAAAAATATCAGGTCCAATTTGATCCTTTTGCCTGTCACTTAATGGCAAATGTTTTAATATGTGGAAGATTTTTAGAGATTTTAATACTCACTTGTCCACTAAAAAATTAGGAGTGCCGAATATGTGGGATTAAGCTAATTATTAATTTATCTATGAAAGATCTCCACTACAGAGTAATAAATAGACGAGTAGAGTTATGGTTAAGAGAAAACTATTTAGAGCACTAGTAAAATTCAGTTAGTTGTATTTTTTTTAAAAATATTGAGTCTCCTTCGAATCCCCTAATGTGTCGAACCACACTCTTTTTAAGGTAATAATGTGTCTAAAATTTATGGCACATCATTGATAACTACAATCAAGTTTTTCTTCTATAATTGTATAATGCTGAAAGATATATAATGTACCTCTACTCATCTGATTCCAAAACTTCAAATGCATCTTCTCGTAATGAATTCATACTGACACAATTTATAAACTTATTTCAAAAGTACTAACCCACACACACTACCTCCCAAACTGCCTTCATCTTGGATCATAACATTGGTGATAAATTATTGATTGCTTAAGAAATGCTCAAGGATTATCACAAAAGTCTGACATAAAAACATGCTTTCTTAAACTTGATCTTCAAAAGCATTTAACAATCTTAAATAGGACTTCATACTTTACACTCTCAAAGCATTTGGCTTTTCAGATGAGTTCACTTATCTGATTGAGCAGTGTATCACTACCATCTATTTTTTAGTGTTGGTCAACAATGAACGCACTAAACTATTAGGAGATTGCATCAAGGGGGTCTCAGTTTAGCTTATTTATTTGTGCTTAGACATAAGGTTTTGCTTAATATGCTAATATCAAATTCTAACAACTTCAAATCTCACTTTAGATGTTCGAAGAAAAAATTAATTAACCTCTTATTTATGGAAGATCTTCTCTTATTTTATCATAGAGACGCTTCTCAATTTCTGCTCTCATTAATGAGCTCAATACAATTGCTTAGCTCTTGAATACATAAATGAACTTATGCAAACTTTTTCTTATTTGTATCAACCATTTACTCCTTACATTCTCAAAAGTTACAGGATTCAAGAGAGGTTGCATCCCTTTTAAGGAAATTGGGATTCCTTTCTTCTCAGATAAGCTCACCTCTAAAGATTGTACTCCTTTGTAGGAACAAATTAGGAGATGTAATTTAAGTTTCATTCTATGATTGGTAATTAAGGAGAATATGAAGATGCTAGACAAGCTCTACTTTCTTAATCTCCAATAGTATATATATATGCTTGTATTTTTTCATTGTCGCTTCTCACTGCATATATGAACTTGGCTCTTCTTTTTGTCCAAAATCAATTTGCAACTCTCATCTTGGAAGGATACGATCAAATAGGTTATTGTTAGAATTTACAATGAACCTACGGGCCCATACGAGAAGGAAAGCTAGACCACATACAAGCCCAAGTGAGGTTCCATCCTAAAACCAATTGGTGA
>JAOTBA010000204.1:11267452-11281198 GCA_025629845.1 Erythroxylum squamatum
AAAAGCAACAATCAAATTTTAATCTAATACGAATATCCTCCAATCTAGCAGAGGAAACAAGAGTCTCACAAAGAAAAGGGAAAGAAGGACGATGCTGTTGGACAATGTCTTGTAACGCTGTGACTGCACGAGGGTTGCCCAAGCCTCGACAGTTCCACGCTATGCAATTCATGATGAACGGCAGGCCTGATCCATACTACACAAACAGCGACAACCAGAAAACAAGTCAGAAACCTCTCACACAAAACCTCCCTTGCACTAAAACGGCAAGACCAAAACTTGCACTCATGAGAGAAACCCTAAAGACAAGACAGTTAACTTTTAGTTAATAAATTAAAAGACAGCTGATAAGCTGTTTGCCAAGCACCTTCATTATCTATGTTATAGATCTTTCACTTCCAATGATATGTACATATAAATTGTATTCTTTTTTGATTACACATTTTTATACTCCTTTAAAAAAAGTTTGTCACAATGCAATATTTTATAGGAGAGAAGAAAAATATTGTTGGTTTGCTTATGCTTATGCTTGAAGCAATATAACATTTATTGAATTTCTCTTCGAATACCAAATTTATGTTTAAATCCTTTTGGGAATACTAAAAATAAGAATAAGAAATTAGTCATTTGCTCATACTCTCAAATAGATTAATATAAAATATATTTGTACTTGGGAATTTCTTGATAAAAATAATATAAAATAATAAAATTTCATATTTAATAAAGTTTAGTAGCATAATTATATCTACGATTATATATATTATATGAGGAAAAAGATTTCTTATTTGTATTAATTTGGAATATTAATATGAATATATATTAATACTTCTGCACGACAATTATAGTTTTTGACAGTTGCTTGCTAGGAACATGAGAGAATTCCGAAAGACTCTGTCTTCCGGCAAATGGTGTTCGTGATGAATCCAATTCTCAAAATTTTGAATGAGTTGGTTTGAAGCTGCTAATCCTGGCTTTGAAACTAAGGTTTGGTAGGGTCTGTTTTGAGTCAAACTTTTAGGAGGTTTGCTTCTTATTCCTTATTTGAATGGGTCTGCAAAATCACAGCTTACCTTCTCTATCGTAGCTCTCTACTTGTAAGTTAGCTATCTTCGTTGGTTGTGAGTTACTAGTGTGAGCTAGACAGTTGGCAACAGTAGTGTAGTACTGCTTGAAGGCTAGATGACTTATCTCGTAATGTAGTGCAGTTATGGAGTTCTCTACTTACGAAGTTGCAGAGTGTAGCTATAGTAGGTGAGCGAGGGGAAGAGGAAGAGAGAATGGATGTCTTGATTTTTTTTGTCGTGTAGCAAGGCATTTATTACCCTCTGTTGGAATAGCTTTTCAGACTTTGGGAGCTTGAGATTCCGGTGATTCCCTTCATTGGCATTCCCATCAACTGCGCTGCAAAGCCCTATTTCATGAATGTACTTGACAGTTGCAAACTGGAGAGAGGATTCCTATCAGTCTTTTCCTATTTTTTTACCACTTCCTTGCCAGCTTTTAAGTCCTTTTCCTCTCCTTTTACGCTCTCCTACTTCAATGTCATCGTGGGTGTTCTTGCAAGATTGAGGTTCTCATCGATTGGTCCGACAGTTATTTACTTTCTTCTGTTTTATTTTGGTTCTTTTTTTTATTTTGTTGTCTTTTTGTCTTTGTCATAGTTTTATTATTCGTATTTTTAACTCCTTGACGCCTTATTCCTGCGTGTGTTTTTATGGCTACCAATTATGCATCAATCTTTTCCTAATTGCACTCACTTTGCCATTACGAGCCCTCCATTGGTAGTCAAATTTTTTATTTGGGCTGGGCTATGCGTGTCTCTGCGCAATCTGTAAACTCTCCAAAGTATCCTTCGACAGCACTTTCCAGGCTTGAGGTTCCTTCGGGGAGGGGGATGCAGGTCTGCATACCCGGCAAACGATGAATGCCCTTGCACGTTGCAGGTTATCCTAGCCCATCATGCGTTGTATTCGTTGTCTCGAGCCTCCTGACAACTTGTCGTCGTCTTAAGCAACTAACAGTTTTCTCTTTTGGATAACCGTTGGTAACACGCTTTTTAGCCTCCGTTTTAAGCTTCATAAGTTAGCCCTATCTCTTTGTTGTTATTATTATTAGTTCTATCAATATTTTAGTGTTTTTATATATTTCGTTATTTATTTATTATTTATTTATTATTTATTTATTATTCTTATTACTTTATTATTTTACTTTTCTCTTTGTATCGTGCATCATTCATATTTTGTCTCATTTGCATGTGGGTCTACCGGAAACAGCCTCTCTACTATGTAAGGATAAGGCTGCGTACTATCAGACCTCCCCAGATCTCGCTTCATTACGGAATTTCGAACTGAGTGATGATGATGATATATATATATATATATATGAATTGTAAATTGTTTATTTTTACAAAAATCAATGAGTTTTAATAATAGAATGATATTCTATTTAGAATTAGAGTTAATGTAACTATGGGTTACAAAATATAGTTTGTATGTGGAAAATGCATTTGTAAAATATCATCATTTAATGCCGCTTATCTTATATTAATAAATATATGCATATCAAAATTCCAAACAAATGTTTGCATAAAGTAATTTATACAAATTAATGTTATTCAATTGTATAGTTAGATTAAAAAAATGTCCTTTAAAAAAATTATGTGAAATTTTCTTAATCATAATTAGAATGATAATACACATTTTGCGTTAAACAAAATAAGTACTTAAGTTATAAATTTGCGTAGTTCAAAGTCCAATTGCAATCTCTTTATCTTTTATTTTATATTTACATGATCTTTTTTTTATATTAACTGTAGTTATTATTTATACTTCAAATACGTGAAAGGTAATATTAATAGCAATTAATAGATTGTTATTATTTCAAAATTTTATTGCTATGATTTTGTAGATTGGTTGATGTAAAATTATGAATTATACAGTACAATATATTGATGGACTATTTTGCAATCTTTTAAAAAATTAGGAACTATTTTATAAATTTAAAAGTTTACCTGAAATACCAGATATCGATATAGTACCGTATTAAAACTAAATCTGATACCGGTATTGTATTCTTAACATTGTCTATAACAAATTGTATGTGGTATGTACAATATTATAAACATAAACTTGTACTTTATTCGTCTAGGCTATCGATTCATTTTATTTCTTCGATAATTTGTTATATTAGCAAATATGATCTAAATACAAACTCATGTTTTCAAGATAAACAATCATATACAAAAATTAGGGTTTAATTATCGTGTTATTAAGCTAATAAAAGTGCAACATGGACTTGTGTTGATGATAAGTTTTACAAAAGAAATTTAAGATTTTGTGTTTAAGAAGATAGGGAGGAACATTGAGAGAGTAGTAACAAGAAGTCAAATTAGCGCATCTTGTGATAAGAAAAGAGTACCTTTGAAAACAAAGAAGAGGATTCTATTAAGATTTAACTAAAGAACTTCGAGATTTTAAGAATCCGTCGAGATAATTTCTTCTATCTTATTTTATTTCTTAATTTTTGTTGGATTTCTTTGTCTTAACTTGAACTAAATTGGAATAGATCTAGATGAGATAAACCCTAAAATTATGAGTTTATATTAGTTATCTGACTTAATAAAATACCCAAATTTTCTTATAAATTATTCATGATTATATCTTATATTGAATTGAAATATGTTAGCATCTTAATTCAATTTCATATACATGGATTGAGAAATCACATATATGAATGAATCATAACATAAATAATAAGAGTTGCATGGAATCCTATAAATATGACCATATACAACTTTTAGGTTAGAATCAAATCTATCAAACAAAATTTGTATAACAAGTTAACATGTTCTTATAATTTTTTTATTAGAAAGAGATTTTAATCAATCAACTTAAGGATATGAGCTATATTTCTTGAGAAATAATATGATGTAATTTTTGGATTTTTATCGATCTATGAAATTATGATTAATCATTTAATCAAAATAAATTTATACATGAAAAAGTTCTAGGGAGATTATTTATCTGGATCTTGATTATTGATTAGTTCATTCTTATCTATTACTTTGGTTTGTTATCTTATATTAGTAACTTTAGTTTCATTAATCCTATTTATTAATTCAATTATTCATTTTATCATATTAGGTCATGTACTGACAATTAGTACTAATACTTGTAGTCCTCGTGTGATCGAAACTTATATTCACTATAAGAACGATAGGTACATTTACCTAGTTGATGTTTAGTATTAGTTTGATCATCAAGTTTTTGGTATCATTTTCAGGAACTAAGATATTAGGAATGCTTTATTTTTATTAATCTAATTATTTTTATTTTTGTATTATTTTTAACTCCTTTCTTAATCTTATATTTGTTTGATGAAATGCAGGATTTAGGTACCTTGGTTATGATTAGAAGTAGTTATATACTACTACTTGAGCTAGATCAAAGGGTTAAAGGGACTTTGCTTTAAAATTTAAAAGAGAGAAACCTAAGAATTTGATAATAGCTATAAGTTCTAAGGTTACAGCTGCAAGATACAATGGTAGGACATGGAGGACAATAACTACAGGGGACCATATTAGGTTGTTGTTAAATGGGACATAGTCTAGCATTACTAGGCTAATAGTGGAGTTCAAAAAATTTTAAGATCAATTCAATGATATAAATAGCGGTACATAACGACGGACTAAAATGAGTATGAAATAAAGGGTTGGTGTACTGGGTTTAAATACTGGTCAGTATCGACCTATTTTGGATGGTCAATATCAACCTATAAGGGGACTTTTTTGAAAATTTTAAAATTTTTTTAAGGTTTCCCACCCTCCCTCCTACCTCTCCTTCCCGCCTTTTTTTCAAAGTTTTTTAATTAGTTATTTATTTATTTCAACTTTTATCATTATTGTGAATTTTTAATTAAAATAATAATGAATATTTTTATTACTAATAATAATTATAAATTAAATAAATCTTAAAAATAAATTATGTTTATTTAAATTTAATATTTTATATAATATTTATTAATAAATTATTAATAAATTTTTATTTTTTAAATAAATAATTTAAAAATATCATTTATAAAATAATATTTATTTTATAAAATTTCAATTATTAAATCAAAATTTATTTGAAATTTATATATTTTAAAAATATATTTTAAATTTAATTATATTTATTAATAATTATTAAATTAATTTTATATATTAAATTAAAATTGTGATCGTGTCTAATTAAATATAAAATGAAATGGAACGTGAAAAAACAACAATTCTAAAAAATAATTCAAAATTTTGATAAAATATAAAAATTTTAATTATTTTCATTATTTTACAATAAATTATTATATTTAGATAATTATTATATATAGATAATTATTATATAGAGATAATTATTATATATAAAAATAATTATAATATAATAAATATATATAAAAACTAAAATGGATAAGATATAAACAAGAAAAGGCTAAATTAAATAAACTACAAGTATAATATGATAATAGATTATTTTGTAATTTTTAAAAAATATTCAGGGACTATTTTATAAATTTAAAAAATTACCTGAAATGGTATATAATATTAATCGATACCGATACAATACCGTACCAGAACTCAATCCGGTATAGCATTCGTAGCATTGATTCAACCCTATTGGATCCTCATCTTGGTACCACAAAGCTACCAGGTACTGGGTGGTTTTATCGTTCCTCACTCAGTAGCAATTTAGAGCCCAGGCTTTGCTGGGTTGTTGGTCTGCTAAAGCCACAATCTGTTGGTTAATGAATTCATCTTCATCTTCTAGGCCTAGTGACCGACAACTCTTTGTTGGGGCTAGGCATATAGTTGGGCCAACCGCATAAAAACTTGAAAAAACTGATTTTGAAACTGGGCGTACAAGCTTCATAATCTGTGTTTTCTTAACATCATCCTAAACCTTAAGCATATATTTTGTTTGAAAACTAATCCTTCTAATCTTGTATTAGAGGTTAAGCAAGAAATGAAATGTCGTTAGAAGAATAGATTTGCTAATAATTGCTCACCCTGATACAAGGAACATATCTTGCGTACATTCGTTGGCAATGGTAATTACTAAACAGACCGTAAGCCTGTTACATCTCGTAGAAGATGACTGCCAATAGGCTTAGCTTTCGCAAGGGAATCAAAATAATTCACTTCTAAATCAAGACAGCCTTGCAATAATTGAGAAAGCAGTTTTGCGTTTTCAGGTTTCTTGTTGGGTTGTTCATCATCGATGATGTGCTGGTTAAGAAGTTGAACAATCAGGACTACTATATTAAAAAACCATTGGACACGAATTTATTAAACCATGCTACAATCTAATATTGATCTTCTTTTAAAGACTTAGTAAATGGTTTAATGCATGCATTAGGATTAGGTATAGAGAAGGGGACAAGATACATGACATACGGTGACTGATTAAATAACCTTAACGATTAGCAATCTTCATCAAATAAAAATTATTAAATGTGTATATATAGAAGCGCATTGGTTTACAAATACCTTTAGCTTGTGGCATATGTTTCTATATTAAAAAACTTTACCTTTCTACATATATGTGAACTGACAGACACAATAGTCTTTCATATTATGAAATATGTCACCTAATTCATGCTAATACATGTTGATGGGACACAAAGAACTTATGCAATATATGATACAAGCATAGAAAAGCAGCCTGAGATTGTGCAAGACAATGATCACTTAAGCAGAGATTCCACGAGTTGGAACGATAACAATGGTGTCTCTTTACATCTTATCACTTAAAGAACAAACAAGCTTAGTTTTCCTCAAACCCTAGTTTGGTTAAAGAAAAGATATGGTTGGTCATTCAATTTCGGTCAATTGAAGGCAGCTCTTGCATGTCCAATGACGTAAGTTGACATATACTTAGCAACTTAGGACCATTTGGTTCGCTGAACTGTAGTTTACGTAATTAAAGTGTATTAAATTGGGAGTGTTTGACCATTGATGTTGTATATAGAAATGTGAAATGATACCTTTTTTTATTTTTGGAAAAGTGAATGTTTACATTCTTACCTTACCTTGTTTTCATAAACATGTCGATATTGCAGTTTTAAGATGGAATTCCCATGTCTGCACTTTTTGACTTGGGAAAGAAGATAAGATGTTCATTTCCGATTAAACTAATTGTGTTTGCACCTACCAAGTTTGATTAGACGTAAACTTGTTACTTCATATGATGTATATTGCCCCGTCAATTATCATTTATTTTTAAATATAATATTAATGTTAATGTTTAAATTTTTAAATTAATATTTAAAAATATAAATTAAAATTTTTACCTTCAACGTTTTAAATAAAACTTTAGAGTACATTGTTAAAATATAATATTCTTAACAAATATCTGTATAATTTATTTAAACGAAATTAAAAGTTGTTTAATAATATAATATTGCACACCATATTTAACAATAAATATTATAGAATCATTTAATCTTAATTATTAGTAGGTGCATGCCTATCAAATTAAACAATCATATACAAATTGGCGGTAGTTGCCCATGGATACGTGAATGCTGAGCTTGTAGTTAAATCTTGAATTTGTCCTTATCACTATCCATTTGTTTGTGTGAATGCTGAGCTTGTTCCTCGTGTTTTATTATATGCTTAAAGAACTAACAATTAGTTACCGATTATCACCTGACAGAAATATGGGTTCTTGCTGGAGCCACCACTACTAAAACTGCGTAATCCTTCACTCCAATTTGAGTCCCACGGTAAAACCGAAATAAGGTTATATTGATAAAACAGAATATAAGGATGGCATCAGGTTAGATCGGTAAGAATCTGATCTCTTAACTCGTCCAGGGCTCGACTCACGGGTTAAGTAGCTTGTGGTCCGACCAGCCAGGGCTGCTCGACCCCTAGTTCGAAGCTGGACCCAACTTTATATTTTTTTAAAAAGATTATAAAAATGATATGGTTTTGTACCTTTCTATCAGGCCAAGCAATCTCTACCTAAAACTGTCAACTTATTCATGTATAACTCCATCTATCCTTGCGTGTCTACCTCACTTACAATAATCCAGTTGGCAGGGGCCTCAGAGGTCCCTCGTCCAACAAACTAACACACATATTGGTATCGATGTCAGGCTCTATGCCCAACTTCCCCTGCAAGTAGAAATAATAATTTACAGTTGACTGATGGTAGGTTCAGACCATCAATTTTACGGAAGCAAGTCAAAAAACTTGTTCAGCACTTGAAAATCGAAGTCAAGTAGGCGGTGGTTGTTGAACAAAACACACAACACAGAAAGAAATTAATGGCATGGAATAGTTTCAACGTCAAGCAAAGCTGTGCCGGTCCATAACTAATCAGTGACAGCAACGAACTCGTTATCTGAGTTGTTTAGCCAACGAAGAAATAATACAAGTTGGTTAAGACTTCGATTTCATTTATGATACAACAGAAGGAGGATTATCTATTGTAACAGAAGAACTTGAAATTTCGATAAGATTCCAGTTAGCAGACCTAATCCAAGTACAATATGCAGTTGTCCTGTCAAATATATTTAAGGGCACAAATACAATCGCTCGATTTATAGGGCAGGAATGATCCTTCATTTTCAAACATCGCTTCACTTGTGTCTTAGATATCTTTTTTATTTTGATGTACAAGTTTTCCTACTTTCTAAATTTTTACAAGAACAAACAGTAATTAATATTGTTATAGGTACAATTAATAATTTCATAAATAACTTGAAATATAGTAAATAAAAGTTTTCATTAAAAAACAAATCTTTGAACGCCACCCATTCATGTCCAAGCATGCTCGGATGAGTCCAAATCTTTTGTCCAATTTTTATGGTGTTTTATTGTATCCAGTAAATCTTAGCCATTCATTTGTATGGGCTCTATATTTATTTATGTAGAGCCCACGCGAGATCCGCATAAATGAATGGCTGAAATTTATTAGACACAATAAGACACTATAAAACTGGACAGAAGATCTTGTGCCCGCCATGATAGTCCCAAATCTTCAGCGGCGAAGAAGTGACAACAGGCAGTGACTTGCAGGCCGGCCGCAGGCGTACATGTGGACAAACCATTGATTGATTGATTCTTGTTAGTGAGATTTAACCATTATCCATATTCTTTGTTTAATTGTTATTATAAGGTGGAAGAACACTATTGTCAAATTATTTTAGATTATAAAAGAAGAGAGACTTTGCGATGAAATATACACCTAACATTGACATTGCTTTAAGTTCCGTTGGACTTACAACGCTGAAACCTATGACTTCTTGTCTTGGTGCTGCGATAAGTTGGATTGAATTGGTCCTCTCCTCTTTGCTTTGCCGATATTTAATTAATTCACTCTTATTGTCAAATCCCCGTCCCTCTTATTCTTTTTGTATTTCCTTTCCCTCAAGACACATAAGATGGTTGAAAAATTCAATAGAAGTTACCTTTTAAGGATAATTACAATCATAGCCCTAATTTTAAAAAGTGATAATTAAATATTTAATTTTCAAATTTTTCTAAATCTAATCCGATGCTTGTATTTTCGTTAACGTTGCTAACACGACAAAGCACATAAGACATAAATCTAAATACGTATAATTTGTATTAAATTGTACACGTCGAACTTAATCAAATTGTACACGTCAGACTTAATCAAATTATTTAAGTGAAATTAAGCAAATTTAAAAAATTAAAAGAAAAAGATGAAAGATATCCCAAATTAATTTAAGGTCCCTTACTCTCAATAATTTCAACCAGAATCACATATATCAATACCAACTCAGAGGAAGGAAAGTATCAGATAGCAAATAAGAGTGTTAATTGGATTCGAGCAGCAATCTTTGCTAACAACTTGCATCATTCACTCTCTCCTGACGTAATATCTAGATGAAAATTTTAACCGGATAATATGCTGATTTTGAATTATTCCCTACAATGTAGCTCTTTTTTTGTATATTTAGGGGTCGTTTAGTTCTTCTTCTGTTTTTCTGTTGTAATTTTCAGTTTTTATTTTCAATTTTTTGTTTCTTTTTTTATTTTAAATAAAAACAAAAATCTGTTTGATTATTAATGTTAATGTAGTTATATTTTTATTACTGATAATAATTACATTTTAGATTTTTAATTAAATAAATTTATTTAATCTCTTATATAATATTATTGACAAATTATTAATAAAATTGTTATTTTAACAAAATAAATAATTTATAAATTAATATTTTATTTATAAATTAATATTTATTTGAAATATATGTTAATTATTAAATCAAATTTTATTTGAATAAAATAAGACCCTTTGTTGCTCTCTTCCTTGAAAGAAACAGATGTTACAATTTAATAAAGTTGTAATCATACGAGTTATGTCTTAATTGGCTTGTCAGATTAATAACATTAACAGAGATACTAATGTCTAATTTGCAAAAAAAATTGAAAAATTGAAAATTTAATTGCTGCTTTTTAAAATTCAGGTTATAATTATAAGATTAAATAAAATTTGAAATTTTTTGTATCTAATCCCACATTTTATTTGGAAGAAAATATTTAAATTGAATGGAAATATAAATTTATTATCGGACTATTTTCTTCCTTGACATTAATATTCCCTATTTTAATTAACTCAAAAGTTTGAGTGTTAGGCTGGTTAGCCTAGTTGCGAAACCTTTTCTTATGGGAAACACTTTCACATCCTTCTCGTAGATGAGTGATTGATCTTCAATATGCCCCACAAAAGATTCTAGCTAGTGTTGTAAATAAACTACTTAGAAGCCCCACCTGTTAAAGACAGTGCGGAAGTCTATAACCCTCAGAATTCAGAAATCCATGTATACATGCATGTGTGTTCTTAACGTGGCAAACTCATCCATAAGATAAAATCTGATGATTCCTCAATAAAGGCTTATCCCAATACTCTACCATCAAGGAGTTTAAGTTCTCATTGATGGATCCTTAGCCAACTTGATTCGGCAGGCGCATGAATTGTTTTGTCACTTAATGCGATCGATGCATTAGAATGTTGTATTTCTTTTTCATAATATAATATTTATGTATGAAAATCGTGTACCATCTTTGTCAGTTTTGAAAGATTAACATGCGTAATTTGTTCATATATAAAAGAGAAGACAGTTGCACACGTTTGTTTTGGTGGTTTCCTTGTATGCATATGTTCGTTTTGTGTATGAAAGGGAGAAGAAAAAAAAAAGAAATCCAATGTAAGCCATCGTCTCCCCTGTTGCAGGAGCTATCTTTTATTATTTAAAATGGGAAAAGATAACAACATTTTTAATAAAACAGGAACCTTAGGCCTTTTTCTCGTGGAAATTCTTGTCCATCTGATTCATTAATGCATCTGTTTTACTGTGCTGATCATGTTTGTCAAACTCGAATGCTGCTTTTATAAATTTCAATGTAACTTAGGTACATGCTTTTCCTTTTCTAGTCCCACACGCAAGGATTCTGAGAACAGACAGTCCCTACCAAGCAGCCATGACCCGTCTAACGTTTAAAGAGATGAGCTAAAAATTGATCATTAATTTGTGCAGTTTCAAGTGTTGAACTATGGGACAGCTCAGCTCCCTATCTCATCCAAAACATAGAGGACCCACTTTTGATAGATTTAGGAAACGTGAACGTCTTAAGCATTCATGATCATTTTCTGATTTAGGTTCGTTTAAAAGCTACAGTAACTATATAATCTGTTATATGCTCTTATCGTTAAATTCTAAACTAAATGAAAGACTCGTATATAGATAAAATTAAATGACACAGAACGAGGATAGCATATGTTCCTGGCCAAGTTGAGAAGACTAGTTGTAACTAAAATGGCAGTCTTTTTAATGGCAAGATGGTATTCGAATAAGATGCTTTTAAGATTAACCAGAAGTGGAGCGGAGGGCCAGACAAATAATGCACTCTCGTCTAAGGCAATAACAAGTTGATTTCAGTTTGTATTTCTGTGAAGTAAAGGAAGACAACGGATAAGACTGAAATTGATATTATATCTCAATGTAGTAATATATACGCAGGAATTCTATTTGGAGAATCACTTTCTTCAAACCTTTGGATGAGGCAAAGTATTCATGCCTTGAAAAGGCCATTTCCTCATCAATTATTGAAGTTAAATTAGATACAAAAGTATGATTCCTTCCCCAATATAACTTCAATGCATTGCATAACATAAACAAAAGATGTGATTCAACATCATATCATAATATTTATAAATAGAAATCCTGGATGGATAAGTACGTACATAATCTCATTTTCGAAGGTTTTGAATCGGTTATCCATGACAACAAAGAGGAAACTTCCTTGCTCTCTCATCCGTTTGTGCACCCATTAAAGTACAGTATCTACAAAATACTGTGACCATTGTAGCCTTCCAGTAGTTGACTAAGATATGAAGCAATTTTAATGTAACACCACATTTAAAACAGCTGCTTTCCGTCCTACAGACCTCAACTCAACACTTTCCCTGGGCGGTTCAGAGATGATAAAAAACACAAGTAGCTTTTGCCCCGCTTGGACAATGACGTAATGTTACTGAGTTTGTAGTCATAAAATATGAAACGCATTTTTAGTGTTTATGTTATAACAGAACCAAATTCAATCGTAGGAGATCACATTCACATCACTTCTGTTAATTACAAACCTTCACAAGTTACATAAAATATAGTATTGGGTCACCTAATCTTTAGCAGTTATCACCTAATCTTCAGCACTAATTCAAGGACATCATCATCAGTTAATATCAGTTAGTTGTTGTCAATAACAATCAGCACGCCCTCTACGTAATTCCATTGGTACTAATCGCTTTGGTTTAGACATGGCTTGTCTTTTAAGTGATATCTGTATTCTCGTAACCGTCAAATTTAATTTTGTAATGATTAATTGTTATGTCTAATGTTTTAAAGAAATTTATGATTTAAAAAGTTTAACATTATCATAAAAATTGAATAAAATTTTAAAAATGATGGAAAAAGATTATCCTTATTTTAAAAAATTTAAATTTTAATTTAAAATATAAGAACTGATTGGCTTATAAAAACTGGCCAATCAATTAATAAATTAATTAATTTTTAATAACAAAATTATTAAATTAAATTGAATTGACATGTTAAAAATTGAATTAAAAATTAATTAATTTAAAATTTTACTATTAAATGATTTAATTTTTAAAACGTTCTATAATTCCAAATAAAGATTTGAGGGTTTAATTGTAAAAGTGCACATTGCTTGCGTAGGCTGGAATTTAGTTAAAACAGTGACGCTGTTGTTGTGGCTGTGGACTCCAAGGAGAAAAGAGGAAAAGGGCGGAAAATCTGACGTGGATTATCGGTATTGGTCTCAAAAGTGGGGTCAACTTTAAAATGCTGAGAGTACAAGATTTGGATCACGGACGCGGCAACTTGATGACTTTCTTGGAGTTAGATGAGTAGATGGAATATTCATATTTACAATTGATAAGCTTTAACTACGAACCAAATAAGTAAGCAACTTGACTTGTGCATTATGTTTTTTTCTTCATTTCATTGTTAATATATATTCGCAAAATGATAAGCTCAAATATGTATTAGTTGTTCATGTGAAACCGGATATCGGATAGTTTAATACAAGGACAGATTTAGAAATTTTTTTAAGTAGGAGCTAAATTTTAATAGGGATAAATTTTTTTAAGTAAAGGCAAAATTTGATTTTAATTTATAAAAAATTTAAAATAATAATATTTTTATATGATTTTTTTTTAAAAG
>JAOTBA010000204.1:11308825-11322066 GCA_025629845.1 Erythroxylum squamatum
GTAATTAATAAGGGTATATCAGATATTTCATTAACTTTCTTAATAAGTGTGCATTCCTCTAAAACGACACTTATTATGAATCGGAGGGAGTATATATCTAGGTTGGATGAAGCTTTAATTGTTTTTATTTTATTATATAATAATAAGATGATTAATATGTTATATAATTTATAATTAAGTAATAATATTTTTATTTATTATAGCAATAATTATGAAAGTAATAATATTTATTTCATTTGAAAATAATTTATTTATACTAATTTTTAATTTATTTATACTAATTTTTACTTATAAATAATTTTATTTCAATATTTTATAAGCATGCAAAATTATAAATAATTTGTTAATAAAATTAATTATTTAACACTAGTATTATATCCAATGAACTTATGAGATATGAAAATTTACTAGAGTCTAGTGGATATAATAAAAAAATTAATCAGCACTAATACTAGCCGTAACAAATCGGTAAGATATTAAAAAAATTGATCAATATTGACATTGTGTTTAGTAGGCCAAAAACATTAGCACTAAGTATAATAACTGATATAATATGACAAGAAAAATGAATGATTAGTTATTGATTAAGATTAAAATAGTCAATTAATTTGTATATATTTAAAACATGAAATATATTAAAATATAATAAATTCATCATCTTACTTATTAGTATTGACATAAATATAATGAAATATATCATAAAACTACTAAATATATTATTAATTATTAATAAAATAAAAATAACATTACATAGTCAGTATTATTATACTAGTTAAATAAGTAACACTATGTCAATATGATAAATGAATAAAATACTATGAAATTTCATAATGCTATTTATTAATAATAAAATCAATCAAACTATTATTAATTATGTATAATAAAAATTATAAATAAAATTATTTAATATCTTATTTATTAATATCATTACATATTAAAATAAAATTTTAATGAAAAGACTTAATTTATTATCGTAATAAATTGATCAATATATTATTAATTAGTACCACAGCAACAACAATATTTAGTAAAATCTCGCTGAGATGTAAGGTCTGAGACGGTCCAGTAATACACAGCCTTACCTCTAACTAGTAGAGAAATTATAATATAATTATTAATTTATAAATAAATATTAAATAATGGGAAGTTTTACAATTTTTTTATCGATAAAAGTTAATTAAGTTAATATATAGTTATTTATAAACTATAAAATGCAAATAAAATTGATATTTTTAATTTTAAATAAAATAATATTATATATTAAATATGTAATGGTATGTAAATATGATAACCCAGTAAATCAATTTATTTTATATATGCTTTGCTAATGTTTGTATTATGCTTCTTTTTAAAAAAATGTTTGGATTATGCTTACGTTTTTATAAGAAAGTGATTTTCAAAACAAAATAATTTTTTTGTTGAATTGGTGAAATCACCAAAAAAAAAAACGTCTTTTACCTTTAAAAAATAGTAAAATGAGCAATTTAATATGAATATCCTTTTTATACATTCATCCCTCAGTAGTAAGTTTTAACAAGAGTGAGTAATCTAAACAATTATTTTCTGTAATTTCTTCACTTGAATACTCCATCTTACCAAAATTTGTTGACTTACTATGATTATATGTTAAGTCTTCTCACCTTAATTGTCTTCATTTTTCTTTCTTGAATTGTTTGTATCTATGCCTTTACATCATTATCATTTTGCAATGACCTAAAACTATCTTCAAATGATTCATGCAGGAATTTACATACTTTCTCATACCTTGACCTATTAGTATAGAACATTAAATCAACCAAGATTATCTCGTCCACTTCAATATCAAGAGAATATTTCTCTCTACCTTCATATCTCACATTTGGTTTGAACTTGAAACATCCATCATACAAGCACTAGAACCTAATTTCAAGGTTAGATGTAGCAGCTAGCCATTTTTGAACTAGTACCTACAACATTATACATTATGTGATATAAGAGAAAAAGAAAACCAAACATAGTTTAATAGAGAATAATCCAAAATTTCATAACTGATAATAAATTACAAACATCCATTATCCATTATGAAATTGTAATATTATATCAGCTAAAGCAAAACCTAAGTTATACAACATTTTGTGGCAATGAGCTTATCCTAAATTACAGGCTATCCACAACTCAAATGTTAACTAGTAATACATAATGGAGAACATTCCAAATGTCATAAAATTGAATAAATTATGTCTTTTAGCCTTTAGGGAAATAATTATCTTACTTAACCCAACACTACCAACTTTGATAGACAACAATAGAATGCATTTCAAGATAAATTATAAATCAAATTCATGTTAATAAAAGCAAATAGAAAACCAAATTGGCATAGTGGGAGTCCATTACCTTCAAAGTTGAGTAACAAAGAGATAGATGGCCAAACTCCTACTTTGCAATTCAATATATTTGCGAGAACAACAAATGAAAAGAATGAATTAAAAGTCTAATAGAAAACTCTAATTAAAAACCTAAACGAAAAACACATAATGGAAAATCCTAAATTGCAACGCCTAATTGAAAACCCCTAATTAAATACCATTTATTGAAAAACCTTAAATTGGAAACCCTTAATTAAAGACCCTAAATTACAAACTCTAAGATGAAATAATCCTTAATTTAAAACCCTAACAAAAAATCCCTAATAAAAAATCTCACTGCAAACCTTAGTTGAAAACCTCTAATTAAAGACCCTAGTAGAAAAACCCTAATTGAAAACTCTAACAAAAACCCCTAAATTACAAACTCTAACAGAAAACCTTTAACTGAAGTTATAAGATTTCAATTGAAACTCTAACAAAAAAGCCCTAAAATGCAAACCACAACATCTATAATATCCATAAATTAATAGGAGTGTAAAGGCACCCAACGTTCTCGCATGACCTCGTTTTCACATTATCCATTAGGTTTTGGGATAGAGAATAATGTCAATTAAATTGATTAACTAATCTATAAATGTATACAGTAGTATATTAAAGCGAGTTATTAAAATTGGAATAATTCCAAAGTTCTAATCTCAAAGGAACTATATTACTATATATATTAAGCCTAACTAAACAAAACATTAGCATAAACAAGATTTAGGAATATAATTAAATTGATAAACTAATGAAAAATAAGACACTCGAACTAGTGCAAGAGATCAAGAAGACAAACATTAGAGCTTTGGAGTTCACTTATGCATAATTTCACAAATGCACTTAATTATATATTTTTAAATAACAATTAAGCCAAAGTATATGTGGCCTCGAACGAAGCACGCATTTATATCTAATTATGCAACTCAGTACTTATTGCACTTCAAGACCAGTGGTGATCTTGTTCTAGAAGTTCGAGTGCAATTTGTCACGAGTTTGCTACCAATTATGAATGCTTTATATCCGACATTGAGAAGATCTATCAAAAATAAGATGATGTTTATTATTTCCAAAGATTCAATTATTGATTTTGTCTAACTCATTCTTTTATATTCATTTTGTTCAACTTCACTATAAGTAATTCTATTTGCAAAAAATAGAATATAATATATTTAGGAATTGTTTTATAATTTTTTAAATAATATCGTACCAAAATTAAGACCTGGCGGAGTCGAACTGGATAATTAATGTCCAACAGCCACTGAACTTTATTATTATTCTGGGTGGCTACATGCTAACTAAATAAAAGCAGTTGCTGGCGGCAAAAGGCCATAGTTTGGGTCAGTATGTGTTGATTGTCCAATTCTTTCAGCGGCCCATTTCTTCAGGCATAACTTAATACGACACACACAGAAGCTCATTGAATTTGCAACCAATAACTTGAATTCTATCTCAGGAGTATGCCTCTGCCTCCTCCCTCGTTTTTATTTGCCGGTAATTCAGTATTCCCCAGTCCAACACATTTGAACGTAAATTGAAAAATTAAAGACGAAAGGACTGGGCGGTATGATATGAAACAGAAAGTAGTTACGTTACGTGAGGTGCCAAATTAAAAAGCTGCAAATACTGTAGGGCTGAAAAAAGAGTCTGTATCTGTATGTAGGCATGCATGCATATGTCCCTTTTTACTGTACCCATTCCATTCCATTCCTCTTTACAATTTCCAAAACACGACAAATGCCTCCTCTTCCTCTAAAAACTTACCGCTACTATTTACTATTTACTCTTGTCATTCCTGTTTCACGCACCCTTTTGACCCTCTTCAAACATAACTCACATGTCAAACAAGTAGTCTTCCTCCAATAACCTCACTACACGTTCATCGTCCAACTCCCATTCCCATTGCCACTCCAACTTCACTCCGTCACCTCCCACGCCGCCGTCCACCGACCATAGCACGTCCTGGTTCCCTATCGTCTCACCACGCGCTCCGTTGATTGCGTTCCCCGATCCACACGAGCCCTCCTCGCCAACGCCTTTCAACATCATCCCTCCCATGTCCACACTCGCCATCACCGACGAGTCGGAGTCCGAATACGACGAGCCGCAGCTCTCTTCGTTACCGTTTATGGTGATGTACGACGAGGACGACTGAAATATCAACGACGAGAAGGAGTAGGGGTTCTCGATGAACTTCACCCTTGTGGCAGTTGTGGACTCCGTGTCTGAGCTGGCGTCTAGAAACTTCATGAGCTCTCCCACTGTGCCGTCGTCCACCGACAACCATGGTACAATGTCCTCGCCGATATCGGCTTTAGTGGCCGCCAGTGTGCGCGGCGCTTTGAGCGTCGTCTCGTTAACGGCATCAGGAGCTTCCCTCTTTCTGGACTCGTCCATTGTAGCGAGTGATAAGAGAGAGAAGAGTATGAATAGTAAAAACGACAAGTGGTGGGTGCAGTTGGGGCCTGAAGGGGGTGGGTGGTATTAAATACTAGATACATTTAAGATGTTTGAATTGTAATAAACAGCGTGAGCATTGAGTAGGATTGTATTTGTATTTTGCTTTTGCACGGGAGGTATGGGTCCCAAATTTTAATTTCTGGTCTCGGGAGGATACAGGTGAGCTGTTAATGCCACGTGTAAGCGACGAAAATTGGCGGGAAAAAATAGGATAAGTTGTGGACAAGACGGGCAACAATTTTTGTATTCGTAGAGAATGGGCGTTACGTTGTTTATATTAACTAATTCATAAACAGACAGACACTATTCTAGTCCACACTCACTCAGGCTTTTCATGTTGAAATTACAGTTTCCAACAATGACTGCTTCACGTTTGTTTGCATACTATCAATTACTATATATATACAAAGATGCATTGCATTGCAAGGGAATATCTAATAAAATTTTTTATCAAACCTTTGCAAAGCCTGACGGGAGCTGTTTTGTAACAGGAGTCAATTGAGTTGGGAGGCAATCACAAGAAGAAAATAGCTTGATGATGATGAAAGAAATCGATTCCAAGCTAGAAGGGAAAGGGCGGCCAAAACCAACCCCACTTAACGCCTATACTCATTAACAAATGTGTCTCCTATTGCTAAGCCTTGAACACGAACGCCCACTCCCACACCCTACTGATTTCAAGGCACAACATATATCATCCCAATCAATATGAAACAACCATTCTAAGAACTTCTTGGTTTTAGTTCTTTCATAGAATAACTTTCAAAGCAATATCCAAGCACAGAAAGAGTTGTACATCCATAAACTACATGCATCAGCATCCCCTACCAATTTCTATCATATATGTTCAAATTGAAAATTACAACACAGCTAAATCACAATATGAACTCACTGCTAGAGTTCTTTGCATGGTTCCTGATGGTTAATCCATATTTGACTCCTCACGCCTTCGAACCACATGAAACAACATGCGACTTGAACTTTTCAAGCTCGGTCAAAACCTCATCCTCTGGCCGATAGAGTAAATCACTCATTCGCCATATCTGTTTTTACCAACAAAACCTTTTTCTTTTAGAATCTATCTTCATTATGCCATTCATCTTATCAAAATCAAGAAACCTTCTAAAAAGTAATCAGATAGATTGAAAGCAAGTAGAGAGAAAAACTACTCGCCTACAATGTGCCCCTGTAAAGGAATGTAAATTCTGGTTTTATAGCTATATATTACGTGTATATTTCATGATCTCTTGTATTCTGTTACTTGTTACTTATCTCAATTAGCGTGTAACTGTTAGTTTAAATATCTTGTATATTTGCCTTACACATCAAGGAGAACAACTACGAAATTCTCTCATCTTCTATTCCTCTCAAAACCTAAACTCTACAACCCCCTCCACCAGTTGTATCACAATCATCAGACACACTGCCAACCGTCCAAGGATCATATGTGTTCTAATGGAAATCAACAACCTTGTCCCTATATACAAGAGTCAAAAAGTTTGAAATCATATGTAGCCAAATCAAAAACTTCACAATCTACCCTATTTCAAATAGTATCAAATATGAATATGATAAATAAATACAGGACCTTTACTTTCCTTTCTTGTTGCTACAATTTTTTCTTTATTTAGTGTATGTCTTCTTCATATGTTGTCAATACCGAAAGTACATCTAGGATATGGCCTCACCTGCTCAACAACAACACAAAACAACGAGATCCAATGCATCACATTCGTGGTACAACAGTGCACCAATTGAGAAGTATAATCACCATTCATCATAAGAGGATAGGTACTTAAGCATTGCGTTTGTAAACACCATTTTTGGCAATCAACAAAGTACTGAATTTTTTGGTAATCACTTACATCATTGTAAGTTCCAGGCCTGATAGTTATCTAAAGATCAAAGAAGTCAAAAAGAAGCTACAAAATAAACCAACGAAGATCAGACAAGTCTAAAGCTAAAACAGGTAGCTTCAAAGCATTTTTCAACCAATTACCTGAAGCTTGTTAGACTTTATAAAGTGTCGACCACAGCGGCTGCCATCTGGGAAACGAACAAGCAGAGTTACCGCGTTTTCATCCTATAATGGTGGTTCCACAGGCAAGTAAGCTGCTTTTACAGCCAGTAAGCTCTCAAAATCCTGTCATCAATAAGGGTTAAACAAATGGCTATATATTAATTATACCAATCCCCCATACATTTTCCTCCACTTGTATGATGCATTAACCAATATTATTGAACAATAAGCTAATTACACTGACAAAATTCAATAATTGTGGGGCGAGATAAAATCACATGAATAAAGTTTTACAGTTTTAGTTATAAAATCTTACTGATTTATCATAGTTGACTTTGATTGATGACATGTATTAAAAATTCCACTTCCTAAATTTACTTATCCGATTGCCTCATATACTTTCTATAGCAACTAATATACTTTCTATATCAGGTGAGTTTAATGTAAAAGAAAATGATGTCGTTTGATTAAAAATTTACAGACGAAATTTATCGACGAAAAATTTCCGTCGCTAAATTCAAACTTTTTAAATTCTGCCAACATTTCCTGCCTTATTTACCGATTTACCGACGGAAATTAATTTTTTTAATTCCTCCAACAATTTCCGCCTTATTTACCGACGTGAATTTTATACCGTCAGCTAAAGTTCACTGAAACTTTACTGACGGACAATTTCCATCGGTAAACTTAACATTTTCTAATTCTGCCAACATTTCCCTCATTATTTATCAACAGATATCTTATACCGTCGCTAAAGTCTATCTCAAATTTTGCTGGGATGATTTTTCTCCAAATTTAGCGACGGATATTAATACCGCCGCTAAATGAGATTTTTTCCTACAATTTTACCGACGTAAATTTTGTTTCCGTCGGTAATTTGCAACGGTTTATTTTTCGTCGCTAATTGTTGCTTTTCTTGTAGTGAACTAGAGAAGGGTTGTTCCTCTCTATAACTGATTGACCATTGTTGTATTTTGTCTTATTAAGGATTTCGAGCTCCTCTTTGATCACAACAATAGTTGGTTCATTCCATTAGAATCCTTAGTAATAACTTTTAACTCAAAATAGTCCTCTTATTAGAATCTTCTGTCAGTTGGTCTCCACATTTTCCCTTGATGATGTGATTGTGATCTCCAGTGATAAGTTACCACAATTGTATCATCATACACACCACCTGCCTAGCCTCATCAAAGGTATTACTTCGAAGTTCTTGGTTGATCTCAATTATTACATACACTATAACTAATCCTTTTTAAGTTAGTCGTAGCCTCATCCATTCATATGGGCTTACAGCGAAGCTGGCAAGGTGACTTAAACTAAGGGTAGTCCAATATTCAAGTGGCTCGTTGTGTAAGTTGGTTCAAAGTGGAATATGTCTCTGTTAAATTCTTTGAAGTTAAGCTCTTGGTTGCCACTTCGAAAGGAAAATGAGCATGCCATTGAAATTTCATGGACCACTATCAAGAATCCTTTGAACTTGTGATTTGGAGTTGAACTGCAAAATGAAAAGGTTGTCATTAGAATTAGTGGGAGATGAGTCATTAATTACTAGGAGGGGAAAGAGAGAGGGCAGGGAGAGAGTAATTGAACATAAGCCAGCAAAACAAGAGGTTGAGAGAGAAAGGAAGGAAGGGAGCGTAAGCTGAGAGTGAAAAGAGGCCGGAGAGACTAGAGGAGACGGGAAGAGGCAATAAAAGTAACTGGAGTTAACGGTGAAGCTAGGTGTCCAGGGAACAAGGATGGAAACATTGGACCAGTTGCTGAAAGAAATGAGTTTGAAACCAAATTAAGAAGCAAATGGCGAAAAGGAAGAAGGAAGCACATTGAAGGAAGAGTTAGAAAGAGGACGGAGAGTTCAGAAAGAGAAGCCATGTAATTGATAAGTAATCAAATTCTTGAATGCACGCCGATGTTCAGTTTTGTTGGTAGAAGGTAAGAAGAGCTGTGGAGAAAAGTTGCATTGTTAAATTTTAGAGTTTATAGTCTAACAAATGAATTAAAGTCTGAGTTCATTCACTTGCAGCGTTCTACTTGTCTTCCTTGGGATCCACTCTTTAGTTCTTGCCTTGTACTTTGCGGCAGAAGAAATTAGGAGCAACAAAACTTGGCATGTTAAAAAAGAATATGCTTTCTGGTTTCTGGGTGTATTATCATTGTTATCTCAGAGTGGAGAATCCCCCACTTTCTTGCCACTAGCTGGTGATCCTTTGCACGTGCACCCAACACAAACATTCATGATAGTTGGATAGATACCTTCCTCTTTTCTGGACCTAATTTGTTCGTTGAGGTAAACGTACGTGTAATATTCACGAGGAGAGACTCCGGTGATTACATTATCCTTTGACTCGTATATGATATATAGCTTTATTTTGTTTCCACCAAACTTTAGCACCCGTTCGAATATCCACGTAATCGTCTGCGTGAAACCGAACAGGAGCTTCATATCTGTTTTTCACTCTCCAGTTCCAAATTCAAGATGCATGGTAATCTACGTCCCTTTAAACAAACTCAAAAAGATTACGTTACAATTGCTTTTATTGTTAAAAATAGCTAGCAACGAGTATGAATATGACATTGTCATTAAACAAAATAATTTTATTCAAATTAATTAAAATTAAACTTGATAAAAAAATGTCATCTCTACCTAAAGTAATAATTCCCAAAAATAAAAAAGGACTTGTCGAATGCAGCACAACACTTTGCGTGTATAAAGCAATTTGACGTATGGGGGGCCACGTTTTAGGGCAACAAACTCTAGGGACGGATCCTCTTTCTCTTACTTTGTCCCCTATTTTGTCCCATTTAATTCCAACCATTTATTTGTGTGGATTCTACATAAATAAATGGCTGAGATTTAATTAGACAGAGAATTTTGACATACAAACCCTACGGTCCAATCTCCATAATCTTTATTCTTTAGAACCATTTAGGTGCTTGAGATGTATCATTCAATTTGGAAGACTAACATGTTCAGTATACGCATAGGTTGTGAAATTACCATTCATAACCAGCTATATAGCCAAGCAGCCTTTCCCTTTTCCAATGCTTTGTAGCAAAATGCTAGTCAAGATTGAGACTCGTTGCAATCTCAGCCTGGACTTCAAAGCCTCCAAAGAACCTTTTTCCTTGTGGTGTGAAATTATTTTCTCATTATGACCTCATCACTTTGATGAAAGGGCACTAAAATTGAGTATCATGTTTTATTAAGAAAAAAAAAGGAAAGACGCAGCAAGTATGTTAATTCGCTTTACATTAATTTAACTAATTCGCTTTACATTAATTTAACTAATTCAGTAATTGTGCAATGCCTTGTAGATGTGACAATCCTTGAAAACATTAATTGTCCACATGCATTTATATACGTAGATCCGAGTCATCTCGACGAGGATGGATGTCTTGCAAATTAAGCTCATTATTAAATATTAATAATATACAAAATTATTTAATTAAATAATGCTGCCTTCAAAATATTATATACAATTAGTTGACCCTTTGTCAATTTAAACCAAGATAATTAATTTTAATATAAACAAATAATTATTAATTTAAATTGAATTTAACTCTTTTAGATTATATTTAAAAGTAAATTTGAACTATTATATTAATAATATTTAATTGGTCATTATTTTTAAACCAAAATTAATTTAAAGCTAAAACTTAAAAATAATTTTAAATATAAAAGAATTTCTAAAATTTTAAATTTCAGATATTTATCTTTTATCATTTAGAGCAATAAAATAAAACGGTCAAGCATCATTTTTCTCCTCCTTCCTATAATAGGAAAAGAAATTAACTCCATTAATTTGTCTGTATAAATAACAAAAGCTACAATAAACAAATGTTACCCCCTCTCTCTCTCTTTTTCGTTGTTGCTTCCTCTCTCGTAATCACTTCCCTCTGGAGATCCCTCAGAAAATTCTCAACTGGGTAACTCTCCTTTTTCTTCTTCTCTTTTAATCTTTCCTTAAGCTCTGATTTTTCTGATGACTTTAGGGTTTCATGTGATTTGCGTTGTGGACGTTAATTCCTACTTCTTTTTAATTCTTATTATTGTAATACACAATCTGGGTTTTGTTTCTTCTTCCGTTTCTTGTGGATTATGACTTCTGTCTCTTTTAATTTTTTCAGGCATTATATTCTAAGTTTATCATCGGTGAAACTTAAGCTCGGGATTTTTTAATGCTGATAAGGTACTTGTATCTTCTCCCTCTGACCGTGAATAAAATCTGAAGCTTTAATAACATTAAAAAAAAAAACTCTTTTCTTTAAAACGCTTGCTGGGTTCTTTTTCGTTTCCATCAAATATTGTATATTTCTCACTGTGGCTAAATGTTTCATGGCTTTTCTTCCTTTTTTTTTTAATTTTTAGGTAGGCAGACGTCATAAATTTTGTCAAATTAAAATATTGGTTCTTTTCGTGGAAGAATTCGTTTAACTCTCTAATTATGATTACCTAGTTGATATTTATGAAATATATGAACTGGGTTGATATCTATGTTTAAGAGTTAAGATTTGGTTTGCTCCATAACGCGGATATGTCTTTAACAAAAGTTTTTGCGGCAGCCAATATCAATCGTCTCTTTTGAAGGTTGTTTTGGTTTCTTTTCAGAATCTCTTTGTAAGACAAGGTTTATCCCATGTGTGAAATGTAACTTGATTATGATCCTTTGATTGCAGCTTCCACCAGAACTTGTTTTTATGTTCTTTTATTGGTTTCATGTCAAGGTCTCAACATATCCATTAACCTGGGAAACGGTAATTTGATTGCTGCGAGATGGAATTAGTTTCAAATTTTATTTTTTAATTGTCTTTTTGTTGCATGTTACCCACCTTTCTGGGTTCCTATTTCTTGTGGTCAACTGGTTTGGATTATCTACTATCTTGTGGTGGTAAGAAATAATTTTTATTGTCAAGTTTGTACAAGTTTTAAAAGGAGTAGCATCTTGTGTGTATGTGATTATGCTCTATTCTTTTGCTAAATAAAGGATCGACTTCCCTCCTAAATTTATCTGACTATTAAAATGATTTCATGGACGAATATGCTATTTAGATATGGGGATTTAAGGTAATTTAGAACCTGTGGTGGATGAGATTGAATTGCATAATCTGTTTTGTAGGAATTTCTTATGCAGTGTTATAGAAAATAACATATTTTGGAATATCTCATTATGTTTGAATTAGTATAGCATGCCAGTTAAACATGCCGAATGTAGAAACGGAACACTAGCCTTATTACTTTTCATTTCATTTTCTTCTTTTATATTTCTTTTGGGGTTCAGCAGGCATGCTGCATTTACTAATATTACTTTGTGATCACTGTCTTTGTATGTCATAATGGCCTTTGGTTTTGCTATTTAATGTAGAAGATCCAGGGTAGTTTCATCAAGTGCTGGATTCATGTAGAAGGAAATTTAAATTTTCATTTTCCTGATGTGACATTAGGATGTATTATTTTAGGATAGCATCCCTTTGGGTGGATATTATTTATGCATGAGGACTTATGTGAAATATATCCAATATTATGCATTCTCAGTGCCTTCAAGAATTTTATTCATGTGGGACCGTTGGTAGTTTAGGTTTTAAAGATTTTCTCAAAATAAATATAATGTCTAATGTGTAGGGTAAATTGATTTAGAATGCCAAGCCTAAGAAAATTTGCCCCAAGGGACTATATCTGTCTGAGGGTGGCATCAAGCCATTCTTATATGAGGCTCTCAGATCAGAGAGTTTTACTGGCTCATATTTTCATTTCTATAACAAAATGATGTTAACTTGCATTCCAGATTTCAAGTTATCCAAAATGCTAATCACTAAACAGTTTTTGAGTAGAAAACAAGAATATCACACGTGTGTTATCTTGGAATAAGATACAAATCTTCAGTCTGAAACCTAGTGAATTTTCAATAAAACTTATACTTGCAAAAATGACTATTACTGATAAAATCTTGTCTGATGAATGCAACACTAATGCAAGATTCAGAGTTTGGTCAATTTTGTGGGTCATAATTCATTTCTAGAGGCAAATTATTGTTGTAAAGGGTTCAAGATTTCTAGTTATCCAAAAGGTTTACAGCTGTAAAGTCTTGCAATAAAAACAAGAACCTTGATGCCCTAATGGATGTAGATTAATAAATGACTCCACAATGTGAAGCTATACCAAGCAAAAAATTGGCTATTGCAAACTTTTTTTATAAAACTAAGGGAAACAAAAATATATTATGACCATGTTCTTTTTCACCCAATTTTAATAAGATTGTGATTTATATCTAACTACAGTAGATGATAGAAGCCTCTACTGGTTTCATGCTAAATCTTTAAGAAACTGATATATATATATAGAGAGAGAGAGAGAGGGAGGGAGAGAGAGAGGGAAAATACCT
>JAOTBA010000204.1:11344854-11358728 GCA_025629845.1 Erythroxylum squamatum
TGATGGTTATCTCGCTGAGTTCGCAAAACTCAACAAAATTGCATCATTGTTTTTCAGGATCGATAGGCGACTATAGCATTAGAGTGGCTCCACTACCGCGTAGAGTGTGATTGAAGTGAAGCCATGGCGCAAAGGTCGGTCAGCTGGAATATTTTGGATGACATAGATAGTTTGTGTACATAGTTTTCCTTAGTGTTGTAGTACCTTTGTAATAGACTTTATAGATGTTCATGTAGTAAGGATTGCAAGACTTACTGTAAAT
The DNA here is from genome assembly GCA_025629845.1 of Erythroxylum squamatum. NCBI lineage: Eukaryota > Viridiplantae > Streptophyta > Magnoliopsida > Malpighiales > Erythroxylaceae > Erythroxylum > Erythroxylum squamatum. The sequence goes on from JAOTBA010000204.1 coordinate 11,345,117, forward strand.
TGTTGATTTTGAGTAATGAAATGAGGAAACAGTTAGTTTCGAAATATTATGGATTTTCTATTGTTGCTTTATAAGCAGATATTGATATGATGCCATGTGGAGTGAGTGTAGTGATCGATAGTAGTGCGCCTTTATCGTAGGATATGTGCCGGAATGACCTCCGGGCGTCCCGGTGCGTACTCTATGGTAAGGGGGCGCTACAGTTTATGACTGAATTGTGATTCAGTTAAAGGTTTGGAGATAAAAAAATATGCATCTAAAGCTTAAATCAAACAAAAATAAAATAAAAAGAAGAAGAGCCTATATCTGTACCTGTTGCACAAAACAAAAAGCTAAAACTCTACACAGGAAAATATGAGATAATCAATAGGAGAAAGCACAAATATGTACTAAGTATATTTATGCTTCCAATTTCAACAATCTTCAATTTGCTGATCCAACCTCATGCCTGTTTCCTCTTGGTTAAATCTAAAGTAGTTGACATTTACTAAGTTTACTACTGTATTTATATGATAATTAAGGAATATTTTATACCTTGCCCAGAAGAACAAGTTTTGCTTTAGATCCACAAGTCACCACCACTGTACTTATTCGTGATCATAAGTCATTAATTTACTGAGACTATATCCTCTAATACATATACAAGAGACAGATAGGCATGAGGAAATAGAAACGGAGTAGATGATCGAAACAAAGACAACGTGCCAAATTCTGTTTCCGTTTCCAATCTTGTGTTTAATATAAGGATAAACCGAGTCTGCTTCATCATTTGGATAGAAATTTGTTTTAAAAAAAAGCAGCCTAAACAAAGCTAAGATGAACTCAATTCATATTTTTGAATGGACTAATACTCGTATCAATGTTTCAGTTCATTTGAACAAACTAGTAGATACTATGCCCATAACAATCATCCCATTGGCACTTACTATATAATACTTAATTAATTAATAATTAATATTAATAATTAAAAATTAATAATAACATGCACGGTTGTGACTTAATATGTACATAAAGTGAATAATTAATAACATGCAAATTAAAATGAAATTGGAGCCGTTAATTCTTAAAATTAATTCAGCATCATACATTTCTAAATTTTACTTATCCTTTTGGATTATTAATTTTTCTTTATACTTTGTTAATCCAATTTAAATATTCGACTCATATTTTTTCCTCTTTTTGTGTACAAAATTTTGTCCAAAAGCATACATTTCTAATTTTCCCCTCAAAATTTTAACTTTAATAACAATCATTCATAACAAAACATATAAACACGTACTCTTTAATTTAAAAATAACCGGGATTATACGTCTCTAAATTACCACTGCGCATTAGTGAAAATCTACTAGTTTGCTAACTCAGAGGAAAGTAGTCATGACTTGCCCTGCTGATTTAACCTGCACCAAATAATTTTACATATATAAATATAGCTAAATTGGTGTAACTAATTGCTCATTTGTGACTGAAAGGATATAGATTTGAGTCACGAAAATAATCTCTTTATAGAATATAGAGAAAAAATTATATATAATTGATAGCTCTCTCTCCACCTTCGCAAAACAATGAGCCTTATGCATTAGAACAACTCTCTTTTATACATGGCCAAATTGCTAGTATCACTCAGAATTTGATATTGAGCCGAAAAAATGAAAGAAAAAGTTGTATACAGTTGGGAGAATCTAACTAAGAAGGGGCATAGGCTGCTATTTCTATTATGACTGGACACACAGAACAATATTAATTTAGTAATCCTTGATTACTTTTATTGCCTAGAATAGAATAAAAGAACCATGCATTCCTCGTCAATTATAGGTGTTCAATGCGAACCTGGCCATTTTCTGAAAACAATCCCATGTTCACTCACGCTTTCCCCTCTCAGTCTCCTCATTCTCTGCCAAAACCATCCGCTTCTTCCTGTTGTCAACGGACCAGAACTAGAACATTTTCTCAATCTAAATGATCCAGATGCCTGCCTTTCATAACTCACAGACAACCCCAACAACTCTGATATTGACAATGCCCTCTCTATATCCGGCTCAGAGTCGTAATTCACTGCAGTCGTTTGGTTTCCAAAAGGATCAACCCGTCCTGAGCCACCACTCACCCCAGTATCCATATCAATGGATAATTCTTGGCTGGAACTTCTTGAACCTGCTTCCTTTTCCCCATCACACTCATTGCACACTAACTTTAAGGCCTGGACAACCTCACCCATGAATGGCCGATGTGATGCTTCCGACTGAACACACATTGAAGCAATGGCTGCCACTTTAGCCACACTATCAAAAGGAATATCAGGTCCTAGAGATGCATCTATGATGGCTACCAGCCCTTCTTTACTTGTCAGAAATGGATGAGCCCACGAAACAAGATTCTCTTGACCAGGTGGTTGCGACATGTCGACTGGTTTTCTTCCAGTTATGAGCTCAAGAAGCACTACACCGTAGCTGTAGACATCACTCTTCACTAGAAGATGACCAGTCATTGCATACTCTGGAGCCACATAGCTGGATAAAATCATTAGAATTAATTGTTAGCATAAAGGAAATCAGGTGTGTATTTGAAAATCTGGCAGAGGTAAAACATATTCCAAAACAAGAAGGGCACTCCACCACCTTTTCTTATGATCAAAGTTAGATGGTATGTTATGAAGTGGTGGTAACAAGCTCATTAAATTGCTTCTCAAAATCACGAAGATATGCAAAAGAAACCCCTTTAACCCCACAATGACTGTCATCTTATTCCAGATTAGAGAAAAGCACTCGTAATCTGGACAGTACCTTTAAAGAATACCATATTATAGCTGCAATCTGAATTCTACGTAGATACTTGTGACAAAGGCTATGGATAATAAGCATGCTTATTGTGAGTTGCGCTTTAGAGATACCTCCACTCTCCACAAAACAAAGGTAAAAGCGCAGTACAGTTTTTATATGCCCTATGATGTCATTTTTCTTCAGATGGAGAGAAGAATTCTCACCCAAAAGTTCCCATGACGCGGGTTGATATGTGTCTATTTTCCTCATCCATGGCAATTCGAGCCAAACCAAAGTCCGATACTTTTGGTGTGAAATCATGTTCTAACAAGATATTGCTAGACTTGAAATCTCTGTGTATGACACGAGGACTTGAATCCTCATGGAGATAAGCTAGACCTCGAGCTGCACCAAGTGCTATCTTGATCCGGGCATTCCAATTGAGGGGAATAGATTCCTTATCGATCCCTGAATGAGAAGACACAGATTAGCATTGTCATTTTTTCAAGAAACAAAAGAATAGAAATTTTGAAAGCGTAAAGTTTGTTTTTGATCTAGAAGAGCAAAAGAAGTACCGTGTAAATGAGACTCCACACTTCCATTTGGCATGAGCTCATAAACCAAGCAGCGGGCATGCTCTGTGCATATGCCAATCAGCTTCACCAGGTTTCTGTGATGAAGGCGGCTAAGCATTTCAACTTCAGCCAAGAATTCTCGGCCACCTTGTTGATCATCTCTCTTTAGAACTTTGACAGCAACTTTGGTCCCATCTTTGAGAACACCATTATAAACACGACCAAAGCCTCCCTCCCCCAGTATTCTGGAAGCATCAAAGTTGTTAGTAGCTCTTTCTATATCAACTGTACTGAAAGTCTTTGCTGAGCCAGTGTAAGGAGCAAGGCTGGATCCAAATGACAATGATGCAGAACTCCCACCACTTCCAATCGTTGATCCGGTGGTACCTACAAAATTTACATTTTCTTAATCCATAGCCACTATTCAGACTTTCAGTGGTATGATTTCCACTTAAGTTGAAGTATACATGATGACTAGGCTATAATTGAATATAAAAGGAAAAGATGATTGCCCAATTAATCATCAATATAATCATTTTTCTCACCAACACTTGAGAAAATAATTATTAAATTCTAACACCAGAAGCTGCTGATCAGGGAAGTTATGAATGTTCACAGCACTTGTAATTCACTCTATCGAACTAGTATACCCCACAGTGGACACGATAAATGCACCATGTTTTATAGCTCCAGGAATTACCTGAAGGTTTTGGCACAGCACGTGACAAAGGCTGTAGAGTCTGTGCTGGTGGACTATCATGCTCATTATGTTTAAATAGCAAAATCCAAGCTACAGTACAGCATAGAACTAGTGCTACAAAAGCTGATAGCACAATAACAGCAATCATGCCGCCACCAAGCTTATCTTTGTGATGCATTTTTCTCACATCAACACCAAGGGGCTTCATCGTCCTTGCATTATTGTCAATGCCAGAATATGGCACATCATCAACTATGTTAATGTTTGAAGATGCTGAAGGTGGTGGTGCAGGTAGGCCTACAAATGCAGAACCTCTGAATGATTATCCATAAAGAACAATCTATGGAAACAAAATGGATGAATAGACACTGGAAATTCATGAACCTGGATAGCGAATGTATAACACTTCATAGACCCCAAAAAGGGAAGTTTTAATGACAACTAGTTTCTTCCAAAACCTCTGAAAAGTGAGAAATGCAGTTGTATTATCAAATTTTTCTCCAACTGGAACCAAATCAATGAGGACAATTGTCTTCTCTGGTTGCTGGCTGGCAGCATTTGCTCCCATAATACGAACTTGACTTTGTTTCATAAAAACACCAGCTGCAATCTCCTGAGCAAGCTCTGAAACCAATGGGAAGAAAGTGTATAATCCAACACTTAAGCGCAGTCCAACTTGCATGGGCAAGACACAGCCACAAGGAGAGCCAGCAGGCTTATTTGTGTATGGCTCCATGCAAACAGTAGTTGAACAATCTACAGGCCCAAAAGAAACCAGTGTTACATGCAGGAACAATTTCCAGAGAGACAGGGACAACAAAAGGTTGAAAATTTCAGAATTGCAAGGTGACAAAATCAGAAGTTTAATTACCTTCATTAGGAGGTGGAGGAGGCAATGCTTGGACAGGTGGCAAGAAGGGCTTCTTTGGACCCCTTAGTAATGATCCAGAAGGAGAAAGAACGGGCACTTGGAAATGCAATCAAATTCAAAAGTATGTAAGCTAATGGTATGACAAAGGATCATGAGCTATACTCTGCAGAGCAAAAAAAGAAGGTAAGAAAATTGGATGATCCTTACTCTCAATCCAGACAGATGTTTTCGGAGATGGTGAAGGAGCAGGTGAGATGATGGTTGCTGGTTTAGGAAAGAGGCCATGTGATCCAGAAGCTGAAGGACCTACATGCAGTAAATCCAATATGTTTTGAGAGCAGTTGTCAAAAAATGATCTAGTCAAGCAGTTATCATTGTGGTACCTGGACCAACCGGAGAAGCATAATGTGTATGCCTTTTTGCCCGTAAAAATGGAGGGATGGAAGGACCTGAAAGGCAATAAAAGAATAAATTTAGATTCACTTTAAGAGCATAATACAAAGCATTTACTTTTATATATGGGAAATATTTTGAAGTGTTAAAAGAGAAACCTTGAGCATTTGAAGAGGGAGGATATATCGGGTGTGACAAAGCAGCAGCAGGGTGATTAGTGTTGTTTCTTGTGTGGTTTTTCTTATGAAATGGGATAGATGGTGGAGAAGCAGGAGATTGATACCCTTTACTCGAAGAAGATGATCTGGATGTAACAGGCGCACCACTAGGAGGCCTCACAGCTTTGTGCACTGAAAGAGCGACAGCAGAAGAACCTTCACAATACTAGCATGGAAAGACGCAAAATCTCCAAATTGCACGAGATATCAGTGCTTCAACCCTGTTTAACTAATTTACCTTTGGCTGGTGGATGGGCCACAGGGGGCAAAGGCTGGGGTGTCTCATCTGGCGGTGCAGCAAGTGGAATTCCATGTTTGCCTCGTACAGGGGCTAATGCATGAGAAGAACCAGGACCTGTAATGTCACTTTAAGTTGCATTAATGTTGGTCCATATTTCCCTTTTGTTTAATAAAAGCAATCACCATTTTGTAACAGAGTCAAAAGTCACATGTCTCTAATCCATATAAACTTAGTAAAACATTCTGCAAATGAAACAATTCAAAGTATAAAAGATAATTTAAGAGAATAAAAGTAGGTGGAAAGATAACAAAACCCAATATTATTGATTTGCTAAAAGTTTGCAGTTTGTCACCTTCAGTTCGCTGATAATTTTGGGGTGGTAAAGACTTAGCCATTTCATGTGGCGGAGCAATAACAGGAGTTCCAGTTCTTTTTTGGTCAATGCCAGGAGAAGGTATTGATGAAGGAGAGACGCCAGGACCTACAATCTCATACGGGGACAAAAAATTAACATCAAACATACACAAATTTCACAGTCAAAAATAAATAGGAATATCACCATAAACTGTAAATTTATTGTCACTACAAAATGCCTGACAAAAGCATGAGCCATCAGATGATTCATTTGATGGGTAATTTTGTCTAAAGTGGAATGCTGTAAAGAACAAATCAAATGTAATTAACTACAAAAACAACACCTAGTGAGAGCTCCGTTGAGAGCGGGGTCTAGGGAGATCCGGTAGTACGTAACCTACCCTACCTTGTAGAGAGGCTATTTCTGACTACAATAAAGACATTCCCACTCCAAGCTTAAAACAAGTTAAGTGGAATAAGATACGAAATCATTTTTCAGACAGAAGATATATCAAAATGAAGCTCCGCTCTTTTAATTCACAACCTTCAGGTTCTAATCAGTGTAGCTAATGCAGAGAACCTCAAACTAACCAAACTTTCCCCACAACTCTAGCAGTTCTGTTACCTTTTCTTTGAGGATGATTCGGTAGAATGTGACAATGGATGGAAGCATTTATAGGAACATTAATGGAGGGGGGACAAAAGGTCCTTAAACAAAAATATTTGTTGCCCTTGACTCACAGGGAAGCAAATTAAAGTCTGGTATAATAAGTATCAAATGTTATGCAAATTTGAACCTGGTAATGTTGGAGGAGATTCTGCAGGCACAGTTGGATGGACTGATGGGGCATTATGTGACATTTCATTTTCAGGTGACCCAACAGGGACTGCTTTCAACAACATTAGTAGAATAAGAACTAGAAAAAAGAACGCAACAACTAGGCCTTTTTGAGCTGCTCAGATGAAGAAAAGGTAATGATCATGCATACCAGGTGATATAGATGGTATTCTTGCAGGTGCTAATGGAAGGCCCACTGGCTTGTTTCGGTGCGCATTCCTTGGAGGGGGTGCAACTGAGATCAAATTTTTGAAGAAGAAAGAAAGAAATAGTACCAATTAAATTGGAATCTACTTACACATAGATACAATTATGAAAAATACTATTGCATATTTTGGGTGAACTTGAAGTGATTGAAGGAAGACCACTTTAGAGTGAGGAATGATATACAACCACAATTTGTCCATTAGTTATGGCAAAAGTATCACGACGGCATACCTGAAGAAATTGGCTCTGGGATAGGAACTCCACTGAATGATCTGTATATATGATCATTCCCTGGTGAAGTTATAGGTGCATCAGGGAGGGTAAATGTTGAATGTTGTGGTAAATTACTTAATGGAGATTCAACTGCAACCATATGTACACTTCATAAAAATGAAGAAAATCTTACAGGTAAAACAACTTAAGCGAGTTAATACCAGGCACATTTGACGGAGAGACAGGATGTTTTTTAACTGGTTTCTTTCTCTGATGAGCTTCAGGTGGCATTAGTGGTGCATTCACTTGAGCAACTGAGGGTGGAGGAGCTATTTTAGGTGATGGAGATGTGATTGAACCAGTTGGCGATAAAGTTGGCCCCTGCCTTTGAAGAATGAAGGGTGGTGAAGCTGCACTGTACGACGGTGGCATAATGGGCGTAGTAGTTAAATGGGATGGCACAAGCCCTGTGACACTTTGGGGCACTGGGGCAGGCATGAATGGAGGTAATGCAGGCAGAGGGTGCAAATCCAATACTGCGTTGCCAAAACAAAAGCTTAATCTAGCAGTTTCAGTCCCAATTACCAAATTTGGATTACCAGTTCATGCAAGTTACCATTTGGCTGGTTCTCTGAGCTTGGTGTATTACTTGCTAATGGTATTCCCTGATGGACTGGTCCAGCTATGCCTTGTATTGTTGGAGGAACTTCAGAAGAAACTACTGGAGATGGGGGTATAATGTACCCTGAAAGAAAAGAAAAACTTTAGGATCTTTTATATTGAATTAAAACACGAAAATGAAAATGAAAATGCATATGTTATTTGTTATTTGTTGTTCAACATTTGTAATAGAATTTAAAATTCAAATCAAACTTTTTGAATTGTTGGCAGTTCTAAAAATGTCAGCAGCAGTAACATTTTTCGTGTCCTTAGAAACATTAATAATGAAGAAGGAATTATTCTGCTCCAACTCCCACCATTTCTCCATAGCATCTAAAGGCTAAACTCTTGGAGGGAAAAGTGACCAATAGCGGGAATAAACAACCAGACGACAGAATATCTAGGTAAAAGAATACTGATGAGCTTTCAAAAGTCTAGCATTCACTCTCTTCGGATATTGCCTTAAATAAGTTATCCTTCCCCAGAAGATGCATGTGATGATTTTCCCGAGTGAGAACCCATTTTATTATCATTATTTAGGACTGGTCTGTAACAGTAACTTCAGCTAGATTACAAATTAAAAGCATTAGTAAGCAGTAATTTAATTGTAAGGCGACTTTTAGCCCAAGAATTCCATAGATTTTGACATGTTCAGATCGATAACACTGTCCAAACTGATTGATCTCAATAGTATCCGTCTTCCTGTACTCCATATCTAAAATTACCAAGTCACAATACAGATATATACAAATTTCTCCGCATTAGCACTGCCAACATAAGAATTCTAAGAATTAATAATAGTTAAACTATGGAGTACCGGATAATCTAATCAACTGAATTCAAACTCGGGAACAAAGGACATGGCTTTACCTGCAGATTCTTCAACTGTGAAAACCAAGCCAATGAGACAGACGTTTACTAGTTGAAATAAAGATTTGGCCACCAACCCCATCCCATAAAGCACCAAATCTAGAAAACTTCCAGCACAACCTCCTCAATGACGATGAGTAAATCCCATAGCCTTTACACTAATTAAAAATAAGAATTTTTGGAGGTCGAGAGATAACTTGAAGCAACAACAAAAGAGAGGGTTAGATTAACAAAGTCTCACAAACAGTGCACGGGAGCAATAGTTGCGAGAAACCCAGAATTGGTTTTGATGAAAAAATCCATAGTAATGTCTAATCCACGAACTTGAAGCTCTCAAGTTCACACAGGTCTGAAATTCCTCGGCTTGTAGAAACGTTTCCACTGACATGAGTTACTAATTTACTACGAAAGATGAAAGACGATTAAAACCCCGAAGACCAGGAAAGAAAAACAAAAAGTTTAAATTAAATAAAGATAAAAACGGACATTAATGTACAGAACGGAGCCACTGTGCAATGTAACAGCCAGCTTTAAGTCGGACAAAAGATATGCGTTGCTTGGTGGGGAGAGAGAGAGAGAGAGAGAGAGGCAGGGAATGGAATTACCTAAGAAAAGGTTCGACTTCGCTTCTACAAGTGGTGTGTTAAAACGGAGAAATAATGAAACTTTTTACATGGTGGGGTTGGAATTTTGGTTGCTTATACCCTATTACCTTACTTTAACTGAATTTCGGTTTATCGTTTCCGGGATGGTGACTTTTTGGCAGCTGCACGCGTCAGTTTGCGACTTTGGCAATAAGTGGGTCATCACTAATTTTCTTAAAAATAAATATTTAAAATAATATTTTTAATTAAGTATAAATTTAAATATTCTAAACTCAAATGTGCCGGAGACTTAACTCTTCTAAATAAAATAGCGTAATTTTCCAATATACTCAGATCTAATAAAAATATCTGAAATTAAGTTCATGCCTCAGCTCATTATCATCCTCAATTCTCGCATATGTCATCTTTATTCTTTTACTTACAATTCAGCTCGTTTTAACTTTTAAGACAGAGATGAGATTTTTACGGCGCATGGTCTATGCATAACCATATCAATCTCTTTGCTCTTAATTCTTGCGTTATACCCGAAGGATTAGCTTTAATTGATATGAACTAGAGTGCGTGAAGGCATGATACAATTTTTCCGTAATAATGGTACAATTATTATATCCTCTAATATAAAATATTTGCTAAATTAATAATTTAAAACCACTTGAATTACATTTTTAAAGGACATCGTTAGCAGTTCTTGCTATAGAATTAGAAGGAACTTATGAATTAGGCCACTAAGGAGTTCTATTAAGGTTTGAAAATGGACGGTAGGTACAAAGGCTCGTTTCTGGATTTTTTTGAGTTTGGAGTTCTAATATGGCAGGAGTTACCATATGGGGAAGAGAAAGACGCTTCTTGGGAGTGGTCGAGTTAGTAGAGTAGGAAGTATAGAGTCAAAAAGTTTTGTGTTTAAATCTTTTTATTTACAATCTCTTGATCGAGTCTGCCATATAAGACTTGCTTAGTACAAAATATCCGATTAACGTGATTTACAAGTTATTGCGTCAATTCAAAAATTTAACATCTAAATAATAGAAAAAGTGGGAGAGAAAGACAACGCCACTTTAGAGTCAATATATATGGTGTAATTTGGTCTTACTCAGGCCGAATTAGGATTTAGTGGCATTAGTCCTGAAATAATCAGTCAAACGGTTGAATCCCACGTAACAACATTATGACAAATTTGAAGGTTAGACGGCGGGTCCTCAATTGCTACGTCTTTTCTCACCCAACAGTAGGAATCTTTTCATGTAAATGTAAACGAGAAACGTACAATCGTCCAGCCAATCTGATCGGATCGGAGAGGAAAGAAGAAAAATCAGAACACCAACCGTAATAATGAAGAGGGTGGTGAGGTGTTGTGTGTACTATGCATCATGTGACTAATATTAATTATATTCGATCTTCAAAACAACTACGTACCAATTGGTTAGTTAATCCATTTATAGCTGAGGCTTTACCAAGGAAAATCAAAAGCAGGTTAAAAGTAGGTGGTAACGAATATGCCCATGTTCTGATTCACATGCTCCAATATAATTTATTAAAAAGTTTATATGAACCTTGATTTTGTATTCCCTACAAGCAAAAAGAATACACTTTCTCGGACTTGGAGGCTTGAAGTCAGAGAATAATGCTATCAACTTGAAAGATTGGATATTTATATCCAACTTTGTCAAAGCTGAGTATTATGCTTGGATTACTGAGTTATTACAGCCAAGAATGTCCTTCCTTACCATCATAGACAAGCCACTAGATGCTACCTCACGAGAAGATTTATGGTGGACCACTCCAACTCAACAGAGAATTTACAGAGACCACCCGTTTAAGATCTCCATCACTACTGTGCATATATTTTTTCTTAAGATCTACGATGCCAAGACATTTTCATCTTTTATTTTTTAAATTTCATTTTAAAAATAATAGGTCATATTAAAAATTTTAAAAAACTTTTAATTAAATTTATATAAACATTAATCTAACAAAATTTATTAATAAGATTAGGTTAAATCGAGCATATAAATTATGTTATCAGCAATTATTATTTACATAATATAAATCAATAAATGCTTAATAAAAGATGTTTAAATAATAATTTCAATAAACATTTTTAAATAAAAATTAATTAAAAAATCATATGTTTTATCCTAAATTCAACAATCTATCTACAATTGATGCTAAAAAAGACTAAAATAAAAGAAGTAACGTCAAATAAAAAGTTATACTTAGGATTTAACTACTAAGTTACACCTAATTTCGGTTAAATTAAGTGAGTAATTTTATTTAATTGGTTTGGCACATAAATTCAATACACTAATGTGATAAGAATGTTCAATAAAAGTTAAAAGATGTCATCACTTATACATTAAAGTGATAGTCATTGTACTTTAAATATCACTATAAAATATAATTTATTGTCAATTTAACATAAATAAAATAATGCTCATCGTAGTAAAAATCACATAATTACTCAATGTGTAAACAAATTATTTTTAATATTATTTCATTTTTAATAATTTTAAATTACTTTATAATTATGATATTACATGGATTAAATTAACAGTTGATATAATATAAACTATTAAAAATTAATTTTATTAGAATTTAAAGTATTAAAAATATTAAAATATAACGAATATCATAAATAGGAGTAGGTATAATTAGTTTAAATTTTTTAATAAACCTTAATAACTATTCCTTACTTTTTGCCTTCAATAAGACATAAGTTCCATTCAACTCAACCTTTCTTTAAGTTTGGGACGATCAAAGGGTACATTTCGGCTAGCGGTATATTGAGCAAATTTCTAAACTCGCAATCACTCTTAATTATACATTGTAAATTATATGTGATTTAGTAATTCTAAAAGAAGAGACAAATTAGATGTATAATTAGTACTAGTGGTTTCTAAAGGAACCTCACTTAGAAACCTGCCATTTACTGGACCCATTTACCAACTTCTCAACACCCCCTCTTGCTTGATTCTGCAACAAAAATTGCTGAATCTTGGACAATACGACTGGGACCCTGAATTTATCACTCATTGCATGCTTGCAGCGGTTTACACTCGATCGACTGCGTTACCATCATCAACTCTTGGCAACTCAAAATAGATATATTACAAATTTAGTAGCGAAGTTGGCCTGGGATTGAAGCAAGATGGACATTCAGTTGCACCAATGGCTGAGAGCTAAACACGTGAAGGGAAACCAGAGAGTACAAGTAAGACCGACCCAGTTCACATACCTACCGTCCAATCCCTCAATCTCCTGGGAAATTGACACAATGTTCACTAGCCAAACCTAACACTACATGTGACTGCAATATTAAATTGTAAATGCAACTGTGGCGGTAATAATGTTTAAAGTTCATTGTGAAAAAAGAAAGAAAGAATAGATCATTATCCAATTTTGTATAAAAGCTCGAAATAGATAATGACACCGTATTGCAAGAAAGAGCATTATTTTTAACTTATGGTTCAACTAAGAATTTTTCTATAAACAATTTTTGTTTCGTTCTTACTCCATGTGGAAGACACTGGCTTGTGGAATCTCTAACACGGATTCGGGGCTCCAATGGTTAGATCATAGCACCAAGGTAAGGGGGGACCGTAAGGATATCATCAAAAGAAATATAGGAGAATTGGACACCGTGAAGCTGGAGTGAGCCCGTCAGTTGATGAACGCTCCCAAGACATATTTATGCACCTAAAAGAGATCATAGGTGCCAAGAATCAAGGTAAGTGAAGCACCGGACAGAGATTAGAATTTAGAATAACAAGACCGACCTGGTGCTGGTGGCACACTTAGTTTCACACCTCTGTCACGAAGGCTTCTCGTTCTAAATCATGGATTTGGGTCGAGTTCTTCAAACCATTTCTTGAATTCTTCGGTCATTTTTTTCTCCTCTTCCTTGATAACCGCCCCAACCCTACCGTGACATGAAAAATGGCTACCTTTCATTCCTTGTTACTCCACAATCATTAATGTTTAGCCATTCATCAAATGAGGTAGACATACAAACTATTCATTGGTCCATAGGAATTATGTTTTTTTTTTCACGGGAAAAGAAAACAAAGAGACTAGCTCCAATTAGCGGATCCCTGACGAAGGGATCGATGGTAAA
>JAOTBA010000204.1:11379404-11398184 GCA_025629845.1 Erythroxylum squamatum
TCATTGTGTTTGCATGGGAGTCTAACACCTGATGGGCCGGATGGGCCGTGGACGTTTGGAGATGGGCCTGGGCCTAGTACAGCCGACCTAACCACTCACAAACCCCGCAAAGCCTATCAAAGACTATTTCCCTTTGTACGACGACGTTCTTTAGGCCGTGGTCATGAGAGACAAGACCACTGGCAGACCAAGAGGCTTTGGCTTTGTCAGGTTTTCAGATCCCTCCATACTTGATAGGGTTCTTCTTATAGGACGATTGATTTGGTTAAGAAGAAGAGTAGAGAGAAAACGAGAGAGTCTTCTGAAAACGAGAAAGACGAGAGAGACGTAAAGAGAGTTGGGGTAATCAACTGATTACCCCAAACGCTGGGGGAGAGCAGCCTCTTGATTTTTGGCTGATTGGATTTAATCCGCCAACTATCAAACAAATTTAAGAGCTGATTTATTTAGCCAAACAATCAGCCAATTTTTAGCTGATCAGCTATCATCCAAATAAGTCCTTAATTGTGTTTAACTTATATTTTTAAAGTGTCAACTTAATTTTTAAACAAAATATATATTCATTTAATAAGTTATATTGAAACTAAAAAATGTATTCATTTTATTAAATGTTTTATTTTTACATACAAATTAGTAGTTGTTTATGCATTTATATGCTATTAAATGACTTCTTTGTCCTTGTTTGGTAAATGACTTATCAGTCATTTTTTGGCAGATTAAAAAGTTTTAGTTGTTTGGCCATGTCAAACTTTTGGTAATTATGTTTGATAATCAGCTAATGGGTTGGCGGATTGAACTCAATCCCTTGATTTTAAAAACGCTCCTATGAAGAGTGTTTTTCTCTAGCGGTTGAAAAATTAGAAGACTAAAAGATCATTATATCCAAAAATTATTACAAATTACTCAAAAAGATAGAAATAAAGATAGAGATAGAGATAATAAATTTATTATTTTAATTTAAATTTTTGAAGTTGAATTAATATCAAATTTGAGTCAGAATAGACAAAAAGTTTTTATCTCATTATATATGTCTTTCTTTAACTTTGGAATGATTGTGTTGACTTCATTTGCTCTATCTAAATTTTTATGAGAATATTCAAAGAAATACTAAGATATAATACTCATGTCCTTATAATTTGTTTAAAATCGTACCGTTATAAGTTATTTTACACATAAACAGCTAATACTAAAATGTTAATTTTATCAAACATTTTTTAATAAACAGTTGATATTGTCTCCTAATCAAATCATCTATATTAATCTACTAATTGCTAAATCCGGCCTTTGTCTTCCTTCGACTCTGTCTCAAAATAAACTCATAAAAGGAAAGGATAGTTGATTTTAGTCTTCTTTTAATTAATTAAGAAATAAATCATATCAGTGATGAGATTCACGAAAACCATAAAAGAAGACATCGGTTATCAATAAATCATATCATTTTTTTTACCAATCATTTTGTCCTATTAAAGGTTGACTTGTTATTAAAGGAACAAATAGGATACTTCTTTGTAATATTGTGTATGCATTTTTCTTATTTCATTATATTATGTGCATCTTTATTAATGTACGAACCTGGGGAAAGAGACATAATAAAAACATAAAAACCAAAAAATTTCAAGGTTGATGTGGAAAATAGGCCAAATCTATACGTACTTTAATTTTTGTCTGAAGTGATACGGTGAAGGACCACTGATCCATGGCAGTGAGTGAGAGTGACGTATGAACTCCATAACTCTAATCTCGTCAATGTTACCTAGCATATCTACATACGATGTATCCTTTACGGTTCATGAGATGATTGCATCACAATTAAAGATATGTCATTATTCTGTGGCGTTGGTGTTGGGTTCCTTTTGTGAAAAGATCACCAATGAGTTTCGGTTCTTACCAATCATTTTGTATTAGAAAGGGGGGAAGCTATGTATCTTAAATGAACAATAAGCGAAAAAGAGCAGCTGAAAAGGAGAGGCAGAGAGATCAGAACCCTGGATTAAGAGAAGTTCCTTTCTTTTTTTCTTTTTTTTTTTCTAATGAGAATCTGTTACAAGGTTTGGAGGATCTTAGCTAATGCATATTATATTTTCAAATTGGAAATATATTTTTTTAATTTAAAATTTATATGAGTGAGTATTTTTTTGATGGTTAAAAAACCTAGTCGATTCGACGTGCTTAACTTAAAAAATTTTGAATTTTCTAATTTTTTAATTTATTTTATTTTAATAATTCTTATTACTAAAAATTCGCTTGAGACGTACATTAAATCAAAGTCTTTGACTGAGCATCAGACGTACAATTTTGTCATGGAGCATAGCTGGCAAATTATGTAGCATTTTATTGGACCGTATTTATTGTTACACCAATAACGAATTCATTTCACAAGATTTCTTTTATATGTCCATCACTTCAAACTTTATGATATGATTAGAAACAACATGAAGAAAAGAACACTAATCTATGCATGAATCAGACAAAATAGTCAGCCGGCCGTGGCCCATCGCCCATGAGTCCGAACCACCCATTCACACGGTTTTCTACGTTCATACGAGCCTCTAAAATTGACCCCTATAACCCTATTCTACAGACTCATGTCTCAAACTTATCCTTTCGTCTTATCTTAGCAATCCATAATCATCACGTACTTGAAAATTTGGCCTCTCTTTTACCACGTGTTACTTTATGACCCTTGCTCTAAGTCTTTAGATAATATTTAACCTAACATCCCATTTCGACAAGAGAACTGACTCCTTAACCTAAAAGCCAAAAGCCAACATAAACACCTCTTTCATCTTCTCGCTCGGACGCTCTAACTGTAAGAGCACACATCAGCTTCCATGTTGGCTCTTCTCTCGGGCTGGTTAACGCCCGCATCCCTCTTCTTGCTTCTCAATCTCGTGATTGGCGTTATAGCCGTCACCTCACGTTTTGGCTCTCACAAGAAGCCACCTTCAGAGCACCACCCAGAATACCAACCTCTTGCCCGAGCTCCTTCTCTCTTGGAAAGAGTCAGGTCCATTAACTTCTCCAACTATAAATTCCCACTTCCACACTCAGAGGTCGGTTCAGAACCGGCAACAACTGATTTTCTTCACAGCACCTCCGCGGAGTACCAGAGTCATGTTGACCCGCCACAACTTGAGCGAGCACCTTCATTATTGGACAGAGTGAGGTCCATCAACTTCTACAACTACAAATTTCCACTTTCACACTCGGAACACTCGGAGCTCGATAGTCATGCTGACCCGCCACAATTCGAGCGAGCTCCTTCTCTCTTAGAACGTGTCAAGTCCATAAATTTCTTATCTTTTTACAGATCCGAGCAGGAACTTGATGTGGGTTCGCAAACGGAAGTGGATCGTGGTTCGGAGGTGGGCGTAGAGCATCACGAGGTGAAGAGGAGCAAATCGGAAAGTAGGGTGGCGCCGGAGAGAAGGGTGCGAGATAAAATGAAGAAGTCAGCGAGCGAGAAGGCGGTGGCGGTGGAGGATGTAGGACAGGACATGGAGGAGGAGAGAGAGGAAGTGGAGCGGCGGCGACCAGCCACGTCGAGGATAGACAGAAAGGTGTCTTTTGGAGACGATGGTGTGGATGAGAAGGCTGATGATTTTATCAACAGGTTCAAACAGCAACTGAGATTGCAGAGGCTTGACTCGCTTCTGCGTTACAAGGAAATGCTCCATGGAAAACAGAAGACTTAGAATGAAGAATTGGAACACCGTCTCTGTTCAGTCCTGTTCTTTATTTGCTTTGGTTGATAGTTCCTGTTTCGGCGTTTACTCAAGACGGAGACTTTAATAGTGTATGTCAGTTGGGCATTACCAAAAATGTGGTCTTTATGTGCATATTTTCCAAAATCAGAGATTGTTGAAGTATTTGTAGTGTAGGACTTGGGCTGAAAATATGAGGGAGTCCATTATCCATTTTTTTGTCTGGTTTTCAGTTTTAGAACTTTCTCATCGAGTTGGCCTTCCATTGTCTACTTCCCCATGGGCCCTTGGGGATGATTCAAGCATTGAGGTACTGATTAGTCCCATGAACTCTCCGGCCTTCTCAAATATCAGTGTTTCTTGTATCCTTTGCATTTAAATTAGCGTACGATGATTACTTTAATTGTTTGTCAGGATCAGGGACGGAGCTATGTTCACGGGGAGGGGTTTTTTTTAAAATTATTTATATAATTAAGAATTTTAAAATTACAAATATAAGTGCCTCTTTTAAAAAAAAAATCTATTTTCTGTTCTCTTCAATTCTGCATGTACAGTCCTTCTTTTTTTCTGCATGTACAGTCCTTTTTTGGCCCTCCTTAAAGTTGAGTCTGATTCCGTGCTGGTCAGATGCTTTGATAACTTAAGAAGCCTGTATAAGAAAAATATGGCCTACCGCTACATTTTGATCGGAGCCGCGTACAAATTTGAAGTCATGAAAATGGATAATCCATGTGTTGTCTCACCCTCCAAACCATGCTTATCCATTGGTATGGGTGTGGTTGCCTGGGTTATTTTTTTTGCATGCGTACTATGCACGAGTGATCTTTTATTGGGGATGAGTGAATTCGTTAAGTTTGTGTGATTTTAGTAAGTATTCGTTTGTCTAGCAGTCACGTGCTGTGGACACGTGACTTAGAAATGGGCTTATTGTAAGAAGTTATTTGATGGTCATTTAAAAATAATTTTTTTTAAAGAACTTTATACAGCAGGCTGGTTTGGTAATATAAAAGTAAAAGTACTTTTAACTATATTTTAGTTTGTAATAAACATTATATATGTATATAAATATTATATAAAGTATATTAACTAATATGCAAAGTACAATATATTAATTATTATATAATTTTAAATTATATGAAACATAAATGAAAACATATCTAATCAAAATTTTTATATTGATTATATCATAAGTAAAATTAATATTAAAAATAAATATTAATACATATAAAAAAATTAAATAATATTATAAAAATCTTAATATAAATATTCAAGTTGAGTAAATAGTTAAATACATAATAAATTATGCATTTTTATTGTAATAGAGAAGATGTGCTTGCAAGATAAATGTAAAGATGAATTTGTAGGTATTTTGGGAATTATCTGTAAAACATAAAGGCAAAAGGGACTAAAAATAAGTTCATTAATTGATCTGAAAAATCTACTCGAAAAAGTTGTTTGAGAGTTTTTTTGAGAAGCTCTAAATTTGAGCTTCTTAAAAAAATATATTTTGACTGTAAAAAAAGTTATATTTATTAAAGAAGTGTTTTTTATTTTACAGTCAAATACCTATTTTTCTTAAAAAAGACTTTTGTGGTAGAAAAAAGTTCTTATTGAATTCCTAAAAGCTCATCCAAATAGGTACTTAAACTGTTTGAACATTAAGTTTTTAATGAAACAAAACGGAATGAAATAGAATGTAATGATTTATAATAAAATGAGATGTAAATGAATGTAATATTAGAAAATTGTTATTTGAGAAGAAATGAAAGAGCTTATAATGTAATATAATAAAATATTATTTTTTGTGGGTTACAATTAAAAGAGACTAAACTACCTCATAAAAGAAATACCACAGGCATCAACCCATACAATCAAGGAGAGGGTTTCAAGAATATCATCTCAAATATGAAAATTGGAAGCAATGCCATGACCCAATTTAGCCAGACAATCTGCTGTAAAATTACCTTCGCGAAGCACATGCGTAATATAGCAACTCCAATTCCTAGCAAGTAAAGCTTGAATATTCACAATCAAAACAGACAGGAGATGTGACGAGATCACACCACAGGTCACCATTCGCATCGCCACCATGCTATCAGATTCTACAACGACTTGCCGAAAATCGTGATCCCACGTAAAAATCAAACCATTTCGAATGGACCATAACTCTCCCACCAAGATAGTTGAAACACCAATTTGAAACGAATATCCCCCTAACCAACGACCAAATGAATCTCGCAATAACCCTCTACCACTAGTCAGCCTAGGATTAACAATAGAATTGCCGTCACAATTCAACTTCACCCAACCAGATGGCGGCGCAGTCCAACCAATCCAACGCCTCACACCATGACGCTTCGGTATTGAAACGGAAGTCAGGGACACATCCATTGCAACTTTAAAGACACAACCATTCAAATTTGCTAAGGAAAGAAACTCCTTTTGAAAGATCAATAAGTTCCAATCTTTCCACATCCACCAAATACATGCCAGAAACCAATGTGTCCAGGCAAAACCAAAAGGACCCACAGTATGAGCACATAGATTCAAAGCTAGCCAATCAACCAAATTATCTGCAGTAAAAAAATTAACAGGAACATCCCACTACTGCTACCATGCAACTGCACGACTACAATCACGCAATAAATGCAAAGGAGACTCAATATATAAAGAGCACACACCACATAAATTAGAAGTAACCAAGCCCCGTGCGAACCTCAAAGAATTTGTCGGAAGACATGAGTGCCCAAGTAATCACAAGAAATATTTCAATTTCAGTAGATCAGCCACCTTCCACAACCAAGAAAAATAAGACGAAACAGAAACATTATACACCTTTTTTGAAAGAAGTGCTTTATAAGTTGCTCGAGCTGAATAAGCATCATTTGGAGAAAAACTTCAAGAAAGGTTATCCTACACCGTAGTAAACAAAGGCAAAGGAATTGCCCGAATAACCGTCATGAAATGCTTTATAATAAAATATTGTTTGAAAGAATAGTTTATAATATAATTCAGTGAAATGTTGTTTATCATTTTATGTTTTATTATAAACTTTCTAAATTAAAAGTAATTTATTTTCACGGTTTAGAATCGAATGAGATAGAACGGAAACTCTCCTTGCTTATTTTATTCTATTTTAGTTTACTGTAAACCGTTTTTTAGCTGGTGTCGAGGTACCCTAGATTACCAAATGTCTCCGCTCTATTTTGTGCTTGTGTAGACGTGGAGGCTTATTAATATTGGTTGGATTCATCTGCAGTTTATAGGCACCGCAAGTAACGTTAGCATTTGGGATGTCTAGAAAAAAGCGAAAGTACGCAAAGCCAAGCCTTCTTCCAATATCAAATTTAATTGCACAATGCACTTAGTTGCGACTTGAGAAAGCATAAGAACATTCAATTGCTGGACTCTAGTTGCAACTTAAATTATAACACTCTCAGGGGGAGTTTCTCTCCTCCTAGTAATATGAGCTCGGGGGGTTCATACATGAGACAACCATAGCTGATAATATTCATAACTTGAAGCCAATCCGATGATTAATTTGTTCATACGAAAAGCCCATGCCATACACAGGTTGAAATGGGCAGCTTCTCTATGTAAGGAAAATAACATCCAAAAGCAGTTACGAAGTTGAATCATAATAACATACAAGTCTATACGCAGTCATTGTCTGCTCTTTCTCATTCCTTCTCAGATGGTACACTCTCCTCTGAATCTGCGCATTTGCTGGGTCTCTTACCTTTGGGCCTTTCAAACACTTTAAAATTTCAGAATATCTAATCATGCACATTAATCAAGTTTGACGCGATAAAGAAAAAAGAAAAAAGAAACTAACCACAATTTTAGTTACTTTTTGTTTTATTTGTTATCAAAACATTGAAGAAATTACACACCATCGAGCAGCCACTTGAAGTACCGATACTGGTGGTGTCCTCCTTCCACACTGTTTTCCTGCTTTCTCCACAAGTCAACTCAATTAATATTGCAGAGTACAAAAGGTAGCAACAGTGGAAGAGAGGAAATACCTAGATTGGGTTGATTCGTGAACATCTGCAAGAGCAAGCTCGACCTGATGGGAACATTCCATCAACCTATTCATGGACTGCATGCTGACAGATTCAACGTCACTATATTCTTTCAAAGTTGATTGATAATTATATCCCTTTTCATTCGCAGCAGGCTAAAACAGAGAGGAAAATCATATCAGATAAATCAATCTTTATGTCATAACCACACTGTTTACTGTTATATATATAAAATCTTACTTGATCATTAAGGTCTGAACTTAGCAATCTGGACGGTGAACTGGTTGACGAAGGATCAAGTGAGTGCGGTTGTTTATCCTTTTACTGTCCTCGAAAAAATTCCAATTGTTGATTGACACTACGGAGTTCCTTAAGGTGATACGCTATTTGAGCCGTTAGGTTTTGTACTATTCCCAGACAACCATGAACAGGATCCTCGGCTCGAGCATTAGCTTCCATGAGTAGCGATTCAGAGGTATCTCTTCTCTGACTTGGTTCTACCGAACTCATCAGTTTCAAAATGTTGCTAACACCAAAAAGCTTATGGGCGTTTTGAAACTCCTGAAACCTATTACCTGGAAAAAAAGCAACCCATCCACACGTCTCTTCACATCTCTTCCTTTGGTGCTTACACACAGCACAAGGCGGAACGTTTCCTGCACTCCTATCCATGTTTTTCTTATTGTAGCGAATCAATTGAGAGAAAACAAATTCTTACCTTAAATGTGAAATCTCGAGAGAGCTTATTCAACTTGAGTTTTGTGCATAACTACTCCATTTAATTGGGCGGTATGTTAGCATTGAAGGAATAGGATATTCTTGGATTGTGCCAGAAATGAGAATTTATGATTTTGTTAATGCTTTCAAATAAGGAAAGTGTATCTACAAGATTTTCTTTTCATTTTCTTGTCTAGACATGCATGTTCTGCTGCTTTTATTATTAAGAACTTGCCAATTTTTAGTTCTTGAAGGCGTTTTTAACGTTTGATTAACCAAAGGTTAGGGGTTCGATCCTTAGTTTTGATTATGGAGCAACCTTAAATCCTTGAGTCAGCTGTCTCATCTTGTAAGGTGCCTACAAACCAGCGAAGGGATTAGTTACTGGATCTGCAGGTAGATACCCTGGTCTAGACAAAAAAAAAGGTGTGATTAATATGTCGGGGTGTTTGACTGTTTTATTTGACTTGAAATTTTTATGTAAAAATCAACTAATAAGTGAAAGCTAATAATTTTAAGATTAATAACCTTTTATCTGAAATTATTGTAAATCTCCTTCATCCCTAAAATTACCATTATATATATATAATGTGACATTATGAATTTGATTGAATAGTTTTAATGTTGATAATTTTTTTATTTAAATTATTCAAACTAATTAGATAGATAGCAATAAAATGATATACATATCAAGATTTTACTAAACTTAATTTCTTATAGGTAATATATTGCTCATACCTTAAGATTTGTTATAATTAACATATAAATCAAAAAGTAAATCCGATAACAGAAATAAAATAAAAGAAAAATCCTATTAAGTGAGTAATCGGGTTGGGAAAAATAAAGCTTTAATAATTATCGAACGTACCATTTAAATCTCAGAAACGAAATTACAAATTCTGGGCTAGGTTTTCGTTAATAAATAGTGACACCCTTAAAAAAGAAACTTTATAAGAGGATGTAAGGTTTCAGAGTCTGAAACTCCCCAATCAAAAGTGTAATTTTTTGCCAAAGACCAAACGATAAAAAAGATTTATCATTTACTAAACACATCGAAAGATCCAAGTTGCCAATTAACATTATACAAAATGTCTAAGATGATCATTTTTTCATACCACTTTACCCTTTAACGTTTTTAAAATGAAACAATTTACTTCAAAAATACTCATTCTGTCAAATAAATGTTACGCTCATATTAAGATAGACCTCCTAGACATGCCATATAAGGTATATAAATATTAATTTTAAATTAATTATTTATTTTTTTAAAATTTAAACCTTATCTTCTTTTTCTTCTACTTCCATTCAAGCAATTAGTTATATACTCGTACGACTCCTTTTGTGTTATGAAACCACGTGAGCCTTGAAAATTGCCTTCTTTGAGAAGGTGCATGATCAAATTTTCATTCTTATTCCTAGAAATTTTGTGAAAGATAATAGGTCAATGATCAAAGACCAACCTCTTTTACCTTTTTTAAGGACTCTATTTTGGGAAATTAGGATGGGATCTGATCCCAACCGTTGTTGCAGAATAATTTTTTTTTTTGTATTTTGCTTTTCTGAAAATCAGGATCATTTTATTTCTATAAAATGATTAACATAAATTATAATTAAACGTGAATCTTAATTCGTACCTTACTTTAAAGCTTGATCATTTTCTTGTTGTATCTCTTAAATCGTTTCCAAAATCAGTCTATCTTAATCATCGTAGCCTCCAATTGTTCAACCTCTAATGGTATCCACAAAATAAGTTAAGAGAACTATGTAACTCCTATAGAAAGGCTAAGTAAGAAGTGTTAACTTCATTAAAACTTAAGCCTATTTATAATATGTTTTGAACATTTAAATAATTTAATTAAAATTAAATTCTAATTTGAATCAAACTTTAACTAGAATTACAAATAATTTAATTAAATACCAATTATGCCAAAATAAAATTCAATATCTTATATTGATTCTTATTTATTAAATATTTCATATTTAATTATAAAACTTCTCAAACTTTATAATCAAGTCCAACTTGATTAAAATATCTTTGCTCTCTTCAACTTGTTTTTTATGTGAGACCTATTAAGTTTCTAAATACGTTAGCAACCGATTGACTTTTTCAATGTGTGTCAATTACGAATTAACCACAAGCCCACGATGTAGCTGTAGCTAGTACCGATAAGTACGAGTCGATCCCACGAAGGCGATGATAATTAGTAATTACCGTTGTCTTATTATCTAGTCTATGAATTTGGTTTTGATTTTTTTAAAGAGTAAGATTAAAAAAAAGGTGGCGATTTAAATCAAAATATTTCTGATACCCCCTATGTCAAATTCTAAAAATAAAATAGGGAAGCAAATAAAATAAAATAGGCAAAAATGTTGAACTGAGAAACAAAAAAAAATCCCTTAAAACTTATTGATATCAGAAATTGGTGTCTAGGTTACGATTCCCCCTAAAAATTAGTCGAACTGTAATTACGTGATTGTTTTATTGACTATTAGACAGCGAAAATTCCTATGGCAAACTAAAAGTGCTCTCGAGTCTAATATGGCAAACTAATCCTAAGGTTATCAACCGAATTACTCAGGTTAAAGTTTACAGGATTATTTTATTGAATTGTGAATTCCTTTATTAGGTTTAACCCTAATTCGAAGGATTTATGTCATCCTATCTCTAGGGTTACAATTAACTCCTTTCAATTACGGTAGATCTATTCATACAATGATTTTTCGATCTCTATATTATGAAATCAAATTATGAACTAATATTTCGAATCTATTATAACATATATTAAACATGTAATTGAATCATAATAGATCAATCAAAATAATTACATTAAATAAAAGAATCAAAATATGTTATGGCATAAACACAAGGCTCATTTTACCTAAACACTAAAGAAATTTAGTTACACATGATAGAAAACAAAATCAAACATAAACACAAGAATAAACAAAGAGAAAACTAAAGGTTCATAATTTTGTATCTCCCTTTTACCTCCTATCGAATATTCTTTGCAAGGTAGATGTTTGATCTTGTATTCTTTTAGATCTTCTGATGATTTCTTTATGTGAGACCTATCAAAACTCTCAATCAATGCATAGTAGAACTCTTACCGTAGGCTTGCAATACTATCACATCTCCACCATTTATGTATAAACTAGAAACAAAAATCAAAAGGTCTTTATAAGTTTTGTAATGGGGCTTATGTAAGGTATGATTGGGATAATAAAAGGGCTAAATTGAAGGAGATTTACTAAACGAGATTTCAAGAAACTTGGTTATAAATACATAGGCCCTTTTATTGCAACTCTATTGATACTTTATACTTTTTCACTCTTTTTCTTACGCTCTTTTTAATCAAAACATAATTTTGAGCATAGTGTACCACAATTAAAGAAATAATGGACCTTTAAAAAATTTCCGAATTTCAAACAAACATGTAATGTCATCCTATCTTTAGGGTTTTAATCAACTCTTTTCAACTACAATGGATCTATTCATACAAGGATTTCTTGATCTCTATATTATGAAATCAAATTATGAACTATTTCGAATCTATTAGAACATTTATTAAACATGTAATTGAATCATAATAGATCAATCAAAATGATTACATTAATTAAATAAAAGAATCAAAATATGTTATGACATAAATATAGGGTTCATTTTACCTAGACATTAAAGAAATTTAGTAACACATGATAGAAAATGAAATCAAGCATAAACAGAAGGAAAAACAAATAGAAAACTAAAGGTTCATAATTTTAGATCTCCCTTTTACCTCCTATCGAATATTCTTTGCAAGGTAGATGCTTGATCTTGTATTGTTTTGGATTTTTGATGATTTCTTTATGATTTCCACTTCTCTTGATCAAATCGCCCCTTGAGTCAACTTTCAAAGTCTCCGAACGTCTCTGCACGTTTGCTCTTCTATTTTTCCTTTGAATACTGAATACGTCTTTTTATAATAATTTTTAGGGTTTTGGGTGGTACAGGGTTTGATACACGACAATGTACTAGACCATGTATGACCCAAAATACCTAGAATTTGTGATTTTGCACTGCTTGAGAGAATTACACGAGTTAATGAATGGTCGTGTATCCCTTCTTTGCTTCAAATCTTCATTTTATGTCACATTTTTCATCTGAATTCTTTTTCTTTAAGTTCGTAAAGACAATTATAACCTATAAACACACTTAAAGTAAATTAAGTACCAAATATACAATAAAATATAAAAAATAAAGCAAAAATACATCAAATATGGGGTATAAATATGATCAAATATGTATCTATCAAACATCCATATACTTAAACTTTTACCTGTCCTCAAGCAAACTATAATCTAAATTATAGATTTTACAACATGAATCATTTATTAATAACCTGTCTATTTATACTATAAACCATCATGTCATATTAAATCAAATTAATATATAATTATATTCAAATTATCCTAAAATTAACTTTCTCAACAATATTAATAGTGATCACATCAATAATCCCATTGAAATCATAAGCATAATCCTTTACACCCTCTCTAAGATTTCACTCAATGCATTCAAGTGTTTTGGGTGAAACGTATTAAAACTCTCAATCAATGCATAGTAGAACTCTTACCATAGGCTTGCATTATTATCACATCTCCACCACTTATGTATAAAATAGAAAAAAAATCAAAAGGTCTTTATAAAGGTTGTAATGGGGCTTATGTAAGGTATGTTTGGGATAATAAAAGGGCTAAATTGAAGGAAATTTATTAAAAGAGATTTCAAGAAACTTGGTTATATATACACAAGCCCTTTTATTACAACTCTATTGCTACTTTATACTTATTCATTTTTATGCTCTTTTTGTATCAAAACATAATTTTGGGCATTCAATACAATAATTAAAGAAATAATGGACTTTTAAAAAATTTCTAAGTTTCAAACAAACATATAATGTCAATAACTTTTAGGGTCCAAAATAATTAAAAAGGCTTCAAATAAAAACAGGATAAAGGTTAATATATGGGTTTAATCAATGGAAAAGGCTAATACTCAACTTGTTTATTCATAAAGGACAAATTTTTGGGTAAGGTAATAATCAAAGAAATAGGTTAACACAATTTGTTGAATCTAAATGCCTTTATCACTTCAATTATTCTAATTTAACAAATATGATCTCAATATGAATAATGAAAGCAAGTTTTAGAATCATTTTACTATACGTGATAACACACATGAAAGAATAAAAAGAGTTTTAAATTTTTAAAATTTTCGCTCTTAGGCTCAAAAGCTTACAAAAAAGATGGGCATATATGTGTAAGTAATATGCAATTTCATTCAAATTGATTATATCAATGAATAATAAAAATATAACTTAAAAAATAATTTTATTCGAACTATCATTTTTTTGCGTACTAATTCAATCAATATTCGATAATGAAGTACAATATTGATGGACATATTTATTTCAATTAAGTCAGAATATTAGTTTATAAAATTTTATAACCAAGATTATAATAAGCTTAAATAAAACATTAAAAATTCATTAACTCCTTCCAAATACTTAAAGTTGTATATTATACCCAATGTCTACCATATAAGTATATACAATAAGTGAGGGGGGTTAGTGATGCTTTCCTTAATGTGATGATTTCTCTGAATTTTGATCTATTCAATTTAAGATTACTCCTTTGCGAAATATAAGAAAAAGGATAAAAGGAAACAAAAAAATAACACATAACACATAACTCATAACACATAATAATTAAGAAATAAAAACATCATTAACTATAGTATTAGAGAATAAAATAATTAATGGAAATAACATAACAAATAAATACAAAAGATAAAGAAAAGGAAAGAATATACAAAACTATAATCCTGGATGGTCTGACAAGTAAGGTTTCTGTGGTGATGATCTTGGCTAGGTAGAGGAGTTGCAGAGGACGTGCCCTCATCAAATGATAGGGGCTGGAAATGCCTAGTCGGCTTGCCATTGAGAGCATCATTTCTCCCATCCATCCGGTTTTAGACAACAGCTTGCCTAACTGCACACCCAAGGTCTCCGATCGTCGTACCCGCTCCAGAAACTAGCCCTGTTGAAGTTGGCGTGTTTGTTGAGTTCCCATAAGTCTACCCACCTATTTCTCTAATAAAGCTATCATTATGCAACCTATCTCAGGGAACTCTCAGAACGTCCTCGTCTGGTAATGCCTCATCTAGTTCTAGTGGTGGCAGTTGTTGTTGTACTACTATAGGTTGCTCTACTCTATCTCCACCTTCTAGTGTTGGCTCATCGAGCTCCCTAATAAGCCTGTAAACATCTCCCGCGGGACATTCCAGATTTTCTGTCCAATTTTACTCTGTCTTATTCTGTCTCATAGAATCTCAGCCATTTATTTTGCAGGACCCACACAGGACCCATGCGGATTCCACATAAATAAATGGCTGAGATTTATTGGACACAATAAGACACCATAATATTGGACAGAAAATCTGAACTCCCCGTGGGATCCTAATGTTGACGTACACATATGTTGCATCACTGCCATGCTGAGCACTACCATGTCATCATCCCTCGCATCGGTGGTAACTGATCGAATATACCCATTCATTGTACCAGTCCGATCATGTACTCATACTCTAAAGATAATAAACGTTCATGTTATCGATGACTCTCCAGCTATATCCTTGACAACTTAAAGTATGGCTCAAAATACTCTGAATGTAGCTGAGTGTTGGACTGCGTAAAGTTGAAGCCTTTGAATTGCTCAGATTGTAGTCATCCTCAGTGCTGATCTTACTTTAGAAGTGTTGTGGAAACAAACCGTACTGAAGATCAATCCACAGTGCTAGGTACTCTGGTGTCCCTACATACTCCCTATTGTAGAGACATGTGGTGATAGACAACTCTATATAGCTCATCTGATGCATCTCCCCCATTATATGGAACTGGATCGAATTTGGGTGATCCTTATCGTAGCTCCCTCCTCCACGGAGAATGTGGAGAGGACCTCTAAGGTAAGCTTTTTATAGGAAGGTTCTACGATTTTAAAGAATCGGGACTGTGTCTATAGTCACAAGCTCTCTAACCTGTTAGGCTAAGCCAACCTACTCCAATGCCTCCTAGTCGATATATTTGTTTGCACTGAATTTCTTACCCTTCATTCGTTAATACTATTCCTCCTAGCCTAACGTTGAACAATATCATCAGCAACCACTCTAGGGGCTGAACGTAGTAGAGGATTAGCCTCTTTGCCTCTTTCTTGAAGTTTCCTTTTCATGTCGTGATCTTGTCATCTTGCCTGCAAATTTAAATAAATGTGAGAAAATTGGCATATAGATTACGAAAAATATGCTCTTCCCTACACTTAAATTTGATTATGGCCATTAACTTATTAATTGCAAAAACAATCTAACTATGAAAAATTAAACAACAAAAAATTAATAAACTAACACAAATAAAGAAATAACGATTTAAACAAATTTAATTTCACTTAACAAACTAATTAATCTCGGAATTAAAGTTACAAATTGTGCAATTAACAAATTAAACTATCTCAATTGTTAAATTACAATTCTAACCTTAAAATTAAAATTAAAAATCCTAATTTACCAATTACAGAAAATTGACAAAATTAAACACTAAATCCATGCAATTAGACACTAAATCCATGCAATTAGACACAAACTCACTCTTAATTAACTTCGAAAATAACTAATTAACCTAATTAAACATAAAAACACAATTAAACATGTAATGAGCAACAATCACAAATTTACACAAATTAAGTAGAAATTTTACTCAAATTTCATGCAATTTGTCAAATTAACTTGTAAAATCAATTAGGTAATGCAATTAATGAACTATCAAACTATAATTAGATAAGAAATCACAAAAAATTGCATAAATCTCCAAACTCTCAATTCAAGAAATTTCACGTAGAATTAAGTTAAATAACCCAAAACAACTAATTAAACATACATAAACAATTGACATTGATAAGATTACTTACTTGGGTGCCGATATATTGCAAGAAAAATGCAAAAATTAGGGTTGGAGAAAGCAAAGGTGACCACGACAGTGAGAGAGGGAAAAGAAAGAATGAAAATTTTGATAAGTTAGGGCTTTTTAAGGTGTATCGTGAGAGTACATAGTCTGATACACGCAGTGTTTCACTGTTTTTAGCTTTTAGCGAGTTTATGCATTTTGGTACACCGGTTTGTATCAAGCATGTAAAACTACACTAGTGTACCCAGAAAGCATGCGACTCTCTGTAAACGTGTGCAACTTTAAACTTAATGCTCAATCATGAAAATTTTGCACTTTATCAATATAACCTATAACATACATTCGCCTAAAGTCTCAATTGTGCACAATTTTTCCCAAATATACTTAATTTTTTCTATCCTAAAATGCTTCAAACAAAATTCAATTAATTAAAGCCTATACTAATATGAAAGCAAAAATAATGTAATATTGAAATGGAAATAAAACTAAAACTAACTTATTAGTTATCTCCTATGCAGCGTTTCTTTACTGTCGTTAGCTTGATGTACCCTTTTTCGCTCAACGTAGCTTATATAAATTGTGTTATTGTAGCCTTAACGGAGATTCCATGACCTATAGGTGGGCTACCTTTTGACACTTTTCACCACTCTTAGCCTTCAGTTTATTCTTTTGAATTTGTAACAGTTTAGTGGATCCTTATATGTAGAGTCCTGCAAAACATCTTGACATGACTTGTTAGCATTGATAGTGTTAGACCTCTAAGTTTTGGAGTACTTCTTAACTACCTTTGCGGAGGGCCTTAGGTAGAAGGTTAGCTAGATTTACGTATGAGAGAGGCATGCGAAAACACTAAGGCAAAAGTGGGCGAGTGGGATCGGACTTTGTGCGAATTTTGGTAGAGCCGGACCTGTGGAGATTGACTCGACCCAGGATAAGGTTTGATGGAAAAAGGACTTAGTCATGCTTGGATGAATGGACCATGACTAACGGACTTATTATGGGAAGCATTGGATCAAGCTAGTGTGCTACGTGGGCTTCAGTGAGATCACACTGCATCATCAGTAGATAGAGATCGTGGGGAGATCTTGGATGATGTGGTGATGATTAGGAGTTAGAGTTGTAGTGGAATTAAATATCTGAAGATAGTAGAGATCTTCGAGGATAAGGATGATAGTTTCCTAGTTGAATGTAAACACTATCTTGCTGTTATCTTATCTTATCTTATTAGTTATAGTCCTATTTAGACGGGGATGTCATCTAATTGGTCTACGTGATGTAATCTGGTAAGGATAGACGTGATCTTAGCACAATCTTAGGTAGTTCAGATTGAGTGGCATTCTCAATGTAACTTGGAAGGTAAGTTAGGATGGCTATATATAGCTCATTCGAGCTTTGCTCTTCTCATTCAATCAGTGAGAGTATTCTTTGTATTCTTTTGAGGGAAAGTATATAAAGTTGGTTTTTAATCGTATCTCTGTGTTTCCTTGTTGCCTTTCTTTCTTATTGCTTTATTGCTTTCATAAGCATTGTTTTTTCACGTGTGTGCGAGGTAAACACTTCGAGAGTCGTTGAAGGTTGAGTCTTGCTTAAGCAGACCTAAGTGAGACTGCCATGCAAAGGGTGTTAGTGATCAGCTTCGGTGAAAGTTTGAGTCCCAAAGGTGACCTTTTTATCAACTGGTATCAAAGCCAAAGTTTGAAATGACAATAGTCAACTTGACAGAACGTGTGTCTAGGGTAGAGGTACTCATTGTATCTATTCCTCAAGGGGAGGAAGAAGCACATCTCACAATACTCATTTTGAGATGTTGGAGGTACGGATCCAACAGTTTGAACAACAAATGGTGGAGATGTTGAAGGCACATGAAGATGCCCAGTTTGAGATCACAATGTTGAGGCGTGTCGTTGTAACGACAGATGTTGAGCGAGGCGAAAGCTCCGCACCGTAACTTTCCTTAGTGAAGGTACGTGAACCTAGGGTGTTCGAAGGCGTGCAGGACGCCAAGGTGTTGGAAGACTTCGTGTGGGATATGGAGCAGTACTCTGTGGCTGCTAGGGTATTCGATACTAAAAAGGTCAATGTGACGACTATGTATTTGGATGGGGATGCTAAGCTCTGGTGGAGGATGAGGACCACTGCAGAGATCAGTGCTGGTAGAACTCTCGTGGAAACGTGGGCGCAAAAGAAGAAGGAGCTCAAGGATCAGTTCCTTCCTATGAATACTTCTTGGCTCGCGAGGGATGCCTTAAAGAGGCTTAAGCAAGATGGATCGGTAAGAGATTATGTGAAATCTTTTAGTTCTCTAATGCTGGATATTGAGAATATGTCAGATGAGGACAA
>JAOTBA010000204.1:11441753-11474418 GCA_025629845.1 Erythroxylum squamatum
ATTAGGCTAGCTTAGATCATTTGCACTAGGTTCCGATTAAGTGAGACGACCCGAGGTTGCATCCTATATTGCAATCCCTGGAATTAAATTTTTGATTCGATTTTCAAGGGATTAACCTAAAGATCAAATGAGCAGATCAACTAGTGTATGGTTCCAACTATGCATTCCAAAGGGATTTGATCTATCCATTCTACAATGAAGGGTCCTTGGATGATATTGGGAGATTATAATTGTATCTTTTATAACTCTAAAGTTGTTGGGAATGTTACCCCAGACAACACCAGTAGTTAATTAAAAAATTATGCTGATGCCATTAGGGTCATTGACCTTAACTTCTTAGGTTACTTCCATTAGTAGAAAAACAAATAGCATAAAGCTAGACATATTATGAAGAAGTTAGACAGAGACATGATAAATGAAGATTGGCTAAACGGATTCCTCGCAAGCTTTGTGAATTTCACTAATTATAGCTTCTCATACCATTTCCCTATAATTGTGTAAAACTTCCCCACTAAGGTGGAGGGGTTGAGGAAGTTATTAAAAGGAGGATCTCTAAGAAATTCTTAGGGCACCAGTCTTATATATGTATAAGGAAGCTTAATAAGGTGAGAGAAAATCAAGTAACTTTATTGAAGGAGATTCAATAATACTTAACATAATTTAGACTCAATAAAATCCAAGTTGTTAGAGATTCAGAACCAACTGCATAATTATCCAGGGGACTCTTTATTGTTAAATATGCAACAAAAAGATTTGTTTGATTATCTTTAAGAAATTGAGTCTCATAACTTATTACTTAAACAAAAGGCAAGGGTCTTTTGGCTTAAGGAAGTGGACAGAAACACCCAATTCTTCCTTAAAGATATTAAAATAATGAAGAACTACAATATGATTTCTATTCTAGTGAAGCATGATGATACACTTACATAGGATTAAAAAGAAAATGAAAAGGAGATCATGTTTTTCTTAAAAAAAAAACTTAGGAACTTAAGGTCAAACCTCTTCCACAATTATAACTCTTAGAGAATTCATCAATAATCAGTTTAGTAATTAGGAGATCCACCTCCTTTCTAGGCCAACCTCCAAGGAAGAGGTTGAATTAGTGATCTTCTAGCTTAATCCTTAGAAACTTTCAGGCTTGATGGGCTTAATGTCCTCTTTTTCCAAAATACTTGGCCTTGGATTGAGGAAGTAGTGATAAATAATATCTTTGAATTCTTTAACAAAATGGACTATGCTGAAAGATTTCAATAGAATCTACATCACTTTAGATGTAGGAAACTTAAACTCTTTAACTTATGTTTTATTGATGATTCATTATTGTTTTGCAAGGGAATAGATAAAGCCTTATCCACTCTTATGAATGCTCTTCAAATGTTTAAGAAACTATTAACATTTCATTTAGTCCTCTCTAAAAGTTATAAGCGTCTTTCATCTTGGTTCACTTCCCTTATAGGTTTGAGATCTAATAGTGCCCTATTTGCTTTAGTATACCTATCACCACAAGGAAACTATGACACTTTAAATGTATTCCCCTGTTGGAAAACAATCTAGAGAAGGTTAAATAATTGGATCACCAAGGTGTACCCTTTACTAGTGGACTCTCTTTTATAAGTGCGGTGCTCCAATCTCTTCACACATAGTGATCCTCACATATTTTTCTAACTAAAGGAGACATAAGGATATCAAAAAAACTATCTAATAAATTTCTTTGAATTGTGCAAAAAATCCAAAGCTCATTAAAAAGTAGTTACGAAGAGGAATGTAAATCGAAGTTTGTAAGGGGTCTTAACACTGTCGATCCAATGGATCCAAATATACTTTCTAAAAGGAAAAAGCTTATAGGAGTATCATTACAAAGTTAGAATCTCTTGATTTATGAAACAACTATTGAGCATGATGAATTTACATCAACATTCCATTTCATATAAGATCGGGGATGGTAATTTAACATCACTTTGGTTTGATAACTAATCCACTTCTGGACCTCTAGTCAACTTCCCTCAACTGCAATCAATGCTTCCCCAATTCCCCTCTAAATCGAAAGTTAAAATTATCATTTCCAATGATAGGTTGAATTCTGATGTTTTGAGGATTCTAGGAATTCAGTTCCTAGATCCTTGCCCACTACAGCTAAGGAGAACTCATAAATTTAGGGAAATCATCACACATGGAAATTCACAAACTCCTTAAGCTACCTTAGGCTAGGGTCATTTGGAAAAAATGGATTACTCCCATGGTAGTTGTCTTCTTATGGTTAGTGGCTAGTGGCTAGATATAAACTCCCACTATGGATAAGTTAACCTTCCTTAATTGCCCCAACAAATGTGTACTATGCTACCATAACACGAAATCTCTATACCATTTATTCTTCAAATGCTCTTTTTCGGAAGCATACGGGAAGCAATCTATAATAGCCCATTCCTACATTTAGGAATTTATCTATTATATGAAGTCATATGAGTCATATCACATGAGAATACATGAAGTGCATTTCATTTTCATGCATCATATTCACATAATACATGAATTATGATTTAGTACACATTGCAAAGATAGTTTATACACTCAATTGATTTATTTTGGGGTATAAAAGATTTCACATGTTTATGTTGTGATTGCGTGATTATGAATTGATCATGTCTTGAATTCTGGTTTGATGGACTACAATTAGTGAATTGGAATTTATTGTCAGAATTGAGTGATTAATGAAGTGATATGTGCATCTAGTATAGGAAAAAATTTTGAATAGTAAGACAAATTGATACATGAAAATTTAGGTTGACTAGACCTATGAAATAGTGACACATGGCATCAATAATAGAGTGACAATTGGCTTGAATAAAAGAGTGACAAATGGTGGTGTAGTTGAGTGACATATGGTCTAGAGATTTAATGACAAGTAGACTAGTTATGGAATGACAATTGGCAATGTAAGAGGAAGACACATAACATGGTTCTCCATTTGACAAGTGTCATGACATGTGTCCATCTTCTCCTCCACACACCTACACCCATGATTTTCACCCTTGAAAGACCACCCTCTTTCATGTTTTTGGCTAGATGTTCTCTTCCTCTTCTCCTCACCATCAACACCCTCACACAACCTCCATAACCTTGAATTTTGCCAAAATTTATGTAGCCTTCATCTTGTAAATTGAAACCCTTTAATTCCATCTTGTTCTTAATGTATGTTTGATGCTTGGGATACTTGCTTAGCTTGTTGATTAAGGAAATCTTGAGACAAACAAGTAAGTATTTGATTACCTTATTGAGTTATATGTGAGCATAACATCCATAAAGATTGGTTAGGGATGAATT
Organism: Erythroxylum squamatum; assembly: GCA_025629845.1. Taxonomy (NCBI): domain Eukaryota; kingdom Viridiplantae; phylum Streptophyta; class Magnoliopsida; order Malpighiales; family Erythroxylaceae; genus Erythroxylum; species Erythroxylum squamatum. The sequence continues at coordinate 11,445,075 of JAOTBA010000204.1, forward strand.
GAGATGAATTGCATGTAAGGTTGAAAATGAGATGTGTTGGAATTTGATGAATGAATGTATGGTTTTTGTTTTTTTAATGCTTGAAAATAGTGGATTATATGGATGGTTTTGAAGTGTAAATGATGATGTAACTATGTAGAAAAATGGATATATTAGGAGTGTTCCAGAAATTGATAAGTTAGGGTTATATGCATGAAGGTGAATAATAGTTTTGTTTTGATTGTGATGTATGACAGAATATGATTTATGAGTTATCAATTGAAAGATTTTGAGTTGGAATTGGCGATAGAAATTGACGAGGAAATGAAGTATAATTTAGGTATAAATGAGGTATGATCAATAGATTAGTATGATGGTGTTAAAATTTGGAAAAAGATTGAAGGAAAGGGATGGTGAACTGTCTGTTCACCCATTCCATGATTGTGGAAGCAGCATGAGCTTCTACCCACGATTGTGGGAAGTGCCCTGGAGAAGAAAAGTTTATGTTTTGTCTTTCCACGATCATGGAAAGGTAACCACAATCGTGGGAAATGCTTGGGAAGTGAATAACTCCGTTTTGTGTGATTGTTGAACCAACTAAGGATAAGTTACTTTACCTTGGTGTATTTGGATTTGATTAAGGTTTGAAATGAACCTAGATGGTTATTTGATTGATTGATTAAGGGTTTGATAAGTTTAAGTTGACAATTGATGTTAGAATTAAGGAATGGATTGTTTGATATCAATGTATATGAATTTGAGAAGTATGAGCTATTAAAGAAATGAAGGTATTCTTATGAATGCAAATGTAATGCAAGAGATATAAGTTATGAAATAGGTATAATTGAATGAGAATTGAGAAGTTGTGTGAGTATGGAATGTTAGGAAGGGATAGATAAATGTATGATTGAATGAATTAAAGTAATCGAGATGTCTTAAGGCATTGATCTAATCGTCAATAAGTTATGTACAAGATATGACGAATGAATGAGCAAGATTTGTTAATAAGGTTACATACTCGGGATAGTCAATTGAGCATGCATTAAACATAACACATATACATGTGTATGATTGAGTACTTATTTGTTTAAACAAGTTAGTAATGTGTACATATGTGTGTATTGCATGATATAGAAGCACAAATTAACTAACATCATCCAAACATTGTCAACTCATCGAGGCAATAGCTATCTGAAGTTTACTGTGAGTTGACCTAGATGATCCTCACTACAATTGAATTGTTTTTGTTTAAATTTCAGTAACTGAATTGCTACTTATATAATTGTGATATTTCAGACATTATTGGTCTGAGGAGCTTGATATTCGGCAATTTATTGGAAATGCTTACTGATTGTATGTGAATATGGAAATATGTGTTCTTAACTGAATGTTGAATGCCAGACTTAGATCCTAAGAATGTGATATATGGCTGGAATATATCGAATGTAAAATAATGAATGCATCATATGCGAATTGTTGCATCTCACTACATTGAAATGCATGAACATATAAATGAGTTGTGACTGGAGTGACCCAAGCGAAAAAGAGCTTAAAGATCATAAATATGTACAACGAGCCGCAGGCGTAGTTATCAATAAGCCCAGTAACCATAATAGGTACGGGACAATATATAAAATAAGCCCGGTATCTACGACGGATACGCGACAGTCAAATAGGCACTCGGTCATAACAAAATAAAAATGGAAGTGAGTCTCATGTGCATTTGCATCTATATCTTTACATGTGTTCATGAGATGTTTATATTCTGTTTGAGTGGTTCACTCATTGAGTATACAAAACTCATCAAAATTGCAAAAGTTGATTTTTAGGTACTAAAGAGACGTAGCTTCTAAGGCAATCTAGTAGTAGTCTAGTATTGTCAATTTTGAAACAAGAATGACTCAAAGGTCGGTCAACTGTCACTAAAAAGTCTAGATAGGATATTTTGATGTAACATTCCACCTCATGTAAAATATCTTGTAAAGAGTAGCAAACTCTTAAATGTTGTTACTAATGTATATGTGTGGATTATGTACTGTAATGCTACAATGTATGTCCATGTTTATGAATATAATAGGAAGCTTTGATCTTCTTAAATACTTTGTGTTACGTATGATGCCTTAATAAGTGAATGTGATTGCTTGAATATGTCATTCCCATAGGGTATATTCTCGGATAATCTATGGATGTTCGGGCATATGTAATATGATAGTGGTGTGTTACATAATCCATGCTCAAAGTCCTTTTGGAATGCTTAATTATGAGAAGACTACAATTCTCGGCAAAATATCCTCTATTAGCCATGCTAGAACCTCTGCTAGTAGTTTAATTTATATAGGCAGCGCCCTGTACTATATTTGGGAAGAAAGAAACTAAAACATTTTCAAGAACCAAGCATCCTCGACTACCCAAGTGATTAACCATACAGGGAATGGATCAAAGATCAACACCTTGTTTACATCCTTTAATTGTTTCAGTGTCTGTCAAAGCATTTCAAATAGTTGCTGTAGCTTAATTATTTAATGTTATATAGTTCACGTTTGCTTAAAGTATTCCTCTTCTTATGGTTACCCAACCATTGTGAGACGTCTCTACTTGGAACCTTGTACTAGTAATACCACCCAATTGGGGCTATTAAAATCCGTACGTGATTTATTTTGACTTGAGCTTAATTTGTAACATGAGTGTCGTAATTCTCAAACATCTCTTTTTGTACAGTATTATTTGAAAGAAGAAATGTTAACACTGTAGAGTTGATCCAAGTCTGCACTCCGCAATCATAGCGTCCGTTTTTGTAGACTGATGATTGACAAATAGTTGGAAGCGTAGACTGACGGTGAATGTTCTTCCTTGGATTACTATTAAGCGGACCCAACACGCGGGGACTTTGACGAAAGAAGCATTAAGCACAAGGATGGTGAAGAAGCAGAGTCATTATTTTGAGACGAAAAGGGCAGGCGGCGTGTGCAGCGGATGTGTTTGGCAAAATGCCATGCCGCCTTTGTTTGAAGTTGAACAAATACAAAATGCCAGCCTTCTCGTAAATATTAAAATGAATTTTGACTAAAAGTAACTCTCGGGAAATAACGTAGTGCGGAGTTGGTCATTGGAATTTGAAAAAATTTCGAGGCACAGATGAGTTAATAAGGAATTTGTTTGAGTCCTTAATTGTATCATGGAAAGGAAAGTAAATATTGAGGGAAAAAGAAGAAAAAATTGGAAAAGAATTGTGATTTCCTTTCTCTCGTTTGTTTTCTTAATTTATCAAATTAGGAAATTGAATGTAAGAGAATTTTGTAAGACCTTTATGCCCTTGATTATAGAATTTGTTTATCTTTACTAGTTAGATTTAATAAGGATATAATGGTAATTTACTTATAGTAAGATTATCTTATCTTCCATTTCTCCTCCTTTCCCACCAATTTGGTGGAAAATATTTTTAGACCAAATTTTTCTCCTATTCCCCTCCATTCTCTCCCTTCCTTTCTTTTCCTTTGCTTTCTTTCCATCCAAACAAAGGCTAAGTGGGGTCGTAGGTTTAAACCTTTTCGTGTATGCAGTTATTTAAAACTTAGGGTTAAAGTTTTGCCTCCTGCAAGAGACTTATCTAGCTTGCGCGGGGATTAATCTGATTATAGATAGCTTAAAGATATCTTCTTATAATTATAACTGGGATCTTCACGCAAGACCTTATGAAAAAAAAAAAGCAAGAAAATGAATTATGATTTAAATTAATACGCGTAAGAAAGTGTGGATGTTGGTGAGCCAACCCCAGTTGCCAGCTGGCTGTCGGAGAGGGGTCCCCAGATCTCTCCATGCACGTGACTCTCCCTTATTATTTCTTATTACCAAATTTCTATTTACATACACACTAGGCCTAGGGTGAACCGTTCCCTAAATTTTAAAAAACAGCATATACGTACACAATGTAAGAATATGATGAATTTTAAGTGAGAAAAAAATGAAAATGAAAAAGAAAAAAGAGAGAGAGAGAGAGAGTCGATGTGGAGATGAGTTGTAATGGTTTAATAAGGGAAGGGTTACTTAAGATTCAAATGGTATTATCTCAAGGTGGTAGAGAAGAAGAAGGTGGAGGAAGGGCATTGGCACCATTTGAGCCAACGGAGTTACACGACCAATAGATTTAGATGCTTGGATTGGATCTGCTTCTGGTAGCTCACTTATTACCTTCTCTTCTTTTCTTGTTTCTCCCTTCCGTTGCTTGCGTCCTTTCCTTTTGAATCTAAGCTCCTTCTTCCTGTTCTCTTACATGATCGATTCTTTAGGGAATTGGGTTTGGTTTGGTTTCCGATTTTGATTGGGGATTCTTACATTTGCCGACTTTCCAACTGACGCTTGACCTTTTCCCTTGCTTCTTGATTGATTTTAAGTGAGTTTAGATGCAGAATGGTGCAATTTCTCACCTTTTTTCTGGTTAAACCTAAATTTGACTTACATCAGATCATGGATAATTGTTTTCTTTCTCTTTTTCTTTGGGTTCTTTCGGTAGGCAACTTTCTGCTACAGTTGCGCTGTCTTGCCTACCTGTGATTGGACTGGCCGTTTATTCGTTCCAGTATACATATAGTAATAATGTTGAACTATTTTATGTCATTGTTCTGGCACGATCTATATGCTTTAGATTTTTAATGCATTTTCATCATTAGCTTGTGTATGCAAAAAGGATTTTTAACATTTTAGATCAGTGATCGCATTATGTAATCAGTACCTTTTGAATGACCTATTAAATACATTCTCATCCTTGCCTCCTCCATTGTTCATAACCTTCTTTTCGGTCAAGCCGTTACTGTTCTGAACTTTATCATATGGGTTTCCATATTATCGGGAAGGACATTCTCGTAATTAGAACTTTAGTGGAAAGAAAGTGAGTAACGTTTCTTGGCAATCTGTTGTTAAGTCTCCTACGTTAATTTTTCGTCTGATTGCATTGAGTTGAGTTTTAACAGCTCAGTTTTAGGGGTTCTTTTGTTTAAGATACTAGTCAACGTGACATATCTGAAATCCTTGATCTTGGAACCCAACATGCACTTCTCTGACATCTGACTTTGATGGAGAGAATTAAACACTTATCCTTTTGAAATATTTGCAATTTGTGTAGTAGTTATTTCACATAACTCATTTGTTGCTAATTTCTTGTAGTTGATGGAAACCCTTGATTGTTTCCACTTCCCAAGGGACCTTATATTTTGTATTTTAGTAATTTTGTTGTAGTGAATTACTATTTTCTTTATTTTAAGTTGTTTGTTATGGATAACTTGTTTCTAGTGATGTTTCTATTTTAAGCAGGGTTTTAGCATGCAGGTCATATGGCCTCCAGCTTAAGAGAATTGGAAGGAAAGAGAGTTGCAACAACTTGTTTAGATGTCTAGGAACCTTCCTGAGTTGAAGAAGTCTTTCATGGGGTAAGGATTTGGAGTCGAAATGGTTTTACATCCCAATAATTTAAGGACATGGAGGATACACGAGATGACACTGGGTCAACAGAGCAAGGGCTTCCTAATACTGCATGGTGGGGTTCAGATTTCATAGAGAAGTTTGAGTCTGTTTCGTTGCGTTCTCAAGATGATAGTTTGAGTAATAGAGAATCACCAAGAAGTTCTGAAGAAGATGGATTACCTTCACAGACTGCTTCACAAATTCTCTGGAGCACCGGGATACTTTCTGAAAGAATACCAAATGGTTTCTACTCGGTCATACCGGTGAGAACTGTGATCCATTTATCACCATGAAATATTACTATCCCTAACTTTCAATTGATTAATTTTTGGTGTAATCTGTGGTGTAACATGAACTTCTGAGGGCTTATCAGTTTTGTGTTTGTGAATACTGGATAGCAACGAACAATTATTTTTGTTTTCTTTTACTGCTTTACTGTTAAGACTTTGGCATTGGTAATCTTCTTTTCACTGCCTCTTTGGCAATCGTTGGTTTGTTCTATTTCTTCATGAATCTTTACAAGAGAAAAAGGCTGAGAGGCTTTACAAGGGCAGGATCCAACAATAGTGAGTAAAAGGAATCTGATGGGATGCAAGAATAAAATGTGAGAATAGAGGCTGAGGTGGCATGCTCTATGCGTGATCACTAAGGAGTGCAGTTACGATTGTTGAGTCTGTTACGCTGTAGGCAGAGTCTAATTAGTGTCAAGTTGTTATTTTGTGTCAAGTTGTTATGCCAGATAAGGCGGAGTTTGTTATGCGTCCTTTATAAGAGCACAAGAAAGAGAGAAGAGAGGCAGAGAAGATTGATGAAATGTTTTGATGATTGAGAAGTAAGGCAGACTTCACAAAACTGCTGGTGTCATCAATTCTTCTTATCAATATAAACTCTCGTTTCCTTAGAATCTTGTCCTTTACAGTCCCATATAATAGTGCTTTGTCTTTTACATTTTATTAAGTCAGTGTTCTAACAAATTTGGTATCAGAGCATCACAATCCTCCTGTGATAATCTGACCACATTGACATGGAACCAACACACCCAAAAACTCGGATGGAAACATGGGTAGAGCAATTGGAAGAAGATTTCAAAGGTATGAATGCCAACTTTGCTCTCGTTATAGCCCAGCTACAAGAAACCCAAACCAGCCTACAACTTCTTCTACAAAACCAAGTTAACCAACAACAACAACTTGGAGATTCAAGCACTTCCAAAACCCAAACACCCAGCAAAATTGAACCAGAAGCAAATACCTAAGCCAACACCATAAACCCCATTGACCCAAAGAACCAAACCCTTGGGAAAAGACAAATACCCAAGAAAGATAGAGCTTTCGGTGTTCGAAGGTGAAGGAGCAGATTCATGGATTTTCCGAGTAGAACGATAATTTGTTATCAATCGGTTGACGGAGAGTGACAAGTTAGAGGCAGTGGGCGTGTGTTGTGAGGGTGAAGTGCAGGCATGGTTACGTTTTGAGGAGCGTAACAAGTCATTTTCTTCATGGAAAGAACTAAAAGGCCAGATATTGCAACGTTTTGCAGGACTACATCACGGGATTTTACTCCATCGATTTTTTGCTGTGAGACAGGGAGGAACGGTGGTAGAATATCGTGCTTAGTTCGAGTACTTGGCAGCGTCTGTGGGAGCTTTAGAAGAGGAAACAATGGCTGCTGTCTTTGTAAATGGATTGCAAGAGAAAATCAAGGCTGAATTATTAGTCTTGAGCCCACGATCGTTAAAGGAAACCATAGATACGGCGGGCCGAATCGAACGAAAGAATCAGATCTTGGGTCTAACTCCTAACTCCAAAACCCACAAAGAACCCCCTTTAATCCAATACAAAAATGATAACAAAACCATCACATGGACCCCAAACAAAAACTATGACCCATCAACAAACAAAATACCTCAGCCAAATACGACATTAAACCCACCTCACAAACAAAACACACCAGAAACCACTAAAACACCAGCCTTACCTGCACCACCAAAATTTCGGAAATTAACTCCTGCCGAGGCTCAAACTAAACGAGTTCAAGGCTTATGTTTCCGTTGTGATGAGAAATGGCACTTTGGCCATCGCTGTCTGCAGCGAGAACTAAATGTGTTGCTAGTCAGTGAAGGTGATGAAGATGAAGGACTAGAGGAGGAAGGAGTAACGGCAATAGAAGAAGCTTTGAATAGTGTGGAGCTCTCTTTAAATTCGGTGGTTGGATTGTCAAAACCTAGAACCCTGAAATTGAGAGGCGAAGTACATGGCTTGGAGGTTGTAGTGCTTATCGATTGTGGGGCTACCCACAACTTCATCTCCACTAGTCTAGTAGAAACTCTTCAAATTCCCATTCATGAGACTTCCCAGTATGGAGTTGTGATTGGGTCGGGGAAACAATTGAAGGGTATGGGGGTGTGTAAAGGGGTTGTTCTTAGGTTGCAAGAATTGACTATTGTGGAAGATTTTCTTCCTTTACCCTTGGGGAGTACCGATTTGATTTTGGGACTAAAGTGGTTATCCACTTTGGGAGAAACCAGGGATGATTGGAAAAAGCTCACTATGACTTTTGAGGTAGGGGGTCAAACTATTCAACTTAAGGGAGATCCGAGCCTTACTAAGGCATTGGTTTCCTTAAAGACCATGGCTAAGGAATTACAACAAGAGAAATTGGGGCTGACGTTGGAGTTAATGCATATAGCAGTCCAGAGTAACACTGCTAGGGAGTGTGACGATCCGAGAGTCAAAGAAGTATTGCAAGAATTTAAGGTTGTTTTTAAGAGCCCGAAGGGATTAACTCCAGTGCGTGGTAACGAGCATGCACTTTTGTTGAAAGAAGGTGCGGGTCTTGTCAACGTTAGGCCATACAGCTATCCTCATTTTCTAAAGGCGGAGATTGAAAAGTTAGTAACAGAAATGTTATCGGCAGGCATTATACGGCCAAGCGTTAGTCCCTTCTCTAGTCCCGTGCTTTTGGTCCATAAGAAGGATGGTGGGTGGAGATTTTGTGTGGATTATAGAGCATCGAATCGTGTTACGATTCCAGACCGATTCCTAATCCCTAACATCGATGAGTTGATAGACGAGCTTCATGGGGCTAAGTTGTTTACCAAACTAGATCTTAAATCGGGATACCACCAAATCTGTGTCAAGGAGGAGGATGTTCACAAGACTGCCTTTCTCACTCATGACGGCCACTACGAATTTCTAGTGATGCCGTTCGGATTGACGAATGCACCGGTAACGTTCCAAGCATTGATGAACAATATATTTCGCCCGTTTCTACGTTGGTACGTGCTCATATTCTTTGATGATATCCTGATTTATAGTTCATCCTTTGATGAGCATATGGAGCATTTACGATCTGTTCTAACTGTTTTGAAAGAGCATTGTCTTTATGCAAATGCCAAGAAATATTGTTTTTTCCAGCCTAAAGTAGAATATCTTGGGCATATTATCTCCACCCAAGGAGTTGCAACGGATCCCACTAAAGTTAGTATCATGGATCAATGGCCCATGCCTTCTAACCCAAGGGAGCTGCGAGGGTTCCTTGGTTTGACGGGGTATTACAGGTGATTTGTACGCAACTATAGCAAAATTGCTGCTCCACTAACAAGCTTGCTTAAGAAAGACTCCTTTCAGTGGACAGAGGAAGCTACCGCGGCTGTCAACACTCTAAAGCAGTCCATGAAAACTGTGCCAGTGCTCGCTTTACCAGATTTTTCAACAGAATTTATTGTAGAAACTGACGCTTCGGGAATTGGCCTTGGAGCCGTGTTGTCACAAAAAGGGCGGTCAATTGCGTTTTACAGCCATGCATTGCAAGGAAGAACACGTTTTAAATCAGTTTACGAACGTGAATTGATGGCAATTGTGATGGCGATTCAAAAGTGGAGACATTATTTGCTGGGTCGGCATTTTGTAGTGCGAACGGATCAAAAATCACTAAAATTTTTGTTGGAGCAACGTTTGATTGCTTCTAAATATCAAAGGTGGCTTACAAAGATTATGGGATACGATTTTGAGGTTCAATATCGTCCGGGTCCAGAGAATAAAGTGGCGGATGCATTATCTAGAATTCCCCATCATGAAGAACTAATGGCTATTTTAGTACCTTCTTGGATTGATTGGCCCCTTTTGTACAAGGAGATTGCTGCTGATCCTGGTCTTTGTGCTGTCAAAACAACCTTGGAGGAGGACCCATTGTCTAAACCTGGGTGGTCTCTGGTGCATGGAGTGCTTCACTACCATGGCAAGCTGGTAATCCCTCACTCCTCATCTCTTATTCCATAAATTTTGCAGGAATTTCATTGCAGCCCAGCAGCAGGACATGAAGGATTTCTTCGCACATTTAAACGCATATCAGAAGAGTTGTTTTGGCATGGTATACGTGCAGCTATTAAGCATTTTGTCGAAGAATGTCAGGTCTACCAGCAACATAAATATCAGACCCTTTCTCTAGCGGGTTTGTTACAGCCACTTCCCATTCCCCAAGCCATATGGGAGGATATTAGCATGGACTTTATAGATGGTTTTCCAAAATCTTATGGGGTTGATTCTATTCTGGTTGTGGTAGATCGATTGAGCAAGTATTCACATTTTGTTCCCTTCAAATATCCTTATACAGCCAAGGTAGTTGATGAGGCGTTCATTAACTGTGTTGTGAAATTGCATAGGTTTCCCCGCAGTATTGTCACGGACAGAGATCGAGTGTTTCTTAGTCATTTTTGGGTTGAATTATTCCGTATCCAACGCACTTCCTTGAAGAGAAGCACAACTTATCATCCTCAAACAGATGGACAAAGTGAGGTGGTCAACCGTTGTCTTGAGACATACTTGCGATGTTTTGCTAGCCAACAGCCGCGCCAATGGTCTAAATGGCTTCCATAGGCTGAGTACTCCTATAATACTTCATACCATACGGCTACTAAGCTGACTCCCTTCAAGATTGTTTATGGGAGAGATCCTCCAACTCTGATATGGTATAATCATCATGACACTACAAATTCCACTCTCGAAACACAGTTGTTACAGCGAGATTTGATGTTGGATGAGCTCAGAGAACAGTTGTTGATTGCTCAAAATCGGATGAAACAAGCTGCCAATAAACATAGGCGCGACTTGATTTTTGAAGTAGGGGATTCAGTCTATCTCAAGCTGCGTCCTTATCGCCAAAGTTCCTTAGCTTCACGTCCTAATGAGAAATTAGCACCACGCTATTTCGGACCATTTCCAGTTATTCAACGCATTAGTGAGGTGGCTTATAAGTTACATCTTCCAGAAAATGCTGAAATTCACCTAGTATTTCACATTTCGCAATTAAAGAAGGCTGTGGGAAAGCCTGATCAAACGCTGCCACTTCCAGCATCTTTATCGTCTGATATGGACTGGACCGTGGAACTTGAAGAAATTTTGGAGACTCGTGGTCAGGGATCTGAGCTGGAGTTATTAGTTAAATGGAAGAACCTTCCACCTTTTGAAGCCACATGGGAACCACTTCAGCTTTTAAGGGATGTTTTTCCTGATTTTCACCTTGGGGATAAGGTGAATGTTGAAGGAGGGGGTAATGATGGGCCACGTCCTGCGATCCAGATGGTTTACAAGAGAAAAAGGCTGAGAGGCTTTACAAGGGCAGGATCCAACAATAGTGAGAAAAAGGAATCCGATGGAATGCAAGAATAAAATGTGGAATAAAGGCTAAGGTGGCATGCTCTGTGCGTGACCACTAAGGAGTGCAATTACGATTGTTACGCTGTAGGCAAAGTCCAATTGGTGTCAAGTTGTTATTTTGTGTCAAGTTGTTATTTTGTGTCAAGTTGTTATGTCAGTGAAGGCAGAGTTTGTTATGCGTCGTTTATAAGAGCACAGGAAAGAGAGAAGAGAGGCAGAGAAGATTGATGTATTGTTTTGATGATTGAGAAGTAAGGCAGACTTCACAAAACTGCTGGTGTCATCAATTCTTCTTATCAATATATACTCTCGATCTTGTCCTTTACAGTCCCATATAATAGTGTTTTGTCTTTTACATTTTTATTACATCAGTGTTCTAACAAATTTGGTATCAAAGCCTCACAATCCTCCGGTGATAATCTGACTACATTGGCATGGAATCAACACACCCAAAAACGTGGATGGAAACACGGGTAGAGCAATTGGAAGAAGATTTCAAAGGTATGAATGCCAGCTTTGCTCTCGTTATAGCCCAGCTACAGGGAACCCAAACCAGCCTACAACTTCTTCTACAAAACCAAGTTATCCAACAACAACTTGGAGATTCAAGCACTTCCAAAACCCAAACACCTGGCAAAACTGAACCAGAAGCAAATACCCAAGCCAACACCATAAACCCCATTGACCCACGAAACCAAACTGAAATAATCAAATCGTTAATCAATTCGCAGACTATCCTCAGATTTTTCTTCGCGCAAGTAAATAAAAATCACAACTACAAAATAATGAAAACACCGACGTTTGGTAACGCAGTTCGGCATACTTTGCCTACGTCTGCGGGGCCCTCACCTAGATTAAATTCTTTCACTGTAGTTCACAAAAATTACACAAGATTGATCTACCCCGTAAGACCTAATCTATGTAACCGACCCACAACCTAACTACCCGTGAAAGTTTCTCACGCCCAATAACACGACCAACTCGTGTTAACCTCGTCAGAGGATTTTTCAAACTACTTCTACTTCAAGAACAAAGACAAATAAAAACACGAACTCAACAATTCCAGTTCTGAAAATCGTCACCAAGAAACCAAGTGGCAGCACCAATAGAATGTATACTGATATATAACAAAGTCTTCAATATGCTGCTAACATAAATCAGCGTTAATCATCCAGCAAACAATATCACCTACATATCACCATTGGTCTACTTGGTGAAGCTCAAGCTGGTGGTCCTGTATGGCTGCAAAAGAAAACACCTCACAAAAGCAGCTCCATCAAAAGATCAAGAAGGACAACAAATGACGCAGCCGCTAGTCAATTTCATATGTTCAACAACAACAACAAAAACTTTTATGCGACAGCCCCAACAAAACAAATACCCACGCACAAATAGGATGCCCTCCACGTCAGCCAAAGAGACAGCATTCCAAGCCCACAATCTTCACGCAATCTGCCCAATTTCCTTTAGAAGAATCCTTCTCAAATAAGGATAGAATTAGAGATAAAAACAACCACCGTGAATTATGCTAATTCAAACCCCAAACATCATCTACTTCCAAAGGAGGGGAATCTTCAATAGTTATTAAGAAAATTTCCATGTCCAATTTAAATGCCAAAAATAAAAATAGGAAATATTTAAAAAATAAATCCTAACAAAACCCATAGTCAAAGATTTAAAAGTAGACACCGGCCTTGTTTCGTCAATGACTGATCAAGTATATATTGGCAAATTGAGAAGTACTTAGCTATTTAACCCTATCAAATTGCTAATAATTATGTTTGATAATCAGATAATTAGGTTGGCGAATTGAACCCAATATGTATTTTTTAAAATGTTGCAGTTGAGAAATTAAGGAACGAAAAGACGAATGTGTGTAAAAGTTATTACAAATTATTCAAGCTGTCATCTTTTATTACTGCTTTCCTTTACCAAACACTAGTACTCTAAACTTCACTGATTTTATTTAAACATTCCTCTACTTTTTCCTATTATAGTTAAATAAACTAAAAAATATACTTGAGTGTCTAGAAATTAACCTTATTAATAAGTTATTAGTTGAACAAAATATAGAAAAAAAGCATTATTACAACTAATTAAGTTATCAAAAACATAGGTTAGTGATAAATAAGTTAATATACTAGAAAAAATGAACTTCTACTTGATTAAATTGGAGGAATTAGTAATAGTAGTAATAATAACAATATTATTATTATTATTATTATTATTATTATTATATATTTTATGATTTTTATTAGAGTTATAAACTTAATTTTTATGAAATTAAATATCTAAAATCTAAATTCTTATAAGAATATTTAAAGAAATACTAAGGTATAATACTTATGTCCATATAATTTTTTTTAAAGTTATGACTGCATAAGTTATTTTACACATAAACAACTAATACTAAAAAACTAATTTTCTCAAAAAAATTTAAATAAACAGCTGATATTATCTACTAATCAAATCAGCTAATATAATCCGTTATTATCTAACCGCTGATAGAATCAACTAACAGCTATTATTTGATACTAATCCGTTATTATTTGATAATAATCCGTTATTATCAAATAGGGCAATAATAGTACATAGAGGAACATCATCAGAGCAATCCAAGAGAAATGAAAATTTCTTCAACTCGTGGACTGTTAGGTCATGTATGAGTCGTGCCGAGACATGCCTTACGTGGCTAAACGAAATTATAAGTTGCTATAATTCAACAAAGGACGCGGATGATGGATAAGGAGCATAGATTGAAGAATATGGCAGTTGCAATGAAAATATGCCTCTGACTAAAACTAGATTTTGATTCAATGGACAAAGTTGGAGAAGGCAATATGAGCAAGTTAGCATTGCAGCATTATGTCATTGAAGGCTTACACGCTACAGATGATTCTAAGCATAGCATGATCGCAGGTTGTGACACAAAGGCAATTAAACATCTCTGTCAGTCAATGTAAATGACTTGACTGATCATAACGGTTCACCAGCCTAGTAGCAATTTGTAAAACCATGCATATTCTTCAATGATCATGGCCTGTTCTAGTTCAAATTTCTCTACCGTTCTTGTTCACAAAACGATTGATAATGGTGCTCATACCTCAACGGCATTTTCTATGGGCAGCTTAACTAAATGTTAAAATGAATCGATCATGGCCTATACCCGAATTATCTGAAATAGGATAAGTTAAGGTATAGATAACGTGTCGTTTACTGAACGGACATGCCGTGCTGAATACAGTATAATGTAGTTTCACATGGTTAAATAACGATCAAAATCATTTCAACACATCCAATCAACGAACTTACAGCAAAAAGTCTCGTTTCCCCAGCCAAATGAGAACAATAGCACAAGAATTTCAAGATCTTGCTCTACCGCATCCATAGCTCACCATCCTGCATTCGATAGTAAATTTCAGGATGGCTTGGATATTTACAGCTTAAGGACTAACCTTTGATCAACAAAATACCTAGCTAGTGCTAGCCTTATCCAGCTGCAAGTTTGCCTTTATGAAGTCTAAGACAACGGATACCACCTCTACTTGATGTGAAGTGTATGAATGATTTGCTCCATCTATGATGTGTAATTTATGATTAGGTATGATCTTGGAAAACTCGTACGCATCTTCCAACGGTATGATTTCATCATCAGATCCATGGACTGTGAACACTCTGTATAAAACTTAAGATCCATCAGTCTTATTTTGTCCAATTGTTAGATAGACTTAGAAATGGTTATAATAACAGCAAGAGGATATCCAAATGTGAAAATTTGTTGGAACATCAGATAGAGAGAGATTCACTAGCTAAGGGATAATTTTTCCCCATGATATCTGAAATCTAATTTCTTGACCATTATAGTGAAAGGTTTCCCATATAGAGAACATAAATAAGCAAATGCATCTTTCAGGATGAAATAGTTAACAAACAAATGATTTGATGTTTTCTTCTTCGTGAAAAATCAAGCTTTTCGTCCTTCATAATGTCACAATTGTGGACATAAATTAAGAACAATGAAAAGGCTCTGACACACCTTACCATGACAATGTCAAGAATATGTAAACTCAGTAAACTTGGCAAACCTAAAAGATAAGACTGGGTTAAGGTATTTCCTCAAACCTGCAATCTCTGTCAATCTCGAGACATGCTTTATGCATATCAGTGTTCAGACGATCCATCAAATCGTCCAAATAAACACGATAATTAACACCTCCTGCAAAGGTAAATGTCAGAAAGGTACAAACAGAGAGCATTTCTGTAAGTTTGTAAGACAGGGAGGGGGCTTTCAAGGCTAATTTGGGTAATCCTTTCTTCTCTTTTTCGTTCCCTTGGACCATCACCAGAGTAGAATTCTGTAAAGGAAAAAGTCACCTGTTTGGTTTTTGACATCAATAAATCCTTCTTCCTTAATTTTTTCAAGAAACCCTTTTCCAAGCCGTTCCTCAATACCTCTCTTCAAATCATAACGGCCAGAAATATTGACAACTTTATTGACATCATGATATTTTGAAGCATAAAGGAGCACCACATCGCCACCTAAAAGTATTGTTCTGTTGTCAGTTTTCAAGAGGGAACACAATCATTTCCATGGTATCCAATTAAGTGTAAAAATAACCCTTTTAAACTGGAAAACCTGGAATTTAATGTAAAAGAACAAGGCGAATACGCAGAACAAAACCAGCAAATTGAGTTACACACTTACACTTACACTATTTCATAAGCAAGAATTTCCCCGTTTTTCAATCATTTACATCTTTATCATCTATTTCACATTTTTCTTGAACCTTTTTTCCTCAATGCCTACACTAAGCAAAAAAATGAGGCCACAACACAGAGACTTATTTTGCTAAAAGATTCAACATTTTGATGCATATAGAATTACAGTGTACAAATTTCGCATCCCAAAATCATGCTGGTAGCGTGATCTTCTAGATGCACTCGATTTCAATCATGAACTGGTATCTCAACTCAACAATTGAGCAGCCTAACAAAGACAACATTGCATGACAAGAAAGCTTAAAGCAATATTGATAAAAACATGATAGGACATGATTAAACTAACACCATCTACAACAATCAATCATCAACGTCCCAATTCTATTCTCTGCTCACCACTAGCATTGTTAGCTTGTAGCCACCAACGACAACAGATAGAATTGCAAGGCAATCACCACTATCAATATGTATAACTACTGTCATTCACCGGCACTGATTTTCTCCAAAAATCAGTCCTTACAGAAACAAAGCCAAATGGGTTAAAGTTGCAAATTTTTTGTTTGACCTAGATAACCAAAGAACTTGTTGTAGTTAAGAAACTAGACATCTAGCAAAGGTGACTTTCTTTGATCCATTTATCTCAATAATACATGATGACGAAACCAAAATAATTTCCAACCAGTAAAACATCAATCTACAATGAACGAATAGAAATATCATGTGAAAAACGAAGTCTTCCTCAAGACTGGTTATTTGTCAAAATTCAATTATCACTTTAGTTGCACAAACTAATACAATTTATCCAAGGACGTATATCAACTACGCAACATGTATACACAATCATACAAACCTTTACTATGCCCAAGAATCGCACTTACAACACGCTTTTCTCCAAAGAAATGTTCAACTACAGCTCGCAAATCATCAGCCTCTCTCGAGTAGTTACCATACGCAAAAGAGCCTTCACTTTCCCTATAGAGAAAACATTGTAAATATGTGATCAAATAGAACTTAAATTGAGAATTATACCACATCTCAGCTACTCATGCAAGAGGACAACATCATAAAGAAACAGGACCAAGAGTATCCACAGACACCCAGTTACTGTGAGTACGAAACTAAGAATTTGTTATTCTCTAAACCACTGATCTCATGATAAGAGCATCAAATGTCCAGTGAATCCAAAATTATTATCTTTTCAGTAATGAAGTAATTGATGAACTAAACTAAAAAGGACAATTAAATAATGAATACAACTGATATGGATGAGTGTTTATTAGGAGTCCATTAGAGGAGTATTGAGTGTTTTATTAGGAATCTATTAGAGGAGTATCTTATTTTTAGTAGAAGTCTATTATTTCCCTATTATTTCTGCACTAATTTCTGTTATAGTTATGTTAATAAAAACAACGTGAATAAGAGTCTTTCTAAGAGTCCTAAAACAACTTGAATAGGAGTCTTTCTAGGAGTCCTAGTTTAGGTGGAATTTTTGTGTTTCTTTGCCTATATAAGGCTATTACGTTATGCAATAAAGTAAGCAAGAAGTTATCAAAAAAATTAGCTTAGAAGTAGAATAACTTAGTCTAATCTAGGCAGACCTTGTCCTCAACAAGTACTGCCCGTTTTTATCAGCAAAAATAGGTTCTGCAAGACAGGGGTCCAGCGTAAACAAGGGAAAAGAGGTTAAAGTTCTTGAGAATCATTCTTGGACTCAAGCCCAAGCACGGGCACATAACAATTTGGTATCAGAGCAGGAGTTCATGGACGAAACAGGCCATTCAATTGTAGAGCAATCTTCAGTAGATTGCCAGATGGATTAGAGGATACGGGCATTAGAGATGGGGTAGCAAGATCAATATGCAAAGATTATTCGCATGCTTGCAAGGTTGGAAGGTGCAAAATGGAGCGAGTATCAGGCACCATCACCACCACCACCACGAGAGGAGAGGACTGATGGGGGCTGCAGGGTAAGAATGGTGCCTAAATACACTAAGATGGAATTTCCAATGTACGATGGCTCGATGGATCCGTTGGTTTGGCTTCACATGTGTGAGAAGTTTTTCCTAAGCCAACAAACAGCAGAGGAGGAGAAGGTAAGATTGACTGCCTTTCATTTAACAGGGAGGCCCAATTGTGGTTCTTTCAACTTGAACAAGAAGAACCAGGGATGCATTGGTACTCTTTCAAATATCATTGCAATATGAGATTCGGCCCTCACCTTAGCAACAACCCTGTAGGGGAATTGGCAAACCTCAAACAGACAGGGAGTATAGAAGAATATTAACGCCCATTCCAAACACTGCTGGCTCGAACCAAGTAAATCTATTCACAGCTGGGTTGGTAGAAGGACTGCGAATCGAGGTGGAGATGCAATATCCTGTTAATCTTGGAGCTGCAATGAACTTAGCAAGAGCATGTGAAAGAAAATTACAATGTATGTAGATGCAATACACCCAAGGGATAAGAGGCAGCCGAAACACCACCCTATAGCTATCTTTGCAGTTGGACAATAGTAGTAACAACACCAGCGCGAGTGAAGCCACACTTTTAGGAACTAAGATAAACTCAGGGGCTAAAACAACAACCTTCAGTATAGCAAGTATTCCATCCCCGACGGGAAGACGCTTAACCAGAGCAGAAATCGCTGAAAGAAGAGAGAAGGGGTTGTGCTACAATTGCGACGAGTCTTATTCGGTGGGGCACAAATGTAATAGACTATTTTGGATTGAGGTGGCAGATTCTAAGGAAGAAGAGGAGAAGATATCTTTGCATACCACCACTGGCATAACTTGATTTCGAGCTTGAGGGCAAGCTCAATGTCAAAGAGGGGAGTGATGATATGGATGAGTGTTTTATTAGGAGTCTATTAGAGTATGAGTGTTTTATTAGGAGTCTATTAGAGGAGTATTTTATTTTTAGTAAGTCTATTACTTCCCTATTTCGGCACTAGTTTCTGTTTTAGTTATGTTAATAAAAACAATGTGAATAGGAGTCTTTCTAAGAGTCTTAAAATAGCTTGAATAGGAGTCTTTCTAGGAGTCCTAGTTTAGGTGGAACTTTTGCATTTCTTTGCCTATATAAGGCTATTACGTTATGCAATAAAGTAAGCAAGAAGTTATCATAAAAATTAGCTTAGAAGTAGAATAACTTTGTCTAATCTAGGCAGAACTTGTCCTCGACAAGTGCTGCCTGTTTTCATCAACAAAAATAGGTTCTGCAAGAAAGGGGTCCAACGTAAACAAGGGAAAAGAGGTTAACTTTCTTGAGAATTGTCCTTGGACTCGATCCCAAGCACAGGCACTTAACAACAAGTCAATGTGCTGAAATCCTGTCATTCCAATTGACCTCCAGGTAACAGCACAAATGTTGTGAACATATGCCTATAACATAAATCGTATCCATCAGTGAAGAAAAATAGGAGCTCACCCGTTTCCAGAAAAATCAAAACGGAAGGCGCTAATGCCCTCATTTCCCAATGCAACAGCAAGGTTCTCTATCAACTCTTGACCCTAGAAATTGTAAATAGTGGAAAGTTATTTTACCTTCACATTAATTTTTGTTGCTGCATGAATTAGCCATCTAAAGGATGACTAAATGCTAGAATAATTTACATGGAAATAATGACATCCCAATACCAAAAGCAACCTTTGAGGAACGGAAGCCATGGCACAAGACAACAACCTCCTCAGATCCAGTATCATGTAATACACCGACGAGTTTTTCACCATGTTTATTTGGTACTATGATTTTCTGCTGCTGCAGAACTGAAACCCAATATTAGATGTGTCAATATACCGATAAAATTAAGAATGCTGTCAGCAATCCTTACACTTAAAAACATAAAATATGAGCTCATATACAGCAGGATACATGTTGATCCTTTACCAAAGTCCCATAAGCTGTACTCTTATCGACATGCCACTCATTAAACGTAGAAGAAAACAATCAAAATATACAAGTACATAAGAAACTAATTTGACAACAATTGCCCAACTTTTGCATCTAACCGGACCGGAGTAACTACTTGTCTACTTCCCAACTCGAACCCAGAGTCGACGGGTACTGGAGGATAGTCATAGAACAAGTCAATACAGGGTTAACCATCTAAAAAAATCGCGATGTAACAATTGAAATTACAAAAGAAGAAGAGAAGATCAAACTTTTTGTGTCCTCCCTTAATCAAAGCGAGTTAGACAGACTCCTACCCATTATAACAACCCAACCCAAACACTTAAACTAAAACATGGGCAGGTAAAAAAACATCATGCCAACAGCAAATAAGCGACTGTATAAGGTAGATAAACACAAAAGTAGGGTTGGGATACCGGTATTTTGGCCAGTGAGAGCCGACATGCTGAGGGTTACGGTGGAGCTCCGATTACGGGACGATAAGAGGAGTAGGTGGCGAAGCGGAGATGCAAGTGAAGGGGGCTTTTTCAGAAAATATGAACTTCCGAGTACTGATTGGAAATTACAACCAAAGGCTTCCATTTTTCATCAGTTTCGTAGTATTTAGTTTGTTAATTATATTCATACTTCCTGTGGAAAATTGTTCCAACTTATTTACTGTATAATAAAATCGTGATTTAGTAAATAGTTGGTTTGTAAGTAATATAGTTAAATACTGATGATTTTTTAAATATGTATTAAATAAAATATTAATTATGATAATAGTCAATAAATAAATTTTAAAAAAAATTATATGATCTAAATCAATTAGCTAGCAATTTAAAATATAGGATGAATTTAAATAAATAATAAACTTAAATTAGCTAAAATTATTATAATTCACTAAATAATAAAATTTAAACTATTCTATTGAACATTTTTTACGATACGGTAAAGTCACAAATGAAACTTAACCACCACCCTTATCACAGATAATATTTTTTCTTTCTTCCAAGCTAATAATAATAATAATAAATAATAAGAATAATAATAAATAAAAATAATAAAAATTTATTATTTTTAAATTTATTATTAGAAAATTTATAAAAATAATAAGAATAATAATAATAAGAATAAAAAGAAGAAGAAGAAAATTAATTTTTTATAATAATAATAATAAATAAAATAGAAGAAGAAAAAAATTAATCATAACAAGGATTTTAATAATAAAAATAAGAATAAAATTAATTGATAAAAATTAATAATAAAAAGAATAATAATAAGTAGAAAATATATAATAATAATTAATAATACTAATTAATAATAATAATAATAATAATAATAATAAGGATATTTTGATCTTTTTGTTAGTTATTCCTTTCCTATTCCAAGTTTATATTTTCAATCCAAACAATGGAATAGAAATTCTTTATTTATCCATTCATTGAACCAAACAAAGTAATATCAATTCTATTCTATTCATCATCTTTTCTATTCCAAAGCATAACTATTCTATTCCTTCTCTATTTTATTCCGTGAACCAAACAGGCCGTAAGTTTCGGGGCACTTCTCAGCTACTTTTGTGAAGGGCCTTAGGTGAGAGGTTAGCTGGATTCACGCACGAGGGAGGCATGCAACAATACTAAGATAAACGTGGGCGAGTGAGATCGGATTTCGTGCGAATTTTGGTAGAGTCTCGGACCTTGTGGCGATTGACTCGACCCAGGCTAGGACTTGACGGACTAAGGACTTAGCCACGCTCGGATGAATGGACCACGACTAACAGACTTGTTGTGGGAAGTATTGGATCAGGTCAATGTGCTATGTGGGCTTCGGCGAGATCGCACTGCATCATCAGTGGATAGAGATCGTGGGGAGATCTTGGATGATTTGGCGATGACTGGGAGTTAGAGTTACAGTGAAACTAAACATCTGAAGACGGTGGAATTCTTCGAGGACACGGATATTAGTTTCCTAGTTGAATGTAAACTCTATCTTGTTGTTATCTTATCTTATCTTATCTTATCTTATTAGTTAGAGTCTTATTTAGACGGGGGTGTCGTCTAATTGGTACACGTGATGTAATCTGATAAGGATAAGGATAGACGTGATCTAGCACGATTTAGGCAGTTCAGATATAGTAGATTCTGAATGTAACTTGAAGGCAAGTTAGGATGCCTATATATAGCTCATTCGAGCCCTGCTCTTCTCACTTGATCAGAGAGCACATTCTTTGTATTCTTTTGAGGGAAAGTATATACAGTTGGTTTTTTTGACCGTATCTCTGTATTTCTTTGTTGTCTTTGTTCTTATTGCTTTCTTAGCATTGTTTCTTCAAGTGTGTGCGAGGTAAACACTTCGAGGGTTCGTTGAGGGCTGGGTCTTGCTTAAACGGATCTAAGTGAGACTGCCGTGCAAAGGGTGTTGGCGATAGACTTCTGTGAAAGTTCGAGTCCCAAAAGTGACCTTTGTATCAACTGTCACGTTGAAGTTTCCTTTGATTAGTTTCAGTTAATAACTAGAATTTCTCTTTCCAATCAATAAGTCCTATTCTTTAAGATATTGTTAGTATTATGAGAAATCTTGATTGTTACCATAATTTTTGGGATTCAAAATCTTTTCAGTTAAGATATTTTTATTATAAATGTAATGCACCAGAACGAATAAGATATATTCCTTTTGCTGCATCATATCAGTTTTTCTCATTTCTTGCTTTTTTTTTCTGCATCATATCAGTTGTCTCTGTTTTTCTTCTAAAAAAACTAACAGTTGTCCTTCCGACTTAAGCAAGACGCCCTTCTAATCATTTGTATCATTGGTTTGATATCTGCCTTTGGATTTCTGCTGGGATATTGTATCTCTCTGATAATGCCCCCGTTCAGTTTAGTTGCTGGTTAGGGAAACATTATTGATGATTTGTACGAGGATGATTTATTATTGTTCTGTTCACTTCTTGGTTGACACTTCAAATATATATTTTTGATCAAATGCTTATCGGACATGTGAATTATATATTGATTTATATGATACGATCTTCAAATGCACCGTCTTTTAGATGATTACTTTTAGTTGTTAAAGAGCTACAGCGTCGAGAGAGGTGAGATTCTGCTATCTTGTATCGCATTTACTGATATCGGAGCAGTTTCGGATTACCTTGAACGTAAAAGGTAGCATTGCATTTACTGATCAACTAGCAAGTTGCCCAAGCCAATCTGAAACCAGGATTGAAGCTTACAAGTTACAAGATTGAAAAGAAAGAAACAGGACGTTGGCGTATGAACAAAGAAAAGAGATTTAAGTCTAGCAAATTGTAGAATTGGTCTTAAATGTAAGGCATATATAGAAAGATTAGTTGCTTCAAGGACAGGAGCCGTCAAAAGGGTAGAATAGAATTTTGTTAACAAATCAAAGAATTTTTACTACTCAAATGTTACACGTAAAGATCAACATAATTGAATGATAGCTAATGGAGCAAAAAGGAATAAGCACTACACAGGACACTCCCTAAGACATGTTGCATTCTGGAGGAAGACCTTGTGGAAATCTTTTTTTGTCCGTGCAGTAATTGTAGATCATGTAGTTCTTCTGCACCCACTGAAGCCTTTGTGCGCTTGTTGAATCAAGCTCCTCTGAGAGCCAATTTTTGTCGTTATTGGCTGATGAACCTGTGCCACAAGAAGATGCTCCATTGGACCAAACACAAGCATTGGCGTTGAAGTTGCTGTAAGAGGCAGTGAATGGAGCTTGTGACCAATCTGTCTTGATGAGACCACCCCTCGTAGCCCAATCGTCTGCATTCCAGAGGCTGGAATAGATTCTCATAGGCTGGTTCTTTGGGAATGGAACGCCATTCGATTCCAGGTTCTTGAATTCTCTAATAGGTGTTCCATCAACAGAAAAACTGAAACAGACAAGGTGTAAAAGTGTTTGAGCCTGTGGTAAAGATTAATGATGTGGAAGTTAGAATTATGAAGTTGGCGTTGAGCAGATACTTACACTATTCGTTGAGGATTCCAGAGAATGGAATAGGTGTGAAAGTCTGCAGTGGGGTCGAACCAGAGATAGAACTGCTGCTCTCTATTGCCTTTCCCTTGGCTAAACACGTTGGTGTGAAGGATATAAGGATCGCCACTCAGGTTCCCTAGAAACTCGAAGTCTATCTCATCCCAGGTAGACCCTTTAGACGATAGCTGCAAAATCATTCACCAAATAAACATATGATGTTAGTTATAAACTGAAAAAAATGATCTGAGGCAAACAAGATTATCATATATATAGAAGAACTGCTACTCACATAATAAGCAGTAACAGTGCCGGCAGAGTTGCCAGGTACAAGTTTGAGCTGCATATCAATCTTTCCAAAGAGGTACTCATTCCTGGACTGAAATCCTGAACCAGAAGCTTTATCAAGATTGAGAGTGAGAAGTCCGCCGTTGTTGAGGATCTTCCCTCGACCATCACCCCATGTGATGTCAAAATCTTGGTAGAAATTACCAGCTGAAGCAACCATTACATAGCCAAAAAGAAGTAGCACAAGCATGACTCTTGATGAAACCATAGCTCTTTGTGAAAGAATTATAGCAAAGAACAGTAGTTGTAGTAGTAGAAGATGAAGAAGAAGAAGAACTGAAATGAAGAGATTGGTATGTTAAGGCCAAGGGTCTCGCAGCTATTTATAGTGTGGAATCAATGTAGAAGCTGCAGGTGAAGTTTCAGGGTCAGCTTGGTTGTAGACAGTTGTTACTTGTCAAGCTTTTTCAGAAGATGTACTAGACACAAGCTGTCTAGATCGCACTTAACAAATAGGATGCAGAGCCAACTAATGCCTGACCTTATGGAACGCGCTTTTTATGCTTTTGGGCTCATGGTTTTTGAGACAAGGCCGAGAGTACTTGCTCCTGGATCCACCGACGGACCCACCTCTGCTTGTTACTTAGGATCTAGTTCCCTGCAAATTACTGCAAGGAAAACGATGACCGCATTATGGTCAAGTTTGACCTACAAATGTATTAAATAATATTATTTTATTAAAATTTATAATAATTGGCAGGTTAACTAATAAAATATCACTTGAATTATGATGGGATAATTCAAGTCTAGCTTGAATCCAAGTTTATTTTGCTTAACTCTAGTAAATTGAGTATGAGTTTAAGTTTAAATTTAATTAAATATAATTTAATTGATTAATTTTACACAGAGTTAAGTTAATCTAAATTTTATAATTAATTAAATTAAAATTATTAAAAATAAATTTAAACCATTAATTTAAAATAAATCTATTTTTATCTTTAATCAAAATTTTGCACCTCATAAATCATATGCTCTTTTTTCTCTATGTTCATTTCGCTTTTTGTTTGGAGCAACTCTTTAAGGTATAACACATTTTTCACTTAAATAATTTAAATCAATTCTCTTTTACTAAAAGGGCTTAATTTGAGCTTATTTAAAATCTCTTTCCTCTCTTATTTTTAATTGGAGAAGGTCATGCTAATAAATAGAATGATTTCAAAAGGAGTATCCATGAACAAGATTTTTTAATAACATTTGATAGGGTACAACTTATTTCACCTAATAATTGTTACCCACTTACATTTATAATTAAGAAATCAGGATCATCCTATTAAATCCTCTAATGATTTTTTCCTAATCTAAGTTTTAATTGCCAATTTCTTGAAAAGTTTTATTTTCCAATGGTTTGAGAATTAAACAAATTATTCAAATTTTAATTGCCAAATAGAATGCAATAAGTTGTTATAGACATTATTTAAGTGATTTTTAGTTCGTCTTTGTTTCAAGGTTAATGCAGGAGCTTAATTACTCCAATGCAGGCTTACTAGAGCAATTGTAAGCAACAAAACAATCTTCGCAGTCCATCTTATAAGGAAAAGAATAATAGTTGTTTCATAAAATTTATGATTTTGTCCAATCCTCCAAGAATTAAAATTAACATTGACAAGTTATATAATATTGTACCCTAATTAATTTTATGTTATAGTGCATTTTGGAGGTAGAACTGGTGGAAATTGCTTCAAGTCCATACAGTAATCATAGATCATATAGTTCATCTGAACCAATTGCAGCTTTGCTAGACTTTTAGAATCAAGATCTTTGGAGAGCCAGGACTTAGAGGTGGGCGCTAAAGGATTAGAATCTGAACTACAAGAAGACACTTCATTGTACCAAACACAAGCATTGGCCATAAAGTTTTTGTAGGAGGTAGTGAAAGGAGCTTGGCTCCAATTTGTCTTCACCATACCACCCTTTATAGTCCAGTCGTCTGAATTCTAGAAGACTAGAGTATATTCTCATTCACTGGCTCTTCAGGAATGGAACTCCTTTTGACTCCAAGTCCTTGAACTCTTTGATTGGAGTGTCATCCATAGAGAAACTAAAACAATCAAATATTTAACATATGTTGTTAGTTGTTTCAAGATTGATGCTTTTGAAATGTGTTAAGATTTTTGTCCATAATTGTTGAGATTGTACAACTGTAAATATATTCTTGGAATCCTAATTATAGTTGCAGGATTATGAGATTTATTCCCTTATTATACATTATAACTAGTACGTTTCCAAGAAAGTGACGAATGAACATAATTATTTTTCCTTCTTCTTCGTCTTATCTTTCAAGGTGGTATCAAAGTGTACAAAACCTTTTGAAGATGAGTGAAAAATATGTTCCTATTGCTGGTCAATCCGAAGGAGTTTTTAATGCAAACATCATTCTTTCTGAATCAAATTATGATGTTTAGTTACAGCTGATGGAAATGCATAATGTTGAAAGGGAGAAACTCTTATATTCGTGGCAAAACAAAGCCACCTACAGAATTTGAAGATGTGTATGAGAAGTGGAATGTTAAAAATAAAAAATTTTAAGATGGTTACTGATATTTATGAGTCCATAGATTATGAAGTGATACTTACGATTACCCACAACCTATGAAATCTAGAGCGCACTAGCAAAAGCCTTCTATGATGGAAGTGATGA
The DNA here is from genome assembly GCA_025629845.1 of Erythroxylum squamatum. Classification (NCBI taxonomy): domain Eukaryota; kingdom Viridiplantae; phylum Streptophyta; class Magnoliopsida; order Malpighiales; family Erythroxylaceae; genus Erythroxylum; species Erythroxylum squamatum. The sequence goes on from JAOTBA010000204.1 coordinate 11,471,763, forward strand.
ATTAAATTGTTTCGCCTTGAACAAAAGGTGTTCACTGCAAAACAAAGTGGAAGGCCTCTCTTTAAATACTATGGAGAGTTAACTAAAGTCTTTCAAGAACTAAACCACCAGGACAAAATTGTTGTGAAGGTTCCTGAGGATGTTGAAGCATACCAAAAGTCGATTGAGCGACTAAGGGTGCATATATTCCTTGCAGGTTTAAATGATGTTTTTTAATACGTTTGTGGAGAGATTCTAAGGAATAAATAAATTCTGACTCTGGAAGAATGTTATGCATTGATTCGGTGAGAGGCAGTATGTCGTGAAACGTTGAAAGGAGAATCTAGAAACCTTGAAGTTATTGCTATGGTAATTGGAAACAAATCAAAGACAACCGTTGGTGGTGAAAAGTCTACATACAAATGCACTCATTGCAACTAAATTGGACAAACTAAAATCGTTGCTATGAGCTTATAGAATATCTAGATTGGTGGGACCATAATTGAACACCTCAAAAGAAGAATTTCAAGAAAACTCCAACTGCTACTATTGATGAGACTAAAATAAATAATGAAGTCGTTGAGAAGACTTCTACATTAATAGCAACTATAAATAATGGTGGTGAGGCTTCTAATGTTTCTGCACCTGTTTCTAATAGTACATGGATAATTGATTCTGATGTTGTAAATTGTATGACCTTTGATTCTAGACAGGTTATTGAACTCACAAGGTCCTCACAAAAATTTGTTTCTACTGCCAATGGTGACAAAGCCCCATTTTTTGGGGAAGAGTCTTCAACTCTCACTAATACTTTAAATTTGGATTTTGTTTTGGTTGTTCCATCTTTGGATTATAACCTCTTGTTTGTTTCTCAGATAACAATAGTCTTATCTTGCATTGTAATTTTTTGACCTAAATTTTGTCTCTTTAAGGACATCCAAACCAAGCGGACAATTAATTATGGTATTAGGAGAGAGAAGTTCTATTATCTGGACCAAACGTCAAGGAGTTTAAACAAGTTACATCAAGTTTCTGTTATAGATGACACAAAGTTTGAGAAAAATAAAGTGAAACTCTAGTTATGACATCAACGTTTGGGGCATGCATCTTTTGGGTATCTTAAAAAATTATTTCCTAGTTTGTTTGAAAAATTTGATGTCTCTAGTTTCTGTTGCGATGTTTGTGAGGTTGCAAAATGTCATTAAAATTCATTTCCATTTATGTTAAATAAGAGTATCTTTACTCTACCCTTTGACTTTCTCTTTCATTTCTTAGTCTCTCCTTTTTGTTAGGAGGTTCCGGCCTTCACGGCGGCGATCGTGGCGCACCAGAGGCGTATTACTGAAGCAGTGTTATGTCACGCTTTGGAGATTTGCCGCGAAAAGAGCGTGTAGTCCTTCTTACTGATTCACTTGTTTTAAGTTGTTTTCTTTTCTTGCTCCAGGAGAGGAGGGTCAAAGCAAAGGAAAACGTGGAACCTAATAAGTGAATCCACCAAAGCAGACATGGAAACACATCCCTTTGTTGCCGGAAGATTCGTATGAGCGAGCCGCGGCTCATTTTTGGGCCAGGGAGACTTCTAGTTACAGAATCGTTTTGGTGGTTTAGGAGACCTTTATCATCTATGAGAACTTTGTGAGGTAATCTGTTGGTGCTAGTGCGTCTCACTAATTACATTTACCTTTTCTGTGCTTTACCATGTCCATTTACGGAGGAGACGAGTACGGAGGAGAGAGGAAGTTGTCGATCTTGTTCTCTCGCTCCCGGATCTGTATAGGTCACTGTTTACAACTCCAACGTTGGGGGACTCATGACTGGTCGGTGTGAAATTTTCACTAGTTTTATTCTTGTCATTGTCTGGATCCCAGGTCAGTAGTTTCTTATCTCTGTTAAGTTTCCAGAGTGCAGGTTCAGGTGTCCGGCGCCCAGGTAATCTCCTTGCTGCTTCTCTGTTGTCATATGCATACATGTGTGGTTACAATATTTTGCTTGCTATTATATTTTGCATTAGATTTGTCTATACTGCAATGGTTCTGGTTTTGGTTTCTTGTACTCCACCTGAGACCTCACTTACGTTGCAATGGTTCTGGTTGGTTTCTTATACTCAACATGAGACCTCTTTGTGTGCTTAATCTAGCCACTTTCTAGTGTCCCTGAATCGTCTTGTCTCGTTAAGTCCTGCATGGGAGAGTTGCCTTGCAACCACCCGACATGTTTTCGTTCCTTGCAACCACCCGACATGTTTTAGTTTTAGCTTGGGCACTGGATACGTTTCTGGGTTCAGGGAAGGGGATGGGGACGCAGAGTTTCATACACGTCTTACGAGAACTATCTTTTACGTCTCATAACATGTCTAGATCATCCCCACTTCTTGAGCCTCCTGGCAACCTGACGTTGCCCACTTCAACCAGCCAGTTATTGTTGATATCTCCCCCCTTTTTTTAAGCCTCACCATCTGTTCACTTTTTCCTTTTCGTATTTTGATGCTTCCCTCTGACACAAGCCAGCCTCTCCTTCTATCACAAGCCACTTGGATGCTTTTTAGCATTTTTCTAATATTGCTTCCCTATCCGGCGGACCACAATTCCTTTTTCCACGTGTGATAAGTAGAATTTATATAGATATTTGTGGAGCGAATTGGATAAATTCTGACTTATTTCCTTGCGGATTTGATGTT
>JAOTBA010000204.1:11474518-11484974 GCA_025629845.1 Erythroxylum squamatum
CAATATGGACTATTTTGCAATTTTTAAAAAGTTTAGGGACTATTTTATAAATTTAAAAAATATCTCGAAACGGTACCTGGTACCGACTGGTACCGGTACAATTCCATTCTAGAACCCAATCTGATACTAAGCCCAGTACGATATTCATAACATTGCGTAAGATGCCCCCACTTTGGCTGTCCAGGAGGAGGGTGTGCACGCGCCATCTGTATTAAGTTTGACCCCTCCTACTGGCGGTGGGATGCTAAATTTGTTAAACGACTGGTCGCAGTACGAGAACATCAAAACAAAAAGAGGGTAGATAAATAGTAAGGAAAGAATGATACAACCTCCCTTCATGAACTCGCGGGATTGGAATTTTGACTCTTTACTTTTCTATGGCTAACTAAAAGGTCCCCTCTCTCCCACAGTTTTCAATCAATTCTCCTCTACTTTTGTATCTTCGTCCACCATGGTCCCTACCACTACTTTCCAAATGTTTTTCTCTCCGTTTCACAACCCATGTACATACATCTGTCGCTTCCCATATGATGATCTTTTTCATGTCTCCCATTTCAACCAGTTCACTGTAAAAATTCAACATATTAACCTAACTTAAAACAATCTGGGTGGATATTGGACTTTCGATGTACCATCATCTCTGTGTCCATACGATTTTAACGTCTTAAATTATATATACATATATACGTTCTGGTCGAATTGAGCATCCATCAAAGGCGATCTGGGTAAAGACATAATCAAATGACTTTTAAAGGACGAGAGAGGTCAGGATGCGTGTAAGAGTTCATCGATACAGCGGCTAAAGGGTCTTTCTTTAAAAGTCGACATGGACACCATCTTTACGCTCCGCCAAGTTGAGCGCACCACTTATCTCCAGATGCTCATGCAGTCTTTTGGAAGTACTTACATTTGCCTTTGGTCATATCTCCCTTGCCCTTCCAAGTAAGTTGAGTATACACATTGTAAGATTATACACATGATTCATTGGCAATCCCAGCTTATCTTCTCTCATCGTCAGCTGTTTACTGTTGTGGGATGGGTATATCCAAGATGAAGTAGCGAACCAGCGGAGAGCTCGAGCTCTTTTTCAAGAATACCAGCAAGGAATCTATCCCGTCGTTAATGAGTATGACAAGCTCGTCTGTTTTTTTTCCCACTAGTTTATCTTTAGGCAAGATATGTTACTTTACTCTTGTATGTATGTTTTCATTCAAATGCCTTCTTCTTCTGCTCTAGTAGCCGTGTTCCTGGACAAGCCTTCGTGAACGAATCTCCCTTCATAGAGCTTCAAGAAATGGACCTTCACAGTAAGGCGTCAGTGAGGGCACAACGGCAGTTCTATCAGGTAATTAATTATCTACTAGGTCAAAAATTGGATCTTTTCGATCAATTCCATTGATGCTAGCTAGCCATGATCTGTTTGTCTTGGCTGACTTCATTGCTGTGTACCTTTGGCAGGAAGCCAGAATTAAGGTTAGTTCACTTCTGTCAATGGAAAAAGATAGTTTCTTATAGCTCTTATATCTTTAGTATAGGTGGTGTTTTGTGATCGTAACTGTTTCTCATTTTTCAGTTCTCTTCCTCTTATATGACTACAGACTGCAATTTTCATGGGGTGCAAGAGTGGAGAAATTGAACTAGGATGGTCTGGAGTGACTGGAGTAAGAACTCGTTTCTTGAATCGTTAACGAATACCGACTAATTAGCATACCAGAAACCCTATTGTTTAATTGTTTAATTTTCATCTTTCTTGCAGCTGAAAATGGATTGTTTTTTATCAAAGATTTGTAGAAAGAGCCTCATCAAAGTGCACTTGTAATTTATTTTCAGATTAACGTGGAAAATGAGATGAGAAATTGGTTCCCAGAGGATTTCTCTCAGAAATCTTCATTGGCAGAACGTACTCAAGCAGTCGATCCAATTGGACGTTATTCATCTTCATCTTCACGGAGATCACTATCCATGGATAACCCAGATACCTTTTTTTCTCTCTTTAACATTCCAGGTACATTACAAATTCCAGAGACCCTCCAGGAGTATCCATCTTTGCAACCACCACCAAGCACAACCAGTGCACTTCAAGCTGCCCTCCAATATTCACATCCAATTCCAAACATAAATTCTCCACGTCAACAAGCCTTGCACTCTATCCAATCAATTCCAAGTCCTTTGACCTCTCCTCTTCAACAAGCCAGGCAATCTTTGCAACCATTGCCATGCTCAAGTAGCACTTCTCAACTTCAAAGAGCCGCACAAACTTTGCAACCATTACCTCACCTTCACACAACAATCCCACACCAGGAAACCATGCAAATTCTTGCCCTAACCAGTGAGAGTGTGGATGCCACAATGACAAGAGCCATAGTGGAACTTTTAAACAATTCTCCATCCTCTTCTTCCTTCCCTACACAGAATTTACCTTTTGTTCCGCAGGAGAGAGAAAATGCTTTGAAGAACTTCTCCTCAGCTTTGGCTCGCACAAAGGCACTGAGCACCAATTTGCAAAGGCAAAGTATGCTCAAACGATCAATTACATATTATAGAAGCTTAAATATTGTTAGACGTGAACATATGTTGCCAAACCACCGTATTAGCACTCAGTTTTTCCATTCGCTCAATGAACGGAAAAGGCGTGAAAACCTTAATGAAAGCTTTCAAGCACTTAGGTCACTTCTTTCTCCGGATACAAAGGTATGTCTGAGCTACATCTTACTCTTCAAATTAGTTTACTGATTTGGTAGATACATTAAACCTTTTTTGCACAAACTGATGAATATCACACGTATGAAACTACTAATATAAGAACTCGTGTCTGTGAGTATTTGTCATGCTTGCTTTTCATGAAACAGAAAGATAAAGCATCAGTTCTGATTAGAACGAGGGACTGCTTGACGTCATTGAAGGATCAAGTTGAGGAGCTTAGTCGAAGAAACCAACAATTAGAGGCACAGCTTTCTCTTGCCAAAGAAGCAGCCCGAGAAGTAAGTGGAGCCCCAAGTACTGAAAGACTTGATGTCCAGCTCTTACAAGTATCTGAATCATCTTCATCAGAACAAGTTGTCGATTTGCAAGTGACTGTAAGAGGAGAACATTCTCTCTTGATGAATATGGTCTCTCGGCTCTTGGATTTCTTGAAACAAGTTGAGAACATGAACGTGGTATCCGTACAAGCCAGTACACATATAATAGACTCGAATCATTTCAATCGCATAGTTTTGGGACTGACGATTGAGGTATGCCTCTAGTCATATACAGTCATACTCGGTTCAATTTGTATAGATCATCAACATAACATCGACAATATATGACGGAGATATAGCACATCAATTCTATGAGTGTTAGAAGTTTCCACTTGTTCTTAATTAGTATGATGCCCTGACAGTGATGAAGCTCTAAGGTTTGGTTGGTAAGATTTGTTAAATTGTGGAGAATATAAGCATAATTAGAAGGTGCCAGGAGCTTTCCTCCCCTAGGTTTTCAATGTATTCTTTCCAAAGTAGAGTTAATGAATTTACATTAGATTGAGTATTGAGAGGGGCATTCTGTCTTGATACTTTGATGACATGTAGGGGAGTGAATGGGACGAGCCAGCTTTCCAGGAAGCGGTCAGGCGGCTTCTTACCGACCTGGCAGGATGACAAGTGGATTGATTCCCTTCTTTACGTCTCCTTGGAATTAATCAATACTTAAGATTGTGAGGCATAATTACCTTTCCTCCGTGAATCCTAGCCATTTGCCTGAAATAATGATAATAATCTTTTCTGGATTTCATGCGAGAGAGAAGAAAGGTAGGATTCTATGGGCATGTAAATATATATATACCAGACTTATCATTTTAGTGAACTTAATTATAACTTGCTAATGTATATTAAGGTAATTTAGATAATATTAATATTGATAATTAAGAAGGCCATCAAAATAATAACTCTGTAATTGGATACATCTACGAAGACTATTATTTAGACACGATTTTTCAAGGCATGGGATAACTTTGGAGGGGAAAAGGAAATTTTATCACCTTGACCTACTTCGCAAAAAGGGCGGCTTATAAAATTTGACGGCGACATTGGTTTGCAATGGAATAATCTCTATTAAAAAATGTCATAATTTTTAACTCATAATTAAGATTAAAATTATCTAAAAAGCAACAATTAAGAAGAAACATTTCAGGTTTGGCTCACTCTACCTTGTGCTGAATAATAGGTGGGTGATAGGATTTGAACTCCCAACCACTTGGTCACAAAGGCTCTGATACCATATTAAATGACCGTTTCAAACAATAGCTTAAGCTATTGTGTGAGACCAATTTAATTGATTTTATATATTTACTAACAGGATGATATTCCCGAAGCCCTCTCCTTAATTGTCTGGGCTGATGCCTGTAATATTTGTTCTATAAAGTAGTTTTAGTTTTCTGTCAGTTGTAACAAAAAAAAAAAAAGATGAAGAAACATTAGTATACAATAACTACAGGATATTAACTATAACAAACAAGGACGGAGCCACATTGGGGGCAAGTGGGGGCACTTGCCCCCACTGGCTCCAAAAAGTTTTATATAAAAAACTTATTATTTTAAGTTTTTGATCCTATAAAAAAAAATAAAATTTTGCTTCCATTAAAACTTTGCCCCCACTAAAAACAAAATTTAGTTCCTATTGAAATTTTGCTCCACTTAAAAATTTTCTGGATCCGTCGCTGATAACAAACAATGATAAATTGAAGGGTATTCTTCCATCTAGCACGTTAGCATTTTTGTAAGCTTCCTCGTTGTCATCATGCCAATAAACAAAAGAGTTCTTCATATTATTGGATTATCAATACTATATTTTCATCTTACCATAGTAAACTATGAAAAAGACCGTAATGCATAAAAGTTCACTACAGTTTAGTAATTATCAACTTGATTTAAATCAAGAAAACAAAAGAACAAGTTAACATTTTTTTGCTAGATCTATCTTATATATATATAAAGAGAGCTGTTTATGGTAAAATTTATGGTGGGAAACAATTATCTGTAGAAACCTATATATAAAATGTTCTTACTAATTTTCAGTGAAAATTATTAAAACGAATAATCATAAAAGGATCATATGCATGAATTTGTTTACCAACAGTGCCAGCCGCCAGGTTTTCTAGATGTTGAATCATTAATCGTAGTACCGTCTGCCTGTTTGTCACAGGTTGAACCGTTGAAGCCGCTATTTGCGAAGGAACAAAGTCCAAATTGCATAGAATGACAAGCACCTTTTGCTATCTACTAACCAGCATAAAGAATTTTATTTATTTGCCAGATTTCACGCTTGTCATACGCATGCAGCTAAATTCATGGACGCTTCCCCCTAAGACGTGACGTTCATGTCACTCTCGACTGGACCCAAAAATTAAAAAGGAACAAAAATGGCAAAAGTTTTCTGAAGCCAATGAAGCAGTAAACATTATGATTCCTGGAAGATGTTTAATTGTGTGCTTAAAATAGTATCTTGCTACCTCAAATGATATTGGAAAAATCAAATAAGATTTGCATATAAATTGCTGAGAATTATATTTTATCTGAAGAACTTTTGGGATTATAGTTAATTGAATAAGCATTATATATCTATTTTCTCCAAAATTCAAAGTATAGTTCTTTCCTAGCTATTGTCACCAAAGTCTGCTTTTTAGGGTTTACCAAATATGTTAAATCTATATAGCTAAACCCAATGGATATATGCTTAAAACTAAGAAGACAACCACGTACTCCTAATGAAGTGCAACAGACTTCCATAAAACCACCTAACGCTATGTATTCTCTTAAAGACTAGGTAAAACAAAACAAAACAAAAAAAAACTAAAACTACTAAAAATCAAACTCCTATGTCAATATACAACTAAGAGACGGAACAAATATTTCCAACAATCCCTCCCTTAAACTAAAAGTTTTTAAACATTCAGTTTAAAATTACTTATCAAGTACACAAACTCCAAGTAGATTCCTTAGCTTTTGAAACGTAGGCAATTTTAATGACTTGGTAATGATTTTTACAATCTGATCTTCACTCTCACAATAGAAAAGATCAATGATTCCATCCTTTATGAGGTCCTTTGGAAAGTGAAACTTCACATCTATGTGCTTGCTTCTTTTATATAGAATAGGATTTTTAGAAAGTTTGATGACATAATTATTATCATAATAAATTGTATTAGCTCCCTTTTGCTTGAAATGTAGCTCTTCAAGTATTTTTTACAGCCAAATTGCTTGACAGACACAGGCTGTTGCAGCTACAAACTTTGTTTTGGTTGTTGACAATGTTACAATTGCTTGATTTTTTAAAGATCATGAAATAGCTCCTGAACCAAGCATGAAAACGTATCTTGAAGTGTTTTTTCTATCATCTTGATCTCTAGCCTAATCACTATCTATAAAGTCAAATAAATATGACTTTTCGTCTTTCTTGTAGAACAACTCATAACTAGCAGTCCCTTACAACTATCGAAAGATTCTTTTTATAGCTAAGAGATGAATCTCCTTTGGATACTCCATGAATTTGCTTATGGAACTTACATCATGCATTATGTCAGGTCTTATGCGGTTAAATACACCAAACTCCCTACAATTTTCTTGTAAAGCGTGCTGCCAATTTTCCTTCCTTCAGGATTTCGAACAAGCTTTAGACATACTTCAGTAGGCATGTTAACAGAATTGCAATTTTTTATTTGAAACCTATCCAAAATTTATTGCACATACTTCCTTTGAGAAATAAAAATTCCAGCTGCTAATTACACCACTTCAATGCATAAAAAATAATGCATCTTTTCAAGATTAAACATATTCTTAAAATTTGTCAAACAATGACCAATTTCCCTCCATCTCCAATCTTTGTAAAAAGTGTATGCTCATATGGACATTTTCCAAAACCTTCCTTTAAAAAAAGAATTTATACAACTATACCAAATGCGTGAAGCTTGTTTTAACCTTTATAATACCTTTTTGAGTTTATAAACCTTAATTTCTCTTCCAAACTTCACATAATCAGGAGGTTGATCGACAATACCTGTTTTTTAAGATCAACATGCAAGAATGCTAACTTCACATCCAATTGACAGACAGGCCATGAATGTTGTGCTGCTAATGCAATCACCACTTTGACTGTATCATGTCTTGCAATAAGAGCAAAGCCTTCTTTATAATCCACTCCAAACTCTTGGTTATAGCCTTTAGCTATTAAGCGTGCCTTGTACTTGTCAACTTCTCCATTCTCCTTCAATTTTGTCTTATACACCCACTTGACACCAATTTTCTTGTGCCCTTATGGAAGACCAGTCGACTCCCAAGTGTTGTTCCATTCAATTACTGCAATTTCTTCATCCATCACCTTTCTCTATTTTAACTCTTTGATAGCCTCTTTCAAAGTTGTAGGATAATAATTGAAAAATAAAGCAAAACATGTAATTGGGTTCTCAGATCGGTCAATTCTAGTTATCTCATAATCTGCCATCCATATAGGTCTTCTTCTAACATGTTGACGATGTTCTTCATTTTTTGTTGCTATTGCCAAGCTTGGAACATCTGTTGGAACTTATCGTTCATTCTCTTCATATTGTTGCCTCTCCTCTTCGTTAACTCCATCAAAGTTTATAGGTATTTGTTATTCAACAACATTATTGTTCCATGGACAAAAACTTTCTTCATAAAAAACTACATCATGACTGATAACAATTTTCAAAGTGATAGGATTGTAAAGTTTATAAGTTTTTGATTGATCACTAACACCAAGAAAAATGCATTTCTCCCCTTTATCATCTAGTTTTGTCCTTTTCTAGTCTAGAATATGGGCATAGGCAACATACCTAAAAATTTTGAAATGATCTACTATCAATTTCTGTTCTCTCCATGCTTCTTTGGTGTCATATTTTGAATAGCAAGTATAGGACTTCTATTCAAAATATGAATGCTCTAATTGACTACTTCAGGCCAGAAAGTTTTTGGAATGCTACTCCTCGTCAAAAGGCTTTGCACCATATTCAAAATAGTCCGATTTTTTCACTCACAAACTCCATTTTGTTGAGGTTTGCAAGTTATCGTAAGTTGCTTTTTGATTCCATGGTTCTTACAAAATTTTGCGAATTTTTGTGAGATATATTCACCGCCACGGTCTGTACAAAGAACTTAGATCGGGATGGCCATTTCTTTCTTAGCCAATACTTTATAATTTTTGAAAGTTGTAAAAGCTTCAGATTTTTCTTGCAAAAAATATACCTAAGTTTTTTTGACTAAAATCATCAATGAAGGTAATTATATATCTTTTACCTCCATTTGAAGATGGATTTATTGCGTCACAAAGGTCAGAATGCACTAACTCTAACACATTCTTTGCTTTCTATAACTTTCCTTGTGGAAATTGATTATGGTGTTGTTCGCTAATAACACATTCTTCACAAACTTTAGATGTAGTAGTTATTTGAGGAAGGCCAATTACCATAATTTTTTGTTGTAAAGTTTTCAATCCACCAAAATCCAGGGGACCATAATGAAAATATCGTAGTTATGCCACATCCTTCAGTTTTGCTGAGAAGCATGAATGACTGGTGTTGTGGAGATAAAGCAAAAATATACGATTAGCAGTCATGTTAACTTAAGCAATTAAGCCCAGCTTTGTATCTTGGATTTGACATACTCCATCTTTGATAAAAACCTCGTACCTTTTTTCTTGTAGTTGACCCACACCAAGCAAGTTAGTCTTTAAATCTGGAACAAAAAAACATTAGAAATAGTATGGGTAGAGTTTTCCTTGGTTTGGAGAGTGACCCTTCCTTTTCCCATAACAGGTACTACAGAGTTGTCACCAAACTTAACAGTGTTGTTCAAGTTTCATCTAGGTCAGAGAATGCCTTCTTATGTCCACATATATGATTGCTATAGCCAATATCTAAATACTAAATGTTTTGTTGAGTTTCTTCATTCATGCTACACACCATCAAAAGAGACATTTCTTCTTCTTTTTCTGCAAAGTTAGTTCTTTCTCCATTTTTCCTATTCAAATTAGTTCGACATTCTGACTGATAGTGGTCATACTTATGACAACGGTAGCATTCAACATTAGACTTGTCTGCTAACTTTGGTCTCTGAATTATTGAGTGATAGCCTCCTTATCCTCTTCCTCATCCTTGAAATTGATTTTTTGAGCATTGGTAGTGTTGTTGTTGGTTGCCACGATCATTTCTTCATTTGCCTTTACTTCCACCTCTACCTTATCCTCTATCTCCTTTCAGTGTTGAGTGATTTTCTGTTGAGGCCTGTAATGCTGGCTTTTCTTTCTCTTACCGGTTAATTTTATGTTCATGAACCGGCAAGGAACTTTGCAGATCATCAATTGAAAGTTCCTCAATATCATTAGCTTTCTTGATAGAGCAAACAACAAAATTAAATTTGGGTGTCATAGTCCGAAGAATCTTCTTAGCGATAGTTACATCCTCTATCTTGACACCATGAATCTGCATCTTCACAATGATTGCCATTGTCTGTGAAAAATATCTATGACCGATTCTCCACATTTTATTTGTAGTATTTTGAACTCCGAACAAAGTGCTTGAAGCTACTGCCTTTTTGCCCATGCAAAACCTCGGTACTACTTCTTCATGGAATCCCAAATATGTTTGGATGTGTCCTTACAAAGAAGGGTTCCCAAGATTGAGTGATTAATTGCTAGGAAAATATAACCTTTTGCTTTAAGATCCTTTAAACGTTGTACTTCTAGTTCTATTCTTTGTACATTTGTCACTACTTTGTTAGCTGCTGGCTTGTTCCATTGGAGACAACCTGCCAATATTCTTTGGATCTTAATAAGTTCTCCATCAACATACTCTAATGGTTATAGTGACCATCGAAGCGTGGGATAACAGCTTGAATGTAGTTATCAGTAGCCATAAGGAAAGTTATTGCTGTAGAACAAAATAAAGTGAGCATAATAAAAGTTGTTGTAACATGTTGCTCTTTCTTATGATTACTCTTTATTTTGTCTATTTTTATCTCTCTGTACTTACTGACACTCCCACACTTCTCTCTCTATAATGCTAAAGACAAGAAAGAAAGCTACTACTATACTCCCTCTTTTTATCATGACTTTCTCTAAACCAAGCTATGATACTACTAATAAACATTTAGAGAAAAAAAGGAAATAAATAACTGAACTTTTATTACTCTTAACTACAGGCACTGTTAAGTCAAAATTGACTTTACGCGTTGAATAATTTTGATGACGAACAAAAAGCAGATAAATGAAAAGCAGATGAAATATTCCTTAACAAAAATCAGACGATACAAAAAGCAGACGAAGGCAGAAAAGCAAACGAAGTCAGAAAAACAGACGAAAGCCATTCGAAGAAAAAGCAGACGGAAGCTATTCGAAGAAAAAGCAGACGGAAGCTATTCGAAGAAAAACAGACGAAAGCTATTCAAGAAAAAGCAGACGGAAGCTA
>JAOTBA010000204.1:11535733-11552063 GCA_025629845.1 Erythroxylum squamatum
AGTGCTTTTCCTTGGAGCCTGTGTAATCATTGGATCGTCATCAACAGTGGGCTGAGGTGGGTTGTTCACAACAAAGGACGTTCCAGCCATCGTTTCACGATTGGTTCAAAGTTTACGAAAGCAAAAACTGCATAATCAACAGCTACTTATATGGCTACTTCAACCACTATCAATCATGCAATTTTTGGAGGATTTGTAGCTATAAATCCAGAGAGATTTTGTGCGACAACAAATCAATTAACTACTTTCATGGGAAAACAGAACGCACTAAAATTAAATACAATGCCATTAGAGAAGCAAAGAAAGAGATTGAAGTTCAACCTCTTCATTGTAATGTTGAAGCTCGGGTGGCTCATGTATTCAACCAAATCATTCTCAAAAGGCATAGTTGAGTTCCTCAGGTTCATAATAGTACTTAAAATCTCATATTTCATAAGAATTTCACAATATTTTCAGATTGTATATTGACTTTCATCTTATTATTCTATTCAGATTTAAAAAATATGTCTCCTAAGTATGGAGAACTGCGAAGAAACCATCATCAAATAATATAGTCTTAAACAGGAATTACACGCCCCCTAAAAGTAAGGAAAAATAACTGGCAAAGACGAGAGGATGCTAATAACAAGAAAACAAATATGTGCTAGGATCAGCTTTTCAAGCGTTATAAACAAGAAAAACAATGATGACACGACATCTATATAATACAAAATCAAGTTGGAAACTTGAGGAATAGTGGCGTACTACTGCCCTTCATAATTCTGGACCTGTTCCTTTCAAGCCAACAAAACTTCTGGCCTTCCCAATATGCTTGCGTCTACAGCTACACAGTTGCTGTTTACAAAATCGTACACCGAATTAAGCAGGGCCGAAAATGCACCATTGCATTGGCAGGATCCCACCCAATTTCGACATTGCTATATATGGACACTTGCAGGTTGACACCCACATTGTGATTGAGGTTATCTGGCGCATTATGCTTGAACTGCTGTCCCTGCTTCTTCATCTGTGGAATCAGGTGATAGGATCTCTGCAGCTGTTTCTGCATCCGTAGCCTCAGTTTCCAATTCCTTGTTCAACTTAAGAAGCTTCTCCCTAAGCATCACCTTAAGTTCTTCTCTTGCATCATCATTCTCAGCCAGAAACATTTTCAACGCTTCTTTCCCACGGAAATTCTCACCCTTAAAGTAATAAAATGAACCAGCCTTGGTCACAAATTTGTGCTTTGCACCCAAGTCTATAAGTTCCGATTCCCTAGATATTCCCTTGCCAAATTCAAGCTCAAACTCAGCAATTTTAAATGGAGGGGCAAGCTTATTCTTCACAACCTTCACTTGAACTTGACTTCCAACAATCTGCAAAAAGCAGAATTATCTGAAAATAGTATACAAATCCATAGAAATACTGCAAACGTAAAATTCACTTAACATTATGTATACATATTGTGTACAATCAGCATCCTGTTCCAATCAACTCCATCTAATCTGTATGTTGTTGCTCACAAAAGAAAATCAAAACTAACATCACGCTCAGCTACGGTCAATTACCAGACATCATGGCTTCATGATAGATGAATCCAAAGACTGATTATCTCATGTGGCACAAAATTAAATGGTTATCACCAGTTCCTCTTTAAGAGAAAAGATTAACCATGCACATAAGGCAATATCATAAAACAGCTCATTTGAGACAAGTAGAGGGGTCTGGCTGTCACTACTAGTAAACTCTAAGTAGAACTTGTAGCAACTTAAGATGCCCTTATCTTTAATGACTTTAAGCCATTCGTACACCGGGAAGCACCTCTTCGTGTCATACAGCCTGCTTAGGAAAACATAAGTCCAGGATGAATTGCTAATTACATTCTCAAAGAGCCCACATGACACGAACAGGTATCTCATTCTGGACTTCTTCTCGGGGAATGCAAGTAAATAAGTTTCAACACAAGAAAATTTTTTTCAAGCAGTTGTAAAGATATAAAAAAAAAAGTGGTCCAACAGCTGATGAATTGTGAGCATAAGTGTCCCATAGTGATGAATAACAATATCCTGAATCTTTTACCTCTTCTCCCTTCTTGACATACGCGATCCTTCTTATATTTAGTCGCACTGAAGCATAAAACTTTAAGGCATTGCCACCACACGTCACTTCAGTGGGTCCACCAAACCCAAATGTAGAAAGCTTTGCTCTCACCTGTATTTCATAAGTAGGACTACTTCAAAGGGAAAGTTCGTATCACATCCAAACAGTCAATAAAATTAACCAAGACAAAAAAAAATAACAAAACAAAAAGCATGAATTCAGCAACTAGTTGGCTACATTCCCTATATGTTGACTTCCTTTCAAGGCCATGGACCTCAAGAATTTAAAGGCAGTTATATGTGCTGAAAACAATAATAATTGTTTTCTCAGAAAGGATAAAAGAAGAAATTAATAATGCACTACGATATGTCAGAAGAAAGAGAGTAAATTTTAATGCCTAAGGAAACAAAAAAAGTTCCTTAGCTTACGAGCAGATGATTTTATGCCAAGCTTTTATTTTGACTTCTGTTTTGACAATATCACTTCAAAATTGACTTATGATTGGAAGATTTTTCTTTTTACTCTCAACTAATAGAACAGGAGGATTTCCAATTAAATGAAATCCACAATGTGTGGAAGGGAAAGTTCACCCAATTGTTATCAGTTCGACCTCATCTACAGCCAATTCTATTCAGGCCACAGTAGGCTATCCACACTTCCAAAAAAAAAAAGAGTTTTTGACCAAGTTCAGTTTTTCAATGTTTAAATATTAAACTAAGTAGAATTGGCGACAACTAATGGCAACAAAGTCAGTTCACTATGCTTTTTAACATAGATCACTAACTTGGGCAGACCTAAAAGAATGTTGCAAGTTTGTTGAAATAGTTGCAGATATAACATCAAAGGTGAAAACAGTTGGTAACAAAGTTGGAGGGGTTCTTTTTCCATGTTTATTCTTCCGATTGCAGATCTGTAATATTTCAGTTGGGAATAGTTCTTTTCCATTTTAATCATAACAGGGATAAATAAATTTTGGTCTTCCTTTGTACTTTTCTCAAGTTAGTACTTGTAACTTTTCTTTTGCCAATTGAGTCCTCAATTTTTTTTAAATTTTCAATTGAGTCCTTTCCATTAACTCCATTAACGGAAAAGCTTATATGGAATTCCAACTCAACTGACTTATGAGTTGGAGCTACGTCAGACATCCAAATTGGACTGAACTTGAATGACTGTGACAATTTAGAGACACATGTAATTCTTTGATGATTTATCCCTTTCCAAAGAGTCCGACTTTTTATCCCTTTAACTTCTCTTTCTTCCTACCAAATTTCTGTAATTCCTTCTCAACCCATTAACATTCTTTCTTCCTCCTAATTCTTTCTCTTCCATTGACAATCAAGACCCACAAAAACACAACATTCCAAATTCTTATTATAGCAAACATTCTTTAAATTGAATCAAGAAATATATAGGAAACAAAACTGCAGTTTCTGTGACTTTCTTTTTTTCACTTTCCTATGGAAGTGACAGAAACTTCTAGGTTTTTGATTATCGCTTATCTCAGATCCATCAAGTTAAAAATGAAACTTCAATTTGCCAACACCCACAATTTCAAGAAGCAAGTCCAACTAGATTCTCAAGGCAACAAAACATAATAAATCAAGATTTTCCATTTGTAAATTAGAAACCTAAAATCTAACAAAAGCATTTCAATGGATGCCCAATATGTCACGAGACAAGAAAACACCAACATTCCCTTATCCATATTGTATTTTTTTTTTCCGACAGATTCATCTTCAACTGATTGTCAATGTCAAGAACACTAACATGAACAAATTTACTAACTCAAACATAAAAAATCTTTGACGATCAACCATTGAACAACATAGATGAAGTTGAAGAATATTGATGAAGCAATCTGAAAGAAAGCCATGATTGAGAGATAGAGATAAATGGTTTTGGTTTAATCAAAATAATAGGACCTATTGGAAAGGACAAGTCCATTTGAAACTCCGACATGAATTCCAACTCATAATTTTTGTGAGTTGGCATTCCAAATAAGCCCTTCCGCTAACAGAAAGGACCCAATTGAAAAAATTCAAAAATTAAGATTCAAATGACAAAAAAATAAAACCAACTTGACAAAAAATATAAAAGTATGAAGACCAAAAATTTCATTATCCGTAACAAATAATATCCATGGATTTGCACCTGATTTATAAAGATCAGAATTGTCTGAGACAATGATAAAGAGTGGCTCAATTTGCGAAGTGCTTGGCTCATCAATCTAGCTTGCATTGCCATGTGAGCATCACCCATCTCACCATCAAGTTCACTTTTAGGAACAAGCGCAGCAACCTGTAATTAAGCAGAGTAAAAAAGAAAAATGAACTCATATTATCAAAAATTTGTATACAGTGCAAATTTAAAGCTCCTGTCTCCAGGTGAGGATGAAGAGAGAAGAAATACATTCCTCCAAACAAGAAACAGGACCATTGTCGAAGGAATAAGAAATCACAGTTGAATTTAACAGGTAAAATCATAAAGTGAAAGAGCACCTTACTTACACTATCAACAACAACTACATCAACAGAACCACTCCGGATTAAAGTGTCCACAAGACTCAGAGCTTGTTCACCACAATCAGGCTGTGAAAGCAGCAAATTCTGTGTGTTCACTCCAATAGCCTGGGCAAGTGATGAGTCAAGAGCATGCTCAGCATCAACAAAAACACAGTAACCTGCAGAAAAAGAAGTGAAAATCAGCAGATAGAATTTTCAGGCCAGTATTATGCCCAGAGGAGGATGCAGATTAAACACATAGGTGTTTATGACACTGACATATTTCATTGCAGCTTCAACTTTTCTTGTTAACTAATAGTTTAGTAGCAGGAAACACACAATAGACAATAAGAATGGTTAATCTAATATAAAATACACACAGCAGAAAGGAGAGATTATAGGGCTCAATAAAGCAACCTCCTAGTTTCTGTGCTTCGGCAATCACATGCAATGCAAGAGTAGTTTTTCCAGAAGCCTCTGGACCAAAAATCTCCACAACACGCCCCTGTGGAAAGTGAAACACACATATCATGAGCATTCAATAGCATTTAAAGAGAGACATCTATTCCTAGTCACTTGGGAAGCATAGAGCTAGGAATATTAAAGATTCATTCAAGTCAAAGCATGGTAGAAGTACAAAATATGATTCCTCTAGACTGGAGAATAGAAAGAATCCAAGTCTAAGTAACAAATGAGAATGCAGAAAGCAATAGGAAGGGAACGGCAAACTGATAAAAGAACCAATGGTGATGTTAGATATAAATATGGTTCATATTTTGTACTATACTCGGATAGTCAAGTACAAAGCTTGCCTTGTGCAAAGAAACAAGAAACAACTTCAACAAAAGAGAAGAAAAATAAACTATTTATCTTACTTTGGGAAGCCCACCAGTCCCAAGTGCTAAATCAAGTGCAAAAGAACCTGTGGAGACCACTGGAACATCTCTAGGAGAAACTGACCGGCCATACCACATAATAGATCCCTTCCCATATTGGCTAGTAATCTGATCCAAGGCTTGTTGTAAAGCAACCTCCTTTGCGGACATACCATCTTCAGAAGAGTCGCTGCCATTTGACTTGGATTTTCTTTTACCTTAAAAAAAAATAGGAAATTGAGATTATCCAAAAAATCAAGGTTACTTCAATTACGAATTAATTAAAAAAATAGAAAAGGCCGACTAATTGGCGAGACAATGTGCAATACCAAGGAAATAGAACAATCCATAAATGTGGTATAAAATTTCAGAACTAGTATAACCACTGATTCCTTGTAGTTCAAAAGTTCCATTAAAAAAAAAAAACAAGTTAAACACCCGTTGTTTGTTTAGGAGCGACTAAAACACACTAAGAAGACACATCTGCTGTTTCCCAGGACTAACCATTTCAACCCTGGAAAGGATCATCAGCACGTACACAATAACCAGGGCGTAATAAAGTCAAAGTTAATATTTACAGAATGAGTAACAAGTTTAGACCCTTTTAAAGAAGCTAAGTGTTCAAGTGAAACAACTTCAATAAACCTTGAAGCACCTTTAGTAGAAAAGTTACAAATGTGAAAAGACGTCCCCGTGATCTCTCTCCTTAAACCCTGCAAAACCACATAAGCAAATGAGTAATATCCAACACCACAAAAGACGCAAAAGATAGAAACTTTTCCTATTTCCCGCACAAAATCGCGTATAAGAGGTACTAAACAGTATCGCTAGTCTGAGGGGTAAGCAAAGAATTCCGTTCCCACGAGTCTAAACCATTCAACTAAAAGAGATTACACGAATTTCTTCAACATGTATAAGTAGGAATAAGAAAGAAACTGAAGACACAAAAAGAAAATGAAAAAGGCTACCTCGGGCGAGAAAAGAGCGCGTTTCAGAGAAGAACCATTTCGAAGAAGCCTCGCCATGGAAACCCTTAGCAAAGCTCCTGTTTGAGTAGAAATGGGAAAAGGCGAAACGAAATTGTTTTAACCTACATATATAAACTGCTCAATGCACACCAACGAGAACCCACAGCTGAGAGATAGAAAGAGCGAGCGAGCGCGGGAGTGTCTCGATGCTGCATCTTATTTAGGGGTTTTAGGGTTTTAGTTTCCCTCCTATTTTTTCCCAGGTGAGAAGGAGAATTAGAATAGGAACAAGTCAGACTATGGCATTTAACATTACGAGAACAACAGTAGACAAACGTTTTAATGGTCAAAACAAAAGTTATGGTAAGTTAAGACTCGTGTAATCTCCACGACTACTACGAGGATGTCTGTCTGGCTTTGGCAGTGGCTCCAGATTTTGTAATGGCAGACCGATTCAACGCTTTTATATTGTTTTTATTTTTGTTGGGTATTTGCAATAGATGAAGGAGTAGCTCGCATTAATTTTGCTAGGATTTACCCATCTTTTCGTCTAAACGTACTAAACACTAAGTAAGCCCAAAATAAGCTTTGTAGCTGCACGTATATGTACTCCTGAGAGAGAATTCTTTTGCTTCCTTGTTTTCCGACGAAAGTATATCCCCAAAACATGAACCAGAAAAAGAACAGAAGATAATAGCAAAACTAGGACTGCTGAAGCATTCATTCTAAGAGAGTTCACCAAACATTCATTGAACGATTCCAAACATTACATGAACAAATAAAATCTCAAACTATAGCACCAAAGGTGAAAAGGGGAAATTTTGAAAAATCAATATCGACAGTCCGTAATATGGCACAAGGGGGTAAAGGAAAAGAATAAATAACCACCCTGACTTCAAAGCCTTCTAACTCTTCTCAGCTAAACGACATTCCATCAACCAACAATCTTAGCATCACTGTTGCTTGCATTCTGGAGGCCGCTCACTCTGCTGACCATCACCAGCTTGACTTCTACCGCTTTTCTAGAGTACACAACCAACAAAATTAAGATTTAATTTTATTGAATAGAAAACAAAGGAATTAGCAAAGAGCAGCTATATCAAAAACTTGGAAATGAAAAAGACCCATTAATGGAGCTAGAGAAAATAGTACCTTGTTTCCAGAAGACGTCTGCATCAAGGTTTCAACAAGATTAAGAAAAAAATTATCAGCAAAGAGAAAGACATAGAGAGAGGATGGGATGAATAATTTCAATTTTAAGATGCTATACCTTCTTTTTTGGCTTGTCTTCGTCTTCCTCCTCATCCTCTTCATCCTCATCCTCTTCCTCATCATCCTCATCAATGTCTTCATCCTCATCTTCATCATCGTCCAACCCAAGCTCATCCCCTGGAATGGCCTCACCAGTGTACCATGATACAGCATGAGGGATAATCTTGTCTCGGATAGTTGACCTAAACCAAAATTTCAAAAAACAGTCCATGAAAGTAGAAACAACACCTAAAAATTTCAACAACTTAGACAAGAAGAAGATACAAAGAAAGACATTTTTTAATCTAAGATTACATAGTATTGGTATGGCCAAAAGTATCAGTATAATAATTGCTGATTAGAATTGGTACATGCTAATGTTTTATTTAAACAATTACTCACCCAATGTCATAATCCTGCTCCATCTGATTCTGAAGCTCCTCAGCCTGTACACAGAATAAAAAGTTAAAATCAGGTACATGAATGAAAGATAATTAGAACAGTGAACCAATAAATTCTAGTCAACATTTTTCTTAAGTTTGACAGTGTTGATCATACAGTATCTTCATCAATATCTTCATCATCATCTGGGACTTCAGGGGGGCTAAAGAAGTTGAAAAAGCTCTCACACTCCTCAATTTTAGTCATGGGCTTCACATTTTTGGATCCTTTCTTTGGCTTCTTCTTGAGGATCTTCTGAGTTAGGCATTTCCCTGGATGCCATTCAATTTCCGTCCTTCAATGGACCAGAGACAAATATTTCAGCAACACCAAAAATGTTGATAACAGCATACAATGGATTAACAAAGTCAGCACAGAAGTTACCCTATTGCTTTCTCAAGAATAGGTTCATCTTCATCAATCATGTGATAAGTCTTAGTCAAGACAGTGTTTGTGAAGAAAGGATTTGTCTCAAAGAAAAACTCCAGCTTGAAACCCTTGGGCGCCTCTATCCTACACCACTTAATATCTTTAAGGTGCTTGAGAGCTGCTTCATCACGCTCTGTAATCTGATACACAAATAAACCAGGGAAAAAATAGCAAACTCAAGAATCAGTAAGCAATCAAGTGACTAAAATCAAATAAAACAAAACATCAGAGTCATAATTACCCAACCTCCTCAGCTAATACTTCATTGTTCTTCATTGCAGTGAGCCAAAAATCAGGAACTCCTTTCTCTGTATTTAATATATTAAGACATCAGCGTCAAAAAATGTCACGAGAAAAGGATTAATTTTTAGTATCCTCCCAAGGTTACCTTCTTCATCTTTCTTGCCCTCCTGGTCCATTTCTGATTCAACTTTTACTCCATCAGGTTCGATGATACCATTCACAATCTCGTAGCGCTGCAAACATGATTGTTCAAATTTTCATTCTGGACAAGGCAACGGGAAAATAACGAATCCAAAAGCATACAGACAAATAAATACCTTGGTATACGATGGTTGGTATAACTTTTGATACTTAGCCTCAAGTACTGCCCTTTCTTCAAAGAACTTTGCCTCTAATTCATCATGTTGGCTCTGGAAATTAAGAAAGTATATACAGCTCAGTATCCGACCAAGAATAAGTAGGGACACGAACAAGTTACAACAAGTAACTTATCATTTTTTTAATAGAATTCAACATGGCAGCTATTAATACGATATTCAAAATGTTCCATGTAAGAATGGACATGCCTGGATCTCTCTGAGAACTTCAACACGTTTCCTCACTTGAGGTGACAGATTCTCGAGCACATCAGGATGCTGTCCAGCCAGATTTTGCAACTTATTCTGCAAAACAAGAGTAGTGACACCACACATTGATCGTGCTTATTAAAATTTAACTAATAACCAATATAACCATGCCACTAAAAACTACAATTCAATACAGCAGAACAAAGTTTACTTCTTTCTTACTATACATCCACTAAAAAATACTAGAAGCGAAGCAAAGAAAAAACACCCACTAAAAAAACACGAATTTTATACAAGAACATTCGCTTTGGAACCAAACATGCCCATTAAATTCATTTTACGTCGTTTCCCCAGACACCAAGAAAAAGAACAGAACACGCAAGGTACTGACCTTGAGGGCACTCACAAGGCCAGCTCGATCCCCCTCATTGAGAGCTGCCAAATAGACAATAAGAAACAAAAAGAAGTTCAAATCACACCCAAACCCAAGAAGAATAAAACAGAGAAGGGGGGGTTAGGGTTTAGAAGTGAAAACCGGTGGCGAGATCAGCCATAGTGAAGTTATTGTCTTCACTGCTCATGTTAAAATTGGCTTCTCAAATGAGTAAAGAAACAGATAGACTGGAGAAATGTAAAACCCTAGATTGGGGTTGGGGTTTGAAAAACGATGAAGAGGCAAGGCAACAAAAAGGTAACGTGTGTAGAGAGTGTAGAGTCTCAAACAGACGTTGCCTCTTTCCTTAAATCCTCTACGCAGCCTATCACTTAAGACCGTCCCTCATTTTATAACGATGTATTATGTTATTCATAACAACACATCGTCACAGCTCACATACCATTCATCTTCACTTTCTTTTTCTGCCCAGATAAATTATTTTTTGCTTCAGATTTCATCCATATTTGCTTGTTTGATCCTTAAATTGCAACAATACAATTTAACAATGTTTAGTTCGATATCGAAATGTCTGAGAGATTAAATGGTAACTTATCTTGTAAAATGATATGTCTCTTGTTATATAATGTATAGTGCTACCACCAAATTGATGATGAACCATGCTATAATTAATCTAAATCACGATAAGAGAGATAAATCTAAGATTGTCCATATTTGTCTAATTATAATGCGTTTACAAAAGAACAAAAATACAATATTAAATTAAATAAAGTCCAATAAATAATAATTAAACAATGAATTTGCATTTCCTTTAGTCTGCAAAACCATAAAGTAAACGCAAAGAGACATATGAATAGGATCAAATCTACTACACTTGGCTAGAGGCAGGCAAATAAAAGCAACTTCATTTCCAACAGCAGGCTGACTTCGTTATTACCGCAACCCTCCCTTTGGCTGAAATCATTAATCAAGAAATTACTGTGCCTCTTCTGCAATTGATAGCAATATCCGCTGCCTCACAGACCCACGCAAAAATGGCGAGTGAGACCGAACGCTTGATGAGAACATAAGTTTGCCAAGAGCACAAAAAGCATTCCTCGAACATTAAACCATAAGCCAAGGGGGGGGAAAACTAACAGTAATGTGACAAAACAATAGCAAAACTAGGACTAATGAAGCAAACATTTAGAAGAGTTCACAAAACATTCACTGTAGGGGTCCAAACATTACATTATCAAAATCATATCTTTTAACTATAAGACAGCACATTCTCTTCTGACCAAAGGGTGAAGGGGGAAATAAAAATTTTCATATCGATAATCCACAATAAGGCACTGGGAGGGGTAAAAAATGTGAAAAAGAGCCACCCTGACTTCAAAGCCCTCTCAATTCTTCTCGGCTAAATAACATTTCATCAACCATTTGACAAAAAATACTTGTGTATCAATCTTAGCATCATTGTTGCTTGCATTCTGGGGGTCGCTCACCCTGCTGACCATCACCTGCTTGTGCTCTGCTGCTTTTCTAAAGTATAAACAACACCGCATGATTGAGGTTCAATTTTATTTACAAGGAAACAAAAGAATATGTATGAATTAGCTATACAAAAAACTTAGAAGGGTGAAAGAGCAAACAATGCAGCTATAGAATATAGGACCTTGATTCCAGCAGACGCCTGCAATAAGATTTGAAACACATTAAGAAGCAATAATTGGCAAAGAGAAAGATAAAGGGAAGGGAAATGTCAAGATAGTATACCTTCTTTGGCTTGTCATCATCCTCATCCTCATCCTCTTCATCCTCATCCTCTTCCTCTTCATCCTCGTCATCCTCGTCGATGTCGTCATCCTCGTCTTCATCATCTAAACCAAGCTCATCCCCAGGAATAGCCTCCCCAGTGTACCATGATACAGCATGAGGGATAATCTTGTCTCGGATAGTTGACCTAAACCAAGATTTCAAAAACAAAAAAGATGCATGAGAACAGAAATAACCAAAGAATTTGACCATGTTAACCTAGAGAAGGGGAAAAGGTAACAACTCACTAAGGACTTAGCTTAGTCTAAAATCACATTACACTGCTGTTGCTCAACCAAAGTGTCAGTTTGATATATTAGAATAGAAACATGCTAATGGTTTAAATAAACAACAACTCACCCAATGTCATAATCCTGCTCCATTTGATTTTGAAGCTCCTCAGCCTGTACATAGAATAAAAAGTTAAATCAAGTACACGGATGAAAATATAATTAGAACAGTCAAATCAGTAAAATATCATCAATATTTTTCTGAAGTTTGACATACAGTGTCTTCATCAATATCTTCATCATCCTCAGGAACTTCAGGGGGGCTAAAGAAGTTGAAAAAGCTCTCACATTCCTCGATTTTAGTCATGGGCTTCGCATTTTTGGATCCTTTCTTTGGCTTCTTTTTGAGGAGCTTCTGAGTTAAGCATTTCCCTGGATGCCATTCAATTTCCGTCCTATAATGGACCAGAGGCAACAATGTTTCAGCTGCAAAAGCAAGTCGAGCAACGGCATGTAACAGATTAACACAGTCGCAGGAGAAGTTACCCAATTGCTTTCTCAAGAATAGGTTCATCTTCATCAATCATGTGATAAGTCTTTGTCAAAACAGTGTTCGTGAAGAAAGGATTTGTCTCAAAAAAAAACTCCAGCTTGAAACCCTTGGGCTCCTCTATTCTACACCACTTAATATCTTTAAGGTGCTTGAGAGCTGCTTCATCACGCTCTGTAATCTGATCCAAATAAACCAGGATAAAAATGGAGAAGTCCAGAATCAGCAAACAGGTATAGAGTATCCAGATAAAGCAAAACATCAAAACCATAATCAACCAACCTCGTCAGCTAATACTTCATTGTTCTTCATTGCAGTGAGCCAAAAATTAGGAACACCTTTCTCTGTATTTAATGAATCAAGATATAAACCACACAAAACATCAAGGGCAAAGCAACAACTTCTTGTAGTTTTCAAAGGTTACCTTCATCGTCTTTCTTGCCCTCTTGGTCCATTTCTGCTTCATCTTTAGCTCCATCAGCTTCAACAACACCATTGACAATCTCATATCTCTGCACATATGACCGATTAAAATTGTCATTCCAGACATGAAAACAGAAAAAGGAACAAATCCACAGGCATACAAGCAGACACACTAATACCTTGGTATATAATGGTTGGTACAACTTTTGATACTTAGCTTCAAGTGCCGCTCTTTCTTCAAAGAACTTTGCCTCTAATTCATCATGTTTGCTCTGTAAATTAATAAGTATGTACAACTCAATATCCAACCCAGAGTAAGTAGGGACATGAACAAACTAATAAATTGTTCTATATAACTCAACAAAGAAGACTATTCAAAACGAAATTCAACATGTTCTCTATGGAAAAGAACATGCCTGGATCTCTCTGAGAAACTCAACACGTTTCCTCACTTCGGGTGACAGATTCTCAAGCACATCAGGATGTTGTCCAGCCAGATTTTGCAATTTATTCTGCCCAAAGTAGCAACATCCCAAAATCAATCATAATTATCAAGCTTTAATTACCAAACCAGTACACAGCGTGACTGCAAAAACTAATTCAATACGGCACAATAAAGTTCGCTTCCTTCTTACCCTCCACTAGCTAAAAGGTAGAGGCAATGCAAAGTAAAACAACCCCCAAAACAAGCACGAATTTAAAACAAAACACTCATTTTGGCCACCAAACGTGTACATTAAATTTTCCCAGATACCAAGCAAAAGAACAGAACAGGCAAGTCACTGACCTTGAGGGCGTTAACAAGCCCAGCTCGATCCCCCTCGTTGAGAGCTGCCAAATACACAGAAAAAGAAGTTGAAATCATACCCTGGAAATGGGCAAAAACCAAGAACAAAAAAAAAAAAAGGGACTAGGGTTTAGACTAGCAGGATAAAGGATTACCAGCGGTGAGACCAGCCATATTGAAGTTATTTTCTTCACTGCCCATGCTGAAACTAGCTTCTCAGATAATCAAATAAAGAGACTTAAGTAAGAAACAAAAAAAAAACCCTAGATTGGGGGGCTTTGAAAGACGATGAATAGCCAACGAAAAAGGCGTGTGTAGACTGCAGAGAGAGTGGCGTCTAAAACGTGGCCTCTTCCTTAAATCCCCTAAAACCTATCACTTGAGATCCTCCTTTTATAGCGGTTTTTGGAGGCAGCGACAACTACAACTGTACTATGGTTTTTGCCTCGAGTGAGTATAGTATAGTAATTTCAAACATTTGATGCATAGTTATATACTTCTTCATGCAACGCATCGGCAAAAGATTTATGCGTTTTACTAATTTGACCAAAAAACTCTTCTATTTCCTTAAAAATAACACCCATTACCAACTTTCTCAATATGGACATCTACTTTATAGGAATGTTTGAAAATGAATATACTACAAAGAAAATATTGATGTTTATATATTATGTAATATAAGTATAAATTAATTCTTTTAACAAAATTTTATTTACTATGTAATGACACAAATAATAATATGATTAATGTTCTCATTTTTACTTATAATCTATGTTTTGTGAATAATAATAAAAATTTTGTTGTTACTAAATAAAAATATTATTTTATTAATTTATGACATTTATATATCATTACTTATATTAAAATTATAAATAAATATTTAATATGTAATATTATTTTTGTTATCAACAAATTTTCATATATTAATTAATAATCAAAAATATAATAATAATCATTTTAAAATGATAATAAATTGAGTACTTTCTTAATTTTTATTTATTATATAATAATAAAAGTAAATACGGTTATTAATATGCTACAATTTATAATTATGTAACAATACTTATTTTATTTATTATTTAAACCCGTTGTTCTATAAATTTGTAAAAATATGATATTATTATTCTTATTATTTTCGATAAGAATACTAACCAATATGACAAGAAAATTAATTAGCATTAGTACTAAGTTTAAATGACTTATAAAAATGAAAAATTAATCAGCATTGACTCTAACAAACTAATATAACGTAAAAAAAATCAATATTGAAGTGATTATTATTATTATTAGATATTAAATAAAAATTTAATCAAATATGTAGTTTTAATGTCATAAAAAATTTACTTAACATATTATGAAATATTAATAAAATATGATAAATAATATTCAATAATTGTTAATAAAATGAATTAATATTTAAATATTATTATACTATTAAATATAAATAACTGTGTGTAATTATGATAAATCAATAACATTTCATCATTTGTAACAACAATAAAAACAAAATGAATTGTTATTAATCATAAGAAAATAAATTATAGATAAAAATTAAAATTTGATCACCTTATTTATCAATATTATTAAATAATAAAATAAAATTAATAAAAGGATTTAATTTATTATCATGTTGAAATGTTTACTAATAAATAGAGATTTAGTCTTATTTTTAGTCTCATATTTAATACATTTTACTTGTTTATTTGTATATTCTTATTGATTTTGGCACTTAAGGGGCTGTCTGGTTTTATTTTTATCTTTAGTTTCTCGGTGTTATTATATTAAAAAAAAGAAACAGTCCGTTAAAACTTGTTTGGTCCAGTGATATTGCCATTTTTCATCTTCAAAAACAAGAAAACCGCAACGAATTTGCAAAAACCAAAAAATCACATTTTTGTATGTTTTTAAAACAAGTTTTTTTCCAAAAAAAACTTCACGTATGTTTCTCTGCATTCTTTAACGTAACAGCATCTCCTGCGCTTTCAACATCTTCAGCGTGCTCCAATAATAGAGATGCAGTAAGGCAATGTAAGACACAAAGTAATATAGGACTGAAGTCCGCAGGTGAGACCATAAATTGTTAATCCAATCTTCTCCATTCTTTAGTTATGCATTGCTATTTTCTTGTGATAAGTTCCTTTGTTCCTCTATTCTCTCACTTCTTTTCTGTGTTTTGTTCTTTAATTCCTCTGTTCTCTCACTTCTTTTATGTGTTTTGTTCATTAGTTGTATAGGTCCCAGTGTTTTTCTACTATAGTTAGTTTTATCTTTGTATCTCGAGTTTATTTAGCTAGATATTTTGTTGGATCCCATTACCGAAATCCAACTACTTATACAGGTTCCGTATAAACTCTTCTTGCTCTGATACCATCTATGTTGGATCCCGTTACCGAGACCCAACTACCTAATCCGAAACTCTCATTCTTATACATAATGCGGGTCTTAACCAGAAAACGAAACGAAAGAATAGAAACAAGGGCAAATTGAAGGCTCGGAATCATAAGCGAAACAAACCGAAAGCCGGAGCAAAATCAAATCGAGCCGAAAGGCATAAGGCGGAAGCAAAGCGAACGCGGAATTAAAATCGAGTGCAAATCGGATTCAAATCGCAAGCAAAGTAAACAAGCGGTTCAAACGAACCTGAGGGTAAATGTCCGAGAAATTCAAAGAATCTGAAAATTTTTCATTTTTGTGAGAGAAGGTAGAATACTTGTTGAGAAAATCACTGGTTCGAATTTCGGGTGAATCGGAGGCCAAACGAGAAAGTTATAAGAGAAAATGCAAAACTGACCAATT
>JAOTBA010000204.1:11596094-11613176 GCA_025629845.1 Erythroxylum squamatum
ACCTTCCCGCATAGCGGTCGGTGTAGCCGTGAACTTATGGGAGTCCTTAAAAGGAACTCCAATGCCACTAGCGGGCAGGACAAGTGCACTTGACCAAATCTTAGGGGACCTAACCAAACCCACATAACGGATATGTTCATGCTCGAAAATCAGATTTGCCCGAAGGCACATTTCGAAAAATTCTGTTTTCATGTCATGTCACATTTAACACAATTTCATTCAAAAATTTCACAACGACGAACAAATTCATATAGCATAATTCCAATCATTCAAGAATGCACAATTATAGCAATTAAATCAAAATCATTCAAAATCTATGAATGTAACAATTTTCGTAATTTAGCAATGTATTCATCAATAATAAATCTTCAGAAATTTTATTCATTTATCAAACCATTTAAAACAATAAATTTAACCTTGTAACAATTTTTCAAAATTATTCGGAAATAAATAAAATTCGAAAACTCTTTCTTAAATTTTCGAAAACACACAATTTACTTATAATTCAAAATGTAAACACATTACCCACCTCAAATCCATGCTAGAAGCTTGTCCAATGCTTCAATTTCTCCAAAGCTTCCTTCTTTCCTCCAAATTAAAATTTCCTAAACCGAAATCACCCAAATTCAACATCATAAATACATAATTACTCAAATTAATCTTAGAAAACACAAATTCCTCATATATTTAAGCCATCTAAATCAAAAACTTCCAAAACCCCCAAATCCTAAAAAATGATTTTTTACTTCTCCTCGTCCAGCAAAGCCATTGAAGATTGTAATCGCTGGTGCAAGTAATCAAATTTTATATCTTTCATAATGATATGTCATTCTATCATCTTCTTTTGCTTTGTGGTTCCCCAATTGTTGAGTTTGTTGAATTGTGCTTGAGATGGCTCATCACATCAACGTTGTGAATGCAGGATTGTTTGGTAGTAATTAAAATTTACAAATTATTGCAAGTTTGGCTGGTTTGTCTACTGCAAAGTATTTGGCAGATGATGGTCACAACCCAGTACTCCTAGAAGCTAGAGATGTTCTAGGCAGAAAAGTGAATGTCTACTCTTGCTTAGCTCTTTGTAATATGTTAACTATGAAAGCCTATGGTCTTTAGCTGATATTCTGAAATAATAAGTTTGCTTTAGACTTTAAATATGTAGGAGCAGTTAGCGTACCTAAGGAGGAAACACTTGTTCTATTAGTGTATTACGGTCCTTGAAGGCTAATCTTGGTAGAAAATTGTTATTGCTCCTTAAATGCTCAAACTTCCAGAAGCAACATAACCTAATCATTTTGACTGATTAGGTAATTATTTATGAAATGTAAGCTTGAGGCAAACGTTTACTAATGATCATGGGTTAGTTTCTGCACTCAAACTCAAAACACAGTATTTTTCAAACCTGCATTTTTTTGTTGTACATCCTTATTAGTAAAAAGATCTGTTTGTTGTCATTCTTTGAATTGTTGGCGTGCCAGTTTTGTTTGATCCTATAACCAGGTGATCTCTACTTACAAAAAAAGAACGTGCTATTATAATAGGTGACAACAATATAGCTGAAACTGGACCAAGAATTGAATGCTCTGTGCCATACACCATCGAAGAATCTGAATATTTGGAGCCAACAGTTGAAGAGTTAACACTTTTGGAAGAACAACAATTAGAAGGTATAGCTATGAGATCTAGTCGCCAAAAAGAAAAACTAGACGAGCAAGAGCATCTGAAAAGGTTTCTACAAGTGCCATGTCTGTGAAGTCTAGTTCTAGAAGCAAGATGTTTATCAACTGAAGTAAGAAAAAACTTCAAATGCTTCTCGAATTTTGTTATATTTATCAAATGACAATCGTTTTGTGTGTAGGTTTCAATTATACTTGCAGAAGCTTGGTGTTTGTTTAGAAAGCCCAATTTTTCTTCAGCAAAATTGGAAACTTTCAGATCTCATCCACATGAATCTGTTATTGGAAAATTATGGAAAGTCTGCTATTTTGGTTTTTGGTCAAAAATGGCACATAAATAATGTATGAGTTGGTGTGTTTTTGCTCCTGCAAATGCATTATAACTAACACTTGATTATTTGAATACTGATAAATTACATATGTTATCTCAAAATAAAAGTCATTTCAAGTTTTCCGAGGTCTAATTATCACTAAAACGATTTATGGAAGTATTATAATAACTTTAAACAAATCGTTTTTTTAGTGATAGGTAATAATTAAAGCAGTAAATAATAAAACAATCATCTTTTTATGATTTTGATATCAGGTGGGAGTTGCAAATTATTACTCTATACTAATAGATTAAATATATAAAAAATAGTTTAAATTGTTTGTATATATTTTTATATAAATAAAAATTTAAATAAATTATTTTTAAATATAAATAACATAGAATAGAATAAATAAATTTAATATAATAACATTTATTAAATAATTAATAATAATATTTTTATATAATTTATAATGAATTGTATATTAATTAATTATAAAATAATAAATTTTTTGATATTTTAAAATAAAAAATATATAAAAATATTATTTATCACCGCTGTGACTTTTTAATTGGACATAATTTATGTTTTAAAATTGTACCATTACACTTTTTGCAATAACCATCTTAATATAAGGGATATAATGGTCATTTATTATATATTATATTTTATTCCATTTATTTTCTAAACAACATTTCATTATATTACATTATAAATTTTTCTAGCTCTCCCAAATAACTTTTCACTAAATTACATTCTATTATATTATAAAACGTTCTGTTCTGTTTTATTTTATTTTATTCCATCCTATTAGTTAAAATCCAACCAAACAGGAGTTAAAGGGGTTTCATGGTAATTACTCACTCTCATATACTGTCACGTGACGCACGCACTAGCTCCAATTTAAAGACAAAGCGACTCGTGGTGGTATTGCTTTAGCTCTGTCTCTAACACACGCGCGGGGTATGTACACGCGCGAAGATACAAATTAAAACAAGAAATTGCGTGAAATAAAACCCGAGTTTTTTAGAGAGAGGGGAAAATGTTAATAGTACCGAGAGCTTCAAATGTCGATATATACAGAATTTAGGTTTCAATAGATCATATCTGTAATTATTAGCCCTAGATTAGGCAAATTTTTAACTAACCCTAGAGTTTCCTAATTCTGATATTTACAGATTCGGCAGATCTTCATTTAGGCTCTGTCGCTTTCTTCCTTCCCGTACATCTTTTTGGATTTGTCGGTGCGGTTTCTTTTCTCTTGGGTTATGGTGCTGCGCCATTGTACTTTCGCAGTTTGGGATTTTTTTAAACTTTAATTAGTTTTCTTCTTGGGGAATTGTATCTAGGGTTTTGGTTCTGCGTTTGGGGACTGTTGTGGATTTCTGATTGATATGGAGCCCCGTGTCGGCAATAAGTTTCGGCTTGGTCGAAAGATCGGCAGCGGGTCCTTCGGAGAGATCTATCTGGGTTTGTTAATGAGCTTCCTCTTATTGAATTTGCCTCCTTCCGTTGTTTTTTATTTCCACAGAGGAGCTTGCTTGATGATTTTTAGTGTAACTGGGTGATTGAATTGTAGGTACTAATATCCAGACTAATGAAGAAGTCGCTATTAAGCTCGTGAGTATTCTTTTTTTCAATGTACTTTTTTTTCATATGATAGTTTTTTTTTGTTTGTATTATCCATGTCAAATTTCTTCTGTGTTATTGTCAAATTTTTCTCGCCTCGTCGGTGGATTTGGTTGCGTGTGAAATTGCTGCATGATTGTCGCATTCGGTTATTTCCTTATGCAAGTAGAAAAAAACATAGCTCTCAGGTATCCTGGATATGTTTGTCAGTAATTAAGTGTCATTAGAAGTAATACAATTGGAACATGGCTGGACGTTTGGAGCTGCTTTGACTAAAAATTTTTCAAAGATGAATTTGACTGGAAGAGGAATATGGAAAAGTGTTTTAACTGATTCTACAATCGAACTTATATAATCCTTGGAGCGTGGCAGTGAGTCTAATTGCTTGCCTAGATATAATCTAAGGTCCGATAATACCTGCAATTTTTCCAAGACTCCGTCTGTTTACAAAACTGATTTCTCTCTTAACTTGTCGTTAGTTTCAAGTATTCTTGCGTTAGTAACTGGAAAGAGTAGATGTCACAAGTTGACCGAATTTGGGCGCTGCTGGCTTGTGGGGAAATCCATCAAGTGTGAAACAATCATGGATTAGTTTAATATCATGTTACTCCTTTCTTCAATTGGAAAGAAATTACTAAATCTAAAATTTGGGCTGCGGACAGCTTGTAGCTGCTCAGTCGAAAAATTGTTATTAAAGCAGATTTCATGTTATCAAATAAAACCTGACTATAAAAATCAACTTTTTAGTAACTGGTTGGCTCATGTGTTGGAGAAATTTTTTCGGTAACTGACTACACGGAATTTGGCTGGTTTTTTGGAGCTATATATAGAGAACTTTACTGAAGTATGTGGAGAAATGAATCTCAGAAACTCAAGTCAACAACAATTAAAGAGAGTGTGTTTAATGTGATTGTTTTCTTTAATGTTTTCTCATCAAAGTGCAAGTGCTTCTATCTTAAGTTTACTGCTTTTATCTTCTTAGTCATTCTGTGGTCCAGATGCTGATATGATTAGCTTTGATGTCCAGGAAAATGTTAAGACAAAGCACCCACAGTTGCTGTATGAATCAAAGTTGTACAGAATTCTTCAAGGAGGAAGTAGTGACATATTTTATTAGATTAGAGTTTCTCCTTTTTTTTAATAACTTTAATCATATTTCATGGACTATTTTCTCCAGTTTGCTTTTGTATATTTTAACATTCTTGTAATTTTCTGGTTCGAACAGCTGGAATTCCAAATGTTAAATGGTTTGGCGTTGAAGGAGACTATAATGTCCTTGTGATGGATTTGCTAGGCCCAAGTCTTGAAGATCTTTTTAACTTTTGCAGTAGGAAACTCTCTTTGAAGTCAGTCCTTATGCTTGCTGACCAGATGGTAAGTTTATATAATTTGGTGCTTTAGACTTTTGGAGAACTGTCCATATATGTTGTTTGCTAATGTTCTTTTTAGATCAACCGAGTTGAGTTTGTTCATTCAAAATCATTTTTACATCGAGATATCAAACCAGATAATTTTCTTATGGGCTTGGGGAGGCGTGCAAATCAGGTTTTTTCTGCTTAAAAATTTGCTGTTATTGTTCAATGATTTATGTTCGTCATTTGAGATCTTTGTTAAAGTGTCATATTGTTTACTTGCATACAGGTATATTGCATCGACTTTGGACTGGCAAAAAAATACAGGGATAGTTCAACCCATCAACACATTCCATACAGGTAGGATATTGTTGTTCATATGAATCTTAAATCATTTTCTAGCATTTGAGCTCCAGTTGGGATTTGAAATATCTTCAGAAATGTTTTCTGCTTTATTCATGGGCACAATACGTGTGCCCATTTTTGTAATAGTCAACTTTGCTACCCTACTGGCACCATGATGTTGTTTTTTATTGCTCTGTGTCTTTTATAATTCACATAAATGCAAAAGATTTTGCCATATTGTCTTAATTTGTTTTTGAACTTATACTGCATATTATTTATTCTATCTGGTGCTGAACCTTGCAGGGAGAACAAAAATTTGACTGGGACTGCAAGATATGCGAGCACAAATACTCACTTGGGTATTGGTATGTGAGATTATCTTTTTGTACTTTTACCATTTTCATCAATCTGTTTTCTACTTTTCTGATGTTTAGATTGTGTAGAGCAAAGCCGGAGGGATGATCTAGAATCTCTTGGTTATGTCCTTATGTATTTCTTAAGAGGAAGGTGAGTTTTGTTTCACAAAGATTTATCTTACACTTTTCGATTCTGTTTGTTTACTGTTGTTCCTTCTTCTGTAGCCTTCCCTGGCAGGGACTTAAGGCAGGAACCAAGAAACAGAAATATGAAAAGATAAGTGAAAAGAAAGTTAACACCACAACAGAGGTAAGATGTTCCCAATTATTAAGTTTTGATTTACATGCTCTATTTGAAACTGACTAAATACTGCTTATTTAGGTTTTATGCCGAGGTTATCCCACAGAGTTTGCTTCCTACTTCCATTACTGCCGGTCACTAAGATTTGATGATAAGCCAGATTATGCTTATCTGAAGAGGATATTCCGTGACCTCTTTATTCGTGAAGGTATGCCTTTAGTATGGCTGAATGTTTTCCAGATTGGAGGCGCTTCTCTATTTTTGGTTCTATAGGTGGATTGGACTGTGTTAGCATTTGATCTTCTGAGTTCATCTCTTGAATGGTGTTACAGGTTTCCAGTTTGATTATGTGTTTGACTGGACTATACTGAAATATCAGCAATCCCAATTGGCTAATCCTCCAGCTCGTGCTCTTGTATGTTTTAATTTAATGTGTGGCTGTCATTTTTTGCTTGCACAGTATGATTTAATGGGTTCTTGATTTTAGGGTCCTGGAGTTGGTACCAGTTCTGGGATGCCCCCTGCCATCACCAGTACGGACAGGCATACAGGTTTGCAGGACTATTTCTATTCCTTGCTTACATTTTTCATGGTTTGTTCTTGTAGAAATGTTTTATTCATTTGCATTGTCAACTCTCTTTTAAAGTTGCAGGTCCCGGTGGAGAGTTTTTTCCTTTACTTTCTTTTCCCTAGGTTATCGTGATTAGGTTTTGTCACTTGGTTTGTTGACTTTGGCTGTGTAGTGATTGTCGACATAGATGGTGTGTTAAAGTTCTAAAATTAAGATATAAACTGAAGGTGAATCTATAACTTAAGTTTAATGAGATTAGACCTATAAGACAGGAAAATGATACTAAAATAATACCAAACAAGTGGATTATAATACACATATTTCATGATGGGAAGAAGTTGTCTTTTGAATCTCATTAATCTGAAACCATAGTTCATATTGGAGTTTCCAACTGGAGGGTTATGGTCTATTATAATATCTGGTTTTATCCGCTGGGGAAGGCTACTGGCTTAACAGATCGCCGAGATGTTAATTACTTCTTTGTTTCAGGCGGAGAAGAAGGACGAACTGCTGGTCACTCAACTGATCCATCTCGACGGAGACTATCAGGACCTATTCTAAATACTTCTAGCTATGCAAAACAAAAAAGTCCAGTTGTAAATGACCCTACAGCTTCCAAGGATGCTATGGTAAGAAGGAAGTTTTGATTCACTCCTCATGGCTCCCCTTGTGTAATAGAACTGGTTGAGTGGTATCCAGAGTTTGGTGCTTATGAGAGTTGTTACATTTGTCCAGAGTTATTTAATGCAGGCCTCAACTTTTCCTACTTCTCTGGGGTCTTTAAACATTGTAATAAATCTATGATCATATCGTGGAGCTGTCAATGACAAAATCTCCTTTGAATCGTAAATGTTTTGCCATTATCAAATATGTACTTTTTTGCACTAGTATTCTCAGATTGGTAGGTATATCTTGGGGCTTGGTAGTTACTCTTTAGAAACTTCTGTTTGGAAGTTCTTTTTTTCCTACTTGCTAATGCTCGATATACTCTAAGCTTGACAGTTTTAGATCTAATTACAGTTTAATTTGGACAATGTAGTTACCA
This sequence comes from Erythroxylum squamatum, assembly GCA_025629845.1. Lineage (NCBI taxonomy): Eukaryota > Viridiplantae > Streptophyta > Magnoliopsida > Malpighiales > Erythroxylaceae > Erythroxylum > Erythroxylum squamatum. The sequence goes on from JAOTBA010000204.1 coordinate 11,603,678, forward strand.
AGCTCTAATTTTCTGGGACACCCGAGTGGATCTACAAGGAGAGCTGCTGCTGTCTCCAGCAGCCGTGATGCATTCACTGGAAATGAGCTTGATCTTGAACGCATTCGGACTACTGGGGCAAACCCAGCAACCATGCAGAGGATATCAACTGAGCAAATAAGTCCCCCTCTTGGACCTTCAGATCCTAGACGTTCATCATCAACTAGAATTGTTTCTCACATGAAGGCATATGAATCCAACATTAGGGGCATTGAGAACCTGAATTTTGACGCTGAAGAGAAGGTTCATTACTAAGGTGCTCAGTGCTTTGGATTGTTGAAAATCATGATATTGCCAATTGGCTGGTATGATAGGCAGCAAAATACTTCATTTGAGATGAGTTATGGAGAAAGTTGATTGAATACCAGATAATACTTGTTCAGTTTTGAGCAGCAAGGCATCGTACATAAAACAGCTTGCAGCAGGTTTGAAAAGTTCATGTATACTCATCGGGTGACTGAATGTTATTCTATGGCTCTTGAAATGGTTCTAATAGCATAAATGCTGTTCTCTGCTTCAATTTATTTGCTTACGACTTGAACGCTACAGTTTGGCCATCATACTAATTCCCTCGAGATTTCCAGATGTGAAGCATTACGAGCATGGGCTTCTAGTATGTTTTAGGATTACTAATTTTTCGGTTGTAACGTGCTGGAATTTAACCAACTTTTCCAAATCATTGTTGGATGTATTCTCGATCTCAGTCTTTCAGTGGTTTAACCCTCAGTGTCTTGTTTATTGCATGTACTTCAGTGATATTAGTGGATACCCTCCAATGGTTCTGATGCCAAAATTTGATTTTATCACATCGAATTTTTCAAGAACAGTTTTCTCAGGTCCCTGAACTTTGGTACATAGAATAGTTAACTCTGTCAACGTCATTTGTCACTACATTCGTGTCTAATTTTGGAAACTCACCTTGGTGTAGAGGGTGAACTATACGCCCCGTTTTTTGCGCGTAAAAACCTTGCTAAAGTCTATTGAAAGGTAATTTGTAGGTTGTCCTCGTCCATCCCAGATCTTCTGTCAAGTTTTATTCTATTTTATTCTGTCTCATAGAATTTCAGCCATTTATTTTGTGGGACTTACGCGAGTTTCATGCGGGCCCCACATAAATAAATGGCTGAGATTTATTGGACACAATAAGACATCATAATATTGGACAGAAGATCTGGACTCGTCCTCTTCTGCTAGCAGCGGTCAAAACATGATTATTTTTGTAGATTGAAGTTGTTTTCCAATTGATTACGGGGAAAAAAATATTGTTCTCCAATGGGGACAACTGCCTTGATCTCGAGTCCATCTCCAATACTTCATAAAAGCTAAGAACCCTAATCGTTTGTTAATGAGTGGGTATTTTTCGTGTAATAGTATACGACATTTTGAATGATATAGTGTTTATTATTTTTCTTTAATTCTCAATTGACATCTTCAATGGCATATGTAGTGTGTGTGTTCTATAATTTGACATTAAACACCCAATATTATTATTACAGTAAATGATTTAGATATTTAATTAGTGAATATTTAATAACGTTTATTAATTATATATGTTTAAAATATCAATAAAAAGAAGACAAATGGGGGGTAAATAAACATTTTTAAATATAAAACGAAGTGACCTTTTATAACCTTATGGACTATTGAAAATCATTATTTATTTATGTATTTGAATTAATACTAAAACATTATATTTATTGTTGTCAATTCTTTCTTTAGTAATAATGAAAATATAGAAAGAGCGAAACGTGTAATTAATTCTCCCGTTGCACCCTTGATCGGTTGAGGGGTTTTAGCTATCAAAGAGATGGAAAGCTTCAGGTAAAAGAAGAAAAGATTTCCGACTGCTACTAAGAGCTTGTTCTCCATAGATAGGAAATTTCTTTCTTTACCACTCCTTTATTTTTGGTCATATTGAGTCCTTAAGATAAGGATTCTTCTCCCAAATGCTTTTGATGAATACTCGTCGTCTTGTTCCTCATACATCAATTAATGATTCAAATGTTGACGATAACTTTTAATTATGCAAAATTCATAATCAAAATTAAATGAGATAACCTTTTGTCTACACTCTTTTTGGCTATGTCCTTAAATATTGCCCTTTGTATATCTTATAATCCTTCTATGCCCAAACCATCTTTTCTATCTTTAGTTGTTTAAACCTCTCTTTCTTCTTTTGTTTTTAGGGACTCAATAACCTCCTTACTATAAGAACTTGTACAAATTTATATGATGGCCAAAATATTTTACCATTCAAAGGTTGAAGTGAGCACTCATATGATTGTATAAATTGTCTCTTACTATAACACCTATTAATATATTCAATCATATTTACTTTACTATGATATATAAATGGTTGCCACCATATGGGAACATGGTGTTCTTGTCAAGCCCTAATCTCTACATGTGAAGTCCCATTTGAAAACTACACATAAAATATGTATGCTTTATGCTCTATGACTATGTTATGTCCACTTATTTGGCCTTTCAATTATTAAATGCACAAACACTAGACATTTAAATATACTACATATTTGAATACACTACACATTTATTGCCTTACCTACTTGTACTTTCTTTTTAATTTAAATTTGAAGACAATATCCTTTCCATTCAAACATGTTAAATATTTTAATGTTCAATTTTTAGCAAAACTAGGCTGACGTTGATGGAGCTAGTTACGTCAAATTAATATTTTTGCTATGTGACTGACATATATTGTATTTATGCCACGTTTTATTATTTAATAAATTAAAATATCAAACATCCTAAAATAATTATGTATTCCTTCGTATGTTCTACTTCATAATTATTTTAGAGTCTTTGATTATTTAATTTATGAAATAATAATTTCGTAAGTGACACAATTACAATATGTGTCAGTCGTGACACAATTACAATGAGTCGGCTTGGAGATTTTGTTACTTCATCACTTATTCACGAAATATAAGATAGAAGAACATGCAGTATGTGGATTGAGTACCGAAATTAGGAATTAGGAATTTGAAATTCTTGTTCACTTTTGGGTTAATGAACAATGAACAGTATATTAACCGCAGACTATTTCGTATAAAACCTTTGAAATTAGACAATCCAAAATGGTTGGAACTGTGGAGTGGCTGTTCAATATGTTTTTGTTTTAATTCATTTTCTTTTAATTTTTTATTGCATGCAGTTGGTTTTTGGTTGTTTTGCTTACTCCGCCGCCGCCGCCGCCTAGGAAGTGTTTAGTTAGGAATATAAACCTGATTTTCACAAGGGAGAGTGTGTGAGAGATTATTAATGAGGTTTTTAGTTTTCTTCCAAACTAGGTCTTGTTTTATACATTGGTTTTTGTGTGTATATACATATATATGTGTGTATAATATTAATAGGTATATCAAAAACAGTATTCATAATTACAGGAGCTTCTAACTGTTCTTTCATTTCAGTCCAAACCAAAGCTTATCCAATATTGCAGACTGTTACAGATACCGTTTAACCAAATTGCTAGGAAGCTTCTCCTAAATAAAACAATGATTCAAGACAGCTATATGTGGAAATTGATTCCAGAAAACTAAGCCCTACACAGGCACAGTAGCACATGATTAAAGAACAATTCTACGAATGTCATGAGCCACTTGTTTTACGCTAGAAACGAAGAACTCTGCAGATACGGGCATGAGAAAATAACAGAAAATTCATGCCTACATCCAGCAGAAGAATTCATGTCAAAGCTAAGAGTCATTAGCTCAATGAACATCTACTCAATCCTCCGCTCCCATAACAATCATAGTCATAGCAACATCAAACTAACATAATCATACAAAGAAAATGAGAAAAATATTGAAAGATGAAAACTTTTAGACCAAAGACAGCACCTTTTAACGAAAAGTAGTTCAGTGCCGGTATAAACTCCTAAAAACAAAAGACTTGTATGTTACAAAACATGTACAGAAGGGAAAAGAAAAGGCACCACTAATCGTATAACAAATTTCAACAATTTCAACTCAAGAATTTTTCGTCATACACTTGAAAATTAAGCAGTAGTACAATACATAAGAAAGAAGCATGAAAATGGAAAAAAGCAAAGGAGAATTGATAGTGTATAAACCGACAAGCCATCAAAAGTCAATTACCGGTGAATGAGTCACCGCCAGCCATAAACAACTCTAGAACATCTATCCTTGAGCCATCTAAAACTCTTCTTGAAAGACCCTTTAACTTTGCCTTCTACAGTGTAAACCTTATAACTGGCGACCCTCCTTTTTCTCTGCAGTTCAGGATCATTGAAACTCCAGCTCTTTGAAACTGACCCATTTGTAGACCTGCCCTTCTTGAACTTTACATCACCGGTATTACCCATCTGGGTCTGTGTTGGATACACAGAAGAAGCATAAGAAGCGCTGTAACATCTTAGATCCTGCATAGAACCAGAGAAGGAGGGTCCTGCTGATGCTCCATAGTAGCTCTGTATTTCTTTCCTTGCATCTCTACATGACTTGGATCTGAAATCCTCCATGTTCATTGATCAATTCCCGTTTCTCTCTCTAATAAAGTCACTCGTTACAAGATGAGTTTGTGGTGTGCTTGTTCCTTTCAGACATATAAATTGACGGCAGTTTGGTTTTTATATAACCGAAAAAAATGGTTGTAACAGATATTTCGTTGTTTCAAATGTTTTTGCTTCGGTGTGAAATGTAATTGATATTAATTCGAACAATTAAAATTTTCATGTCCTCCAATTTTCTAGAAATTAAGAATAGACCATGATTTTAGAAAAGGAATACATGAAGTCTACTGCTTGAAATGTTTTTATTTTTATTTTTGCCTATGAAATAACTCCATGGTACAAAAGTAAAGTAGCCTCATTATGCATCTTGTGTTTTGTCTATCCCAATTTCCTCTGTTCTTTTTCTATTGTCATGATGTAATGACTACCAACTATTGAGTAAATATAATTGCATTCAACACTTGGCCAATTTCAAACTTGGAAAGGGGAGCAGTCACTCTATTGTTAAACAAAGAAAGAATTAAGAATGCTAACTCCAAGGCGCAGGTGAGTTGGTAAGGGACTCTCTTGGTTTAAGTGAGATTGCGGCTTCGAATCTTCTTCATGTATGCAGCTGTTTAAAATTTGGGGCTAGAATTTTGTCTCCCGTAAGGGATCTACCCCGCTCGAGCGGGGATTAGTTCAGGTGTGGATGGCTTAAAGGTGTCTTCCTATAATTGGGACCCTCCTAGGACACTTAGGTGAGAAACCCAAAAAAAAAAAGAATTAAGAATGCTGGCTAACATAGTAGAATTGTTTATTTCTAAGCATAGAGGGATAAAAATTGAAATTACACATTCAGCCATAATCTTACATGACTTGAAACATTTGTTAAGAGGAGAAGAAAGATAATCCAATGATAAAAGCTCTTTCCAGTGTCGTAATAATTAGTATTTTAACCCAAGGGGTGTGGTTGAGTGGAAGGGACTCATTCATCCTTAACCAAAGGTTAGGGGTTCGATTCTTGGCTTTGGGTATGGAGCAGCCTTAAATCCTTGGGCCAGCTGTCCCACCCTGTGAGGTGCCTACAAGCCAGCGAGGGGTTAGTCACTGGGTCCGCCGGTGGATACCCTGGTCTCAGACCAAAAAAAATAATTAGGAATTTTCTAAATTTAAAATCTTTATTATCCTAAATTATTCAATGACAGACATGGACTCCTAAGTTGGCATGTTAGACAGGTTTGAAAAGTTATTGCTAATTTTCTAAATGTCGCATTCATATTCCAACCACTGTCGACTTGCAAGCTGTATCTTTGCAAAATTTAAGTCCGTGGCAAAGGGGAAGATAAAATAGACAAACGTACTTCAGCTGATTGCGTACGTCGAAAAGCAAAGAAGAGTTTACATTAGGCCCAACATACCACATCTAAACCAACCAGTTCCCCCACCTAGAATCAGTTCACAATGATTTTGGAGATGTATATCGAGTATCATTGTTACATTAAAAGTCAGTTCAACCAAATCCTCATTCATGTTGTTCCTAATTTTAACCATCTACATGACAAACGTAGGCTTCTCTTTCTTCAATGTCCATGCTTATTATCAAGATCTTAAATGTTTCAGAACAAAAATTGAGTTTGCAATCCACAAAGATGAAATAGGGACAAGACAATCTTTGGATGTTAAGGACAAGAATGCATATCAGTAAAGAGAGCATCAATCATTTACAATTTCTCAACATGATCAAACTGTTGTTTGTTCCAGCCTGTTTGATCCTTTCTACACTTCTCATACGATGATTAATCAAGAAGCTGATCTATTTCTGGGACTAATTTGGTTATCGTGATAAAAGTACTGCTTTGTGCGATTTCAACGTAATATATAAATGGAAGTTAGGGCATACGTCAAAAGCAACTGATCCGCTGCAGTTCATCGTTGTCCAGGATATCTACCTTAAAGGTTTACCTCATGAGTCTGATCGTCTTGATTCAACTCTCTTTCCTATTCATCAAATCATGGTAATACAAAAGTACACACATGGGTTGACCAAGAATGCAGAATATGAACCAGAAGATCATATTTCCCACCTGTAAATATAAATTCCAAAGAATAAAAAATTAAAAGCATATGCTCAATACAGCAACAGAATAGGACTGGATAAATATGCTGTTAAGCTTTGAGGGACGTACCATAGAGTTTCTAAACTTATTCTGAAGGAAATTTGTGAGCACAACCAATGGAACCTGAACGAGACAAGTAAATAGATAGAGATCTCATAAGCCCATATCATTAATCACCATGTTCTACTTTCCAAAAGTGGCACGTTTTTCCTCTCTCTCTCTCTCTCTCTGCCACACTAGTACTGGTGGTGGTGGGAATCATTTCTAGAGAGGAGGGACATGGTGAGGATTGAAATTCACTTATTATCAAAATGATCTTACCTGAAACATAATTCCAATAAAAGCCCAGAGCTTGAATATGTGGCAAGGAACAGCAATGCACAACTGCAAATAGGAAGATATTGAATACAGATATAAGCAAAACAAGAAAAGAAAAACGGACAGGTACATAAGAGAGTGGCAAATTTTCATGAAGGTAATGATGGCACTTATCATTTCACATGTATTACTTAATGTTCCAGAGAATAGTTCTACGTATAAGTTGTAAATCTGATTTCAAATTGACAACTTTGATTTTGCCAGTGTGCCGCATCATATCCATATAGCAAAGAATGTCCTTTATATTAATGGCATGCAGCAAGCATGGAATAGACAAAAATTCTGTAATTTAAATCAGTTACAGATCTATAACAAAACCAGATAATACAATATTCTGATCATCTTGACAATCCTCCTATTTTTGGGGGCCATAAATCAAAGGAAACTTCAATCTAATAAAATAGTAAAGATCAAGCAGATGGTACCTCATGAAATATTGCTGAAACGATGAAGGCGATAAGTAATGCTACCCCCTGCATATTCCCATAAAAGAAAACATTTTAATAAACTCCTGAAACTTAAATCATCTAGTTTATGCCAAGATCCACACATGCATTAAAAAAAAGTGAGGCAGTCTACCAAAACATTCTAAGAAGAAATTTGCAATATTAAAAAATTCAGATTTAGCACAGTGCAATGTTCAATTTACACCTATAATTCAGCAAACAGTAAACAAAATAAAATGTGAGAAACTAACCTTGGGTATTTTATTCCGGATGCATGGAAAATAGATATGCCGAACCATCCACTTGTGAACAGGCTGAGATCAGTAAGGACTCTATCAGTAAATTGTTGGACCTACTACTCACACACACTCTCTTCTGCTAGCATGTTTATACTTATGAGTGTGAAAAAGAATCAAATGGGCACTCACAATGAGAACAGGTATCATGTAACAGTCTAGGTAACTTCTCTAAGAAAATGTTGACATGGATACTCTCCTAAGATCAACCCGTCGATAGATTCTTATCCCCTTGAACGACAGACATGATCATTGACCTCAATTTAATAACAATATGCCAAAAGCAGAATTCTAGTTGCATGCCCTAAAACCCCTTTTAACATAAGCAACATGTCAGGTGCAAACACATGGCAAGAATGCTATTAACTTTTTGGAGCAAAAATAAGGGGCCATTTATGTTTGCTTCTTGATCAAAATTTTAGGTCACATATGAAGAAAATAAGAGCGCAAACAAGCAAACCTTTGTATAACAGAATCCTATATTTTATCTATCTCAAGTGATCAAATTTCAAAGCAAGAAATACAACCCCTTCTGGTTCCCAAAGTATTATAAGCAGTAACAAGGCAAGATCTACTTTTCATATCTTCAGTTAATTACAATAAAATCTGTTTGTTAACAAAAATTATAAAGCATACAATGGAAAACTCCAGAAAAAGAACATCATATCTAACTTATAAATAATTAATGTCTTTACAAAAAAGCCTGATTGCAAATGTAAACAGCATGGATCCAACAACGTGAAGAAATAAAACGAGTTCTAGGTGAAGAAGCATACCATATTCCACAATCTCCAATACTGATGACAGACAGATATCCAGATAGCCAAGGAACAAATTAAAGATTTAGAGACAGTGGAGAATAATAGACAATAATTAAACTGTTCCTGCACATAAAAACTTACCTCATCAACAGTTCTTGCATTCCACCAATCTTTGTAGAATTCCCGATCACCAAAACGTAGGAGTTCGGCTAGAATATTTAGCCTGTTTTTTGGAAACATGTAGGCAAGGATAATGTGCCTTTAATCAGTTAAAGCATAAAATAGCGGTCGAAGAAAATGCTCATTCACACTCACCAAAGGTGAAAAAAGCAGTAGAACATGCAGAGCCACACATATAAATTAGGAACAGATAGCTTCAGAACCCTCTCAATAGCATATAAGAGATTTCCTTTCAAGGGGTGTTGCGAGTTCTGAACAAGAGGGTTGATATACTGAATAACATACCAGCAATGATGTCAGCAATATGATGTGTCAACTTTTATCAATAAAATGGAAAAATGTGAAACATCTAATAGTAACATGAAGCTCTACTAACTTGTTCTATGATAAATCCCATCAGCCCTGTGAATATTACTAACTTGACAAATTGACGAGCCACCCAATTCTTCCTAACAGAAGCCGTACGAGGATAACTTGGCTGCAAAATCATGTGTGAAAATTAAGATTAGAGAAGTCAATAATGCTTGATGTGTTTATAATAGCATAAATGAGCAAAATTTTTGTGTGATGTTGAAAAAAGGATAACTGTTACCTGGTAGCATAATGTTGGAGCAACCATGAAATATAACAAGCTCTTGAAGCTGACATCTTGAGTATAATCCACATTCAGAGAATTGGGCAAAGTATCTCCCTACATGATAATTGAGGATGGGACAACCAATTAATCATCAAGATAGATGTGAAAACAAGGATTAAATGAAATTGGTGCAGAAGATAGAACACTTAGTCAAGCAAAAGATTCATCTCG
>JAOTBA010000204.1:11613276-11624520 GCA_025629845.1 Erythroxylum squamatum
CAAAACCCCGAGGTCCTGAGTTCAAGGAACGAGATCTCCGCCCACGCGTACCAAAGGGGACAAAACCCAATGGGAGGGACCACCCTCACCAATATCTAAACATATAAAGGCTAGATATATTTATGTAACAGGCTTATTGGAAATGAAAACAGCATGGATTCAGCAATTTGATGAAGTGAAATGAATTATAGGTAAAGAAGCATACCATATTCCACAATCTCCAATACTGATGAGAGACAGGCATCCAGAGCCAAGAAACAACATTTCCAGATTTAGAGTGAATGATGATTATAAAATGCAACTAAAAGGAAACTTTTCCCATGCATACAACCTTACCTCATCAACCGTTCGTGCATTCCACCAATCTTTGTAGAATTCACGATCACCAAAGCATAGGAGCTCAGCAAGAATATTTAGCCTGTTTTTAGAGAAATTGCATGCACGCCCCTTTCATCAGGTAAAGGATAAAAAGAGGTGGAATAAAATACTCATTCACCCACTCTACCTCTAGTACTTCATTTCAAAGAAAACACAACTCTTAATTAGGATAATATGGTTAAAAATTCTTCAAAATTAGGGGTTAATGACTAGCATAGAAGGAAAGATCCAAGTTCTGTGGTGCATTGAAGACCAAGAGTTTTAACTCCAGTCCCAATCAGGTTAAAGTGATGGGTAGAGAAATTAAGACCAAACTATCTCGTGAAGGGGTTGGATTCAAGGTGGAAAAAGCAAACAATTCTGTTGAAGGTTTACAGAACCCATTGGATCAGAACCTCCTACAGCAATGCATAAGCATCACTTCTGTGCTCATACTTTTGGTCTTAATTGATTAGAGTAATTTACTTCTCTAATTTGATTAGATTCATAAAGCTATAAGAATCTACGTTAATTATCAATAGCAAACTCACCACAGGTGAAAAAAGCAGTAGAACATGCAGAGCCACACGTATAAATTAGGAACTGATAGCTTCAAAATCCTCTCAATGGCATATAAGAGATTTCCTTTCAAGGGGTGTTGTGAGTTCTGAACAAGAGGGTTGATATACTGCATAGTATAACATCCAATAATGTCAGCAATTTGGTATGTGAACCTCCCTTGAAAAAATGAAAGAATATTAAACTCCAATAGTCACATGAAACTCTACTAACTTGTTCTATTATAAATCCCATCAATCCTGTGAATATTACTAACTTGAAAATTTGACGTGCCACCCAACTCTTCCGAACAGAAGCTGTACGAGGATAGCTTGGCTATAAACAAGTATAGAAATTAAGATTAGATAATGTGGTGATGATGACAACATAGAATAGGGCATAAAATTTTGCCTAATTTGCATTGTTTACAAGTTTGGTGGGCACAGGGCAAGAGAAAGTTCCTACTCTAATTGACACAAATCATAAAATATGAAAGGTAAATTAGATTAGTTTCAACATTATGGTACACAAAAATAAAGCTGAAGATTACGTAGATGGGTGTATGCAATGACGCTACAAATCATTCATGAACATGCAACAAATATCAAGGATTTTACTGCAAGAACTCATGAATTATTGCAACATCCCCAGCCATAAATCTCCTTTGCGCCCGCACACTATAGCAATCGTCCACTCACAAGCACCTTTACAGTGGAAAACCAATCCCAAACTAAATATCAAATGTCATGAGTTAAACATTTTCTTAACAAGTCAGTATCACTTGTTATAATTACAATAGCCATGAGCAAAAAAAATCTTTTGTGTTATCTTGTAGAAAAACTGTTCACCTGGTAACATAATGTAGGAGCAACCATGAAATATGCCAAGCTCTTGAAGTTGAAATCTTGGGTATAATCCACATCCATAGAATGGGATAATGTATCTCCCTATATGAAATGATTGAGCATGGAAGAACCAATTAATCATCAAGATAGCTGCAAAGACAACCATTCACAGGAATTGGTGCAAAAGATAGAATAGCCATCCAAGCTTTTCTTTTTCTTTCACTTTTTTGTTGTTTTTTCTTTTTCTAGGACTTCTTTTAGGAGTGGGGACAAGGATTTATTTCTAGTAATTATTAACTAATTACTGAAATAAACTTCGTCAGGAAGCACACAAATATATTTTACATGTTTTACATTTAGGCAGGTGCAGACAATCAAATGGAAACATGTCAGAGCTGCACAAAACTATTAAATACTAGCGCAGATTCTATGCTCACCTTCTCAACTAACTTGACAATTGCTCTCATATCATAGTTTGTATGTGCATAAGAAATCAATTTCATCCATACAATACAAGCAAAAAGCATCAACGTAACACCAGACAAGAAGGCAGAATCACAACTGCATGATAAAAAAAATGAAAAAAGTGAGAATTTCCACTAGCATTCTTGCAATAACATAGAAATAATACACTTCGGGAAACAGATATTCAACTGATGGATACTAAGAACAAAAGAGTAGTGGAACAATCATGTGACATTCTAACATGAATTATACAGATATCTTTACACTGGATCAAGGTATTCTATAAATGCCATTTCATGCACTTCAACTATGATCGGCTAAAACATGATTGATCTGAAAATCCTAATTTTCAAGTATTTTCCCATAAAAATGGGTCAACTAAAAATAGTAGAGATAATCAATATAAAAAGAAGCAGTAAAACCAACAAAAGACTGGCATAAGGAAAAAGATCAGTTAAGTCAGTAATCCACATTCAAACAACTGTCCCTTACAAGGTTATAAACGTATCTGTCTTTCCTCAAATTGTCTAATTTTACCTGCTTGCTGGCAGGGATCAGATCAAATTGTTATTGAATTCTAACTACCTTGTTGTAAGAACCTCATATCCGTTTCAAATTTGCTGAAAAAATAACACTCCAGCACTGAAAGACAACTACAGATCTTATGATGAACTTGTGATGGACAAGGATAACAGGAGCAAAAAAACTCATAAATTGCAAGATATCAACATGTAAATTTTCAGGACTCCAACTTGCACCTTTTGAGCATTTCATAGACCAAAATGTTTATTCTATCAGAAAAATCATGACTATGATGATTGAGAAAATGAAAAATAATACAGTTTCTCCCCAAACCTAAACAGTTATAATATTTTCCTACAACATATGAAATTTCAATCCTATTTTAAGAGACAACAGCAAATCACCAGGTGGATGACATGATTTGCTCCTTGAAGATCACAAAAATTAGCAAATCAGTAACAAGCATGTTGATGAGGTACCATTATGACATAAACACACACTTCTAGGAATCCAACCTTTTGATGGTAACTGAAAGCAAAAAGGAGATGAAACAGACCTCAGGATCACAAAAATGGGGTACAAAATTGCTGCTGTGGTGATGAATATATGAAGTACAACAGTAATCTGCAACATAAAACTCATATTTAAACTTGAACAACTTCAATAACAAAAAATCATGTCCTCTATATTATATTAAGCAGTCAAAAGTTTAAAACTTACAGGGTCAGCTATACACTGTCTATACGCCAACTTTTCAACTAGATAAGCAGTAAGAGGGAATATTGGCAGAGTAAGGCTGCAATGACGGCCATAAGACCAAAAGCTTTTAGTTAAATACTTAAATATGAACTAAAACCAGAAAACCCAAAAATCAAAAACTCAAAGAAGAGATGTGTAATGCTCTAGGAAAATTACCAGCACATAAAAAGGGGCCAATCTCTCAATGACCTTGAGCTAAACCAAAATCCTGTCTTGATCAGCCAACCATACTGCAAAATAACAAGATAAGCCCCTCAAACAAACTCTATAGTTGTAAATTGTGCAGAAAGACATCACCTTTTAAGTTCACGTACAAAAAAAAAACAAAGAAAGAAAAGAAGGTCCAAAACATTGCAAACCAGTCATTATTGTGAATGGAGAAGAAAACCTTCATTAAATTTTCAATGATAAGCCTGCTGTTTATAGCTACGAGGACCACTATACAGAGGTTGAAGAGACCTGCGTGACTCTGGTAAAAATAATTTTAAAAGGTCAATTAAGTTAGCATCGAATACAATTATAAAAATGAAAAATTTAAAGGAAAAAGGCATTTGGTGCATGTCACTTTCTAGATCACTTGCCATCATAGAACTGAAAAATAAAGCGATTTTCTTTTTGCACTTACCTACTTGATGGTCTTTCCTCACCACAAAATGCAATTATAAAAATGAACTAACTGAATGAGTGGATGAATTACCACTTACCTCAAAAACAATAAGTTGCTTTTGAAAATACGAGACCAACTGAATTTTAACCATTCACATAAAATGCATTGAAATTAACCAGATAATCCGTTTAAAAAAATACAAGAAAGTCGCTACCTGCTTAAATATAGCAACGGAGCTTAACGGACTCTCTCTGATACTACGATGAACCGGCATCGTCGGCCGATACAGAAACTTCAAATCCTTTTCACTGCGATCCTCAATCTTTTCCTTGTCACCTCCTCCCCGCTCTTTTCCATTCATATTAGCACCGTCCGTTTCCGCAACCGTCGCGGCCGGACCTATCTCCTCCTCTAGGCTCTTCCTGGCGGATAAACTATCGGACTCGGAATCACCCACCGCGGCTACCGAATCGTTCACATCTCCGATCAAGTTTCCGTTGCTCGGCCTCCGACAACGTGATCGATTCAGGTCCGAAGATGACGAGCCATTGACGACAGCATTACCGCAATCCGCGGCGGCGGTACGAGCCTCCGGCGTCTCAAGCACCACCATTGGAAGAACAGAAACAGTTAACACCTCAGTACCAAAACAACACCTGATAAACTCCGAGTGGCAGCTTCTAGACAGTATCTATCATAACAAAACATGCTATTTCTATTTAAATAAATACTTAAAGGATCAAGAGATAGAAAGTGCGTGCTTGAAGCCTTTAACTGTGAAGAAAGAGTAAGGAGAATTCGCGAAGAAAAAAAATAAAGAAATATAATTTCAAAATGAACGGGATTATGACTTTATGAGCCAGTTTATGCGTTTTATTAACTCGCGATAAAGAAAGAACTCGTTGAATTCGACCATCTGTCCAATATTACTTTGTTTTATTCTGTCTTATGCAATCTCAGTTATTTATTTTGTAAAATTCATGCAGAATTTATATGGGATCCACATAAATAAATGGCTGAGATTTATTAGACATAATAAGACACTATAATATTGAACAGAGGATCTGGACTCGAGTTCGAGACGTGAAATAGACGAGACCTTTTTGTTGGAGAATTTTAACCTTTGACAAATATTAATTACATTTTTTATTTTTAAATAATTTATTGGATGAGTTATGTAATTTGATCCGGATAAAGAATAAAATGGTCCAATAAATTATCTAAATCAATAAGTCAAAGTCCGGGTAAAAAATAGATCCCAATTAGTATGAACCGGACTCATATCAAGCTTGTGATAGGAAAACTCTATATAGAAGTTATATATAAAGATTAAGGTATTCTGCAATTGCTCACATCAATCGTAAGTATAAGGATTCTCTGATCCGTTAAGAGAGCTTACGCTTTGAGAAAACTATAGAAAGACCTTACCCGAGTTCCGGAGAGTAGTTTCCGTGAAGGCGGCGATGGATTCGTGATCGTTTTGGCTTCCGAAAGTTCGTTTGAAGTTATGGAGATCGAAATTAGGTATTTTCTGCATTGCTTAATTTCTTGCCTTTTCACGTTCGATCCGGAATACGTAACTAAGGTACCGTTACATATTACACGTGATATCAGAGCGGTGACAATGATTGGGTGGTTAAAAACGAAGATTTTTTTGTTTTTCTCTATAAAGTTTTTGGAGATTTAACTTCTGTTTCTCGATTTTTTTTTTTTGCTTTTTATTGTATGAAAGTAGTATACATGTGTTTAGTCTTGATAAACGAGGCCAGACACGTCGCACGATATTGATCGGATGAGTGTCTGGCGCGTGCAACTCAAGCGCCAGCTTCGGTGGGCGCATGTTGCGCATGCTCAGGGCACATTTGCGCATCGCTGAGCATGCGCAACATGCACCAGACGTGTCTTTGCACGTCTGAGCACGTGCCTTCGGCGAGACACGCGGCTGACGTCTGTCGCTGAAGCATCGGCTGACGTCCAGCCGTACAAAATTGCCATAGTAATTTAAAAAAAACACAAAAATTTTCAAATTTCCCATAAGGGTATCCCGAGGTGTTTTGGGTCAGTTTCCGAGTCCGAGAAATTCATAAAGTGAAAATTTTCATTTTTCTAGATTTATTAAATTAGTAATAAATTAAAGTTTAATTTCAGGAAAAGGAATTAAGGCGTTCTGAAACCAATTTTGAGTGAATTTTTATGCTTCGAATATCACATGAGGGAGATACTACAAGTTTTCGTATCTTGAGTCTCATGTTCGGTATTGGGGATCGCATGATAGTTACTCGGAAAAGGTTTTAAGACATTCTAAAGTCATTTTTGAGTGAATTTTGTGTAATGAACTTGCCATAAGGGAGATACACGAGGTTATCGTGGCTTAGGTGGTCGGTTCAGTGTCCGGTGATGCATGATAGTCGCTCTACTGAGATTTTTCCTTTGCAAAAGTTTTAAATGAAGTTTTCAGAGAATGTCTTCAACACTAGTGTGTGACAATGAGATTGTGCATTTAGGTTTTGCATTTATTGATATTTCATTGTCACATACCATATGCCCATCAAGAATGTAAGGATAACGTAAAATGTATCCCTTTGTTTATGGACTTTTTGAGTGCTAATGAGGATGTAGTCACCACAGTGGTCTTTCGAGTCAGTATTTTGAATTGTTCTGCTTACACGTTAGGAGATGTCCCTGGTCTCATGTTTGGTTATTTTGCCCACAGGTGTTGCCGTTATATGAGATTTTGAGATGTGCATAAAGGCATTGGATAGAGGAAAGTCGTTGCTTGAATGATCTATTCGCCCACAGGTGGTAGTGTCATGAGAGTTGATGATTTGTACTTTAATCGCTTTTATGTGGAGGTCTAGTTGCATATATTATGTATTCATCCCACAGGTGTTTCATAATATGTGTGACTGGATTTTCAGTAAAGCTACTATTTAATGGCTTTGAGTATCGATGTTGTCCTACATTTGTGATGATTTAAACATTATCATTTTGAAGTCAAATTTCGGTTAACAAAATTAATGTCACCATTGAAACCTTGATCGGTTTCGATACAAAGAAGTGGACGGAGGATATATTGAATGCTAATTGAATGCTATGGAGATAGCTGAGGTTGATATGTGGTTATACGGACGAATATGTCATCTCCACCTACATCCATGAGCTCAAGAGCTCATAAAGCAGCCTATGAAGCCTGAGATTGGTCTAACATAATATATCTTATGACCATTAAGAGATCCATACCTGACCATCTGCTTAGTGGACTGCCAAACATAGTCATAGTGAAGGAGTTTCTTGGTAATGTCTCCCAGAGGTACACAGTTTCACCTAGTGTTAAGACAAGTGCCTTGATGAAAGAATTATTCTACATGAGGTATATAAAAAAAGAGGGAGTAATGGAGTACATATCGAGAATAATTCATCTTCACAGTAGATTGAAGATGTTAAACATTCCTCTTCTTGATGTCTTCATAGTTCACCAGACTCTAAATATACTCTCTCTAGAGTTTAGTAATCTGGTGATGACATATTACTTGCTAGATGAGGAATGAGACTTTAATGCTTTGATGGCCCATTGCGTTGCTGAGAAGGAGAAACTCAAGTTTGCTACTCCTATAGCTCTCGAACCAACTAAAGGGAAGGCAAAGATGAATCTCGCTAAGTTCAAAGGTAGAAAGTTCAAATCTTCTCCACATGTTGGTGTTGGTCAAACTAGTGCTAGTAAAGGTCCGTATAACATAAAGAAGCCAGTAATATAAGATCTAAAAAGAAAGACTGAAACCATCAGGTAACTTTTTGGCTTATCAATTTATGAATCTAATTTGCGATAGTCGCATTAAGTACTTCGTGATTATATAGTGGAACGTCTGATTAGTGTGCTTTCACAATGCAATGGTTCATGTCCAGGACAAAGCCAAATAAAGAGAAGGAGAAACTAATGGTTCACAGCAATGAAGAAGTAAAAGTAATATCTATGGAGAATGTATGTACTGAACCTTATTGTAAGGTTCATTTGGGTTTTACACGACATATTTTATATGTGATCTTTTGATCAATTTTGGACAAAAAGGGTTAATGTTTTGTATTTAATGCTTCTGGTATATAGTTGTTGTTTAATGCAAAACATAATGGTACAACTTTCTTGTCATATAGTTTGTATAGAATGTGTCTTACCCTGAATCAGATATATACTTCTTCATATCTTGCTAAACAAGTCATGAAAAGAAGAATCCTGATGAATGAGAAGTCATACATGGTATGGCATAAAATTTTAAGCTACATTTCCAGAGCTAGGGTTAACAGATTGATTAAGGAAAGCATTTATCAATTCTAGATTATAATGATCTAGGAACATGTGCTGATTGTTGTAGGGGAAGTTGACTAATAAAGATATTGAGGTCAACTCATGCTTTTGACTTATTGAGTCTGATACATAAAGATATCGGTAAATCTTATACAGTTGCATTGTGCAATTCTAAATATATTCTGGCATTTGTTGATAATTATTCCCATTACAGTTATGTGTTCTTGCTTAAAGATTGAAGGTTGATAACTAATTGGAAAAATTCATCAAGATAGTAAGATTTGATCATGGAGGAGAATATCATGGCAAATATAGTGTTTCAAAACTTTGAAAGGTTCATTCGTCAGATATTTGGAATTAATTAGAATAGTGACTTAATTTACTATGCCGAGTAGTTCTGAGCGAATTGGTATGTTGCTGAAAGACATAACTGCACCCTAAAGGACTTGAAGAAGTCGATGCAGAACAGGGCTATTCTACCTGATTATCTAGAAGTTTGAAAACTCAGTCTTGCATACATTCGTGTATGGGCCTGCCCTACTAAGGTAGTACAATCCTTATAAAGAAATATTGCATGTTCGTTCCGCGTTTCGCTCATTGCTATTTAGTAAGATATCTTAACCATATTAAGGCTAAACTTTTACTGTATAGAAGGTGGGACCAGAATAGTGAAATCACAAATAGCTAAGTTTCTGGAATACGATGTCTATGATGATGGTGGGCCCTTTGACCCTTAAGATGATAGCAGGGCGGATATTACAGTTATTATACACCCGTTACTCTTACAGTTAGATCCGGTGGATTTAGGTCTTTGTACCATGCCTGTACAGGAACATGAATCGATACGTGCACACACAGAGGTTCCTGGGGGTACAAGTTCTAATATAGTTAAGTAAATCCACTAGAGCGAGACGACTTGGTATCTTATCTGATTACATAGTCCATTAGGTAAATAGGACTACGATATTAAACATGTTTCGAATCCAATTAGTTTTACAGAAGCTATTTCTGGACCCAATGCGGATGTGTGGTGGGATGCAATAAATGATGAGATGCAATTCATGAAGCATAGTAAGGTTTGGGAGCCAGTTGATTTACAACAGAACTACAAACTCATCAGTTGTAAATGAAGATAAGACCTGAAGGATTTCAAGATAGAGTTCAGCGATTTATAGGCTGATTCAGTTGCCTAATGGTTCACTTAGGAAAAAAGGTTAACTTTAATGTTACCATTTCTCTCGTATCCTCGTAGGATACATTTTGAGTGATGAAGGTAATTATAGCTCATGATGATATAGAGTTACATCAAATGGCTGTCAAAACTGCTTTCCTGAGTAAAGACCTTTATGAAGAGATCTATATGGTACAACCTGAAGGATTTCAGGATCCAAATGGAACTGACATAATTTGCGCATTATGCAAATCAATATATGGTTTACTTTAAACCTTCCTAAAGTGATACCTTACATTTGATGAGGTTATGACCTCTTTCGACTTTATGGAAAATAAAGTTAAAAGATGTTTGTACTATGAGGTTAGGGGGAGCAAAATTATCTTCATATTACTGTATGTGGATGATATATTGCTCACTTCAAATTGCTTGACCATGTTGTATAAGGTTAAGCAACTTTTGGTCAAGAGCATTGACATAAAGGACCTTGGCGTAGCATATTTTGTCCTAAGTATTCAGATTCACCGGGACATATCTCAACACTCATCAGGTCTCTCATAGAGAGCATATATTGAGAATATGTTACAAAGATTTAATACGATTAATTGTAAACCTGTCATAGCAGTTGTCTCACATAATGGCACAGTATCCGAAGAATAAAGTAAAGAGAGAGGTTATGAGGAATGTTTTGTATACTAGTACAGTTAATAGCCTGATGTATGCTTGGCTATATACTAGGCGGGACATTGCATTTACTGTTTGACTGTTTGGTCAATATTAGTTAATCCAAGTGTAGACCATTAGAATGTAGTTTAGCGAGTGTTGAGATACTTAAAGGAACTAAGAATTATATGTTGACATATGGCACAATCAACAGACTAACCTCGTAAGGAATTCAGATTCAAATTTGGCTATGTGTCCGGATGATTGAAAGTTCACTTAAGGTTACATATTTTAAGTTGGCAAATGGCACAATATCGTAGAAGAGTGTCAAGTAGACACAAGTGACTTCCTCGATCATGCAAGCAGAGTGCATGCTATGGGCTACTTCACATATGGTTTAGCTCAGAAACTTGATTTCTGAGTTGTCTGTAGTTGATTCAGTGGCTAAACCCATTTGGTTGTACAGTGGTAATCTTCTTGCTATGTTGTTTAATAACAATAAAGAATATCACAGGATTTTAGTATTTAAAAGTCAATTATTTGGCCATAAAGGTGTTGATACAAAAAGGTGACGTTAATATTTAGAGCATTTAAGGACTGAGGAAATGATAGTCGATTGATTGGCTCCGTCTTTCGATTTTAAGATCAGTCCCTTAGAAACCGAGTCAAAAATAATTTAATTTCAATGATTGCAGTATAGGATGCAACCTCAGGTCGTCTCACTTAATCGGAACCTAATGAAATGGACCTAAGCCAGCTTATATGTCATGAAATGCAGCTAATTTGGTAAGAAGGTGGTTTCGATCTTTGAAAACATTAATGAACTAAAATGTGTTGTAAAAAAGTATGTAAAATGTATTTTTGAATTTTTTCTGGGAATAGAAAATGAAAAAATTAAAACAGATGATAAGATCCTCTTAAAAATGAGCTTTGGCTATCATAGTTCAAAACTAATTTTATAGGATTAGAAATCACTAAGTTTGAAATGATAAACCTT
>JAOTBA010000204.1:11639219-11660077 GCA_025629845.1 Erythroxylum squamatum
AAAACTTTCACAATTCAACCCCCCCCCCCCTTCTTGTGAATTAGTATATCATTTTATTAACGTGTGATTCACTTCACTTAGAATATGATATACTTCGATTTATTCTTTGGTTTAATGAAATTCTAGTTTTCATCTAATTTATTTATGTTTTTATATTGATTGAATCGAAGGATAGACAGTGGAAGATTCAATTATTTGATTCATGGATCAAGATTTGAAAGATTAGATATATGTTTAGATCACAACATGGATAAAGAGGGGGATAAACATGAGCTATTCAAGATAAAGTTGTAGGATCTTCCTAGGTTAGGGAAAAATATCAATAGAGTTTATAGAACGAATTAAAGCATTCTTAAGTTGTCTATATCTGAAAAGGATTTTGGTTGATTAACTTTGAATAGATTTGTATATCTTGAGAGAGAACACGATCTAAATTAGAAACTCTTACTGGTCCAAGAGTTAGAATAATTTAATAAATCAAAGGAAAAATCGAATATAGTAAAGTCATAAGGAAGCTTGGCCTAAGTCTAGTTAATTCACTGAATAAAATATTCTTGATCATTGTTTTACTTTGGTATTTATATTTGTTATTTATTTTATTTTCTTTATCAAATTATTTATGGCGATTGATCTAGCTTATTAAGTTTGCGAGTAATGGGTAGTTAACCAATAATTCTCACGGGTCGACCTATAATGATCAGTATTAGCTACAAATACACTTGTGCTTATGATAAAACAAAGAATAAGTTTTAACACCATTATTAGGGATTAGGTTTTAATATTTTTAAATTCGCATACTAACTATACTATATCTTTTTGTTTAGTTTTAGTTTTATTATTTATTTACCATTTTTCTTTATTCTTTTTGTTTTGTAGATTAATTCTTGTATGCCCAATTTTGATGATTTGGGGAATCTTGTTGAGCCAAATCTTGAGGTTGAAAGAACACTACACATAAGAATGGGACTTTTGAGGAGAATAGAAGTTGAGAAAGCAAAGACGACTGTAAAAAAATGAGATCATTGAAGGATTTTATTGCACCAAATGCATAAGGCATCAACTCAAGCATTGCGAGTCCTAGCTGCCAACTTTGAGCTAAAGCCCACCATGTTATCTATGCTACAATAGAATCAGTTTATAAGTTCACCATCGGAAGACCCTAACTTGCATCTGTCAATGTTTTTATAGTATTATAACACATTGAAGTTAAATGGTTTATCTCCTGATGCTATTAAACTTTGATTATTCCTTTTCTCTTTCAAGGATGAAGTAAAGAGTGTGCTTACAGACCTACCATTAAGGTCAATCACTATTTGGTATAAGCTCTCTCATGCATTCTTGGTAAAGTATTTTCCTCCAAGCAAGACTATAAAAATTAGAAATTAGATCACCATTTTTTCCCACATAGAAGGCAAGTATTTTTATAAGGCTTAGGATAGATATAAGGAGTTGTTGAGGGAGACTTTTAACAATAGGACTTGTGCATCAACGTTTTTAATACAATAGGCTACAATTTTTGAAAAACATAGTTAAGAGGGAGACTTTTAACTACGATATTGGAAAATTATAACCAAAAGTGTGACTTTCAGTTAAGATTTTGAAATCATCATAAAAAAATAGTCAAAAGGCTACTTTGTTATAGTGTTTATTGATCAAATGCTTAAAAAGTTAGCAAAGCATTTTTATTTTTATTATATGGATGGTTATTTAGGTCTCTTCCAAATCGTTATCCATCCGACCACGTTGACATACCATTAAGGTAAATTTGCTTATAAGAAAATATTGTTTGCTCTTTGGAATGATCCTATCACCATCTAATATTGCATGATGGCTATTTTTTAATTTTATTAAGGATATTATAGAAGATGACTGTACATGGCACCACTTTTGATGAATGTCTATCATTTAAGTTTCTCTAAATAACCCTAAAGTCTCACAACTTTCTGTCGTTGGAAAAGGATAAAAATTTATCCTTCCATTCGTAATGTTCTTTCAAAATATTTATGGGACTTAACACTTGAGCTAAACTAACTACATATGGTTCTTATGGGATCAATTCCATTTAATGAATAGATGGATGGTCTCGAGTACAGGGTGGCACACGTAAATAGAAACAATCACCCTCTAGTTGCGCACTAATGCACATAAGAGCTTTGGGATCGAGGGCAGCTTTTTAATGTGATAGGCCACTCGGAATGTTGAAACTTGAAACCACACACAAAGGGCGAGGGTTAAATTGAGAAAGGAACAATCATTTAGACTCAAGGATCTGAACAATTAGAGTGGGAAAGAGAATCAAAGGTGATGCCTGAAAGCATCGCAATGCATCCCAATTTATCCTGGCCTATTATATTCTCTCATTAGGCTCAAGATACCTAATTTTGATGTCTGAAGTGATGTAAAAAATTTGACGCACACTTGCTAACTCATTCTTGTACAACTTATTTGTCTTGGTGCCAGCTTCAAACTCTTCATCAAAATCTTTGGAAGGGGTATTTGATGAAAATTTTCTTAATCTCAACACCTAGCCAAACCTTTTGTTTTGTAAGAAGACTAAGAGCAATCCAAGACGCTAAGGATAGAGACATACGTATAGATATTCTTGTCTTTTCTTTAAAAATCATTATACCTTACAAATAAAGATAAAGATGGGAGTTTATGCTTATCAGATATTGTGATGGAAATCACGTATACTCCATCAACCTCAACACATAAACAACAAAAATGGAGTATATGTGAAGAATCAAGGAAGAACATGTTTGAAGGTTAAAGAGATCAAAGATAGATAAGCTCTGGAAGCTTCTCATTATGTTAGAAACTAAATGACTTAGTCTAAGACATGCTCACGTGACAAAACTCAAAGTCATAAACAAGAGGTCAATACGCAGTCGTTCACATTATAATTCAGAAACATAAGACACAAGACACGGTCGTATTACTTACAACTGAAGCAAATAAAAAATGCAGCCAATACATTAAAAATGCAGAGGATGGTTATTAGTTGGTCACGTGAGGAGCAGCTGCCACAATTACTCAAGACTCATCCGAAAGCATCTGCATGCATGTAACTCATTTAAAAGACAGAGAACACAAGCATCAGAAGAGATATACAGACATTGTATTTTCTTTCACAGTATTCAATATCTGAGAGTGTAAGATTAAAAGTGAAAATTGGTTTTTGAGAGTGTGCTAGAGTATTTACAGTAAGTACTAGGACAGTTGAAGACTCTTGCAAGTGATTCTGAAAAAATCGCTCAAACTCTGTAAACTTTATTTCACTTTCTTCTTTATACTAGTGAAAAACACCACTGGAAGTGGGAGCCTTGTGCGTAGATAGTTTTAAACTATCGAACCAAGTAATCTGGTCTTCTTTACTTTTTGCACATTACTTATCTGCAAGAATTAACAATCTTTATCAGTTTTCTGTTTAAAAAGATAACAGAACAGCACAAATATCCCATCAGAAGTGGTATCAGAGCTTTAGAAACTTCCTGGGGCATTTCTTGGACACTCCAAGCTTCAAAGATTCATCAAGAACAGTCAGTAAGTAAAAGTCTTTAAGTTCTTTACATTACAGTAATCATGGTAGGAAAAGACATGGATGTTTTCACTAGAAAAGAAGACTTTACCATTTGGAAACTCCAAATTCAAGTTGTTCTTGAATCATATGATTGTTATGGAGCTATAGAAGATCAGTATGATCTTGAAACTGATCCAGTAAAGAAACTCAAGATGTAAAGACTTGCACATTGCAAGTTAATGCTTCACTTATCACCTACAATGATAAGAAAGGTGCAGAATTGTAACACTGCACAAAAACTTTGGACTAAACTTGTTGAACTGTATGCCAAGAAGTGTCTTCCTAACAAGATGACATTTCTTCACAATCTTGCTAACTACAAGATGAACACCTCTGTCTCCTTAGATGATAACTTAGACTATTTTTTAAGCTAGTTCAAGATTTAGAAGCTATAGATGAGAAAATATCTGAGGAGCATCAAGCTGTAGTGATCCAAAAGGCATTACCTTCTGAATTTAATGCATTCAAGAAGGTAATTAAGCATACTAGTGGAGAATCCCTTACTGTGAAGAGGGTGTTAGACCTTTAATAGAAGAAATAGTGGAAGTTAACCCTTTTAAGAAAGAGGTAGAAGTGATGTTTGTAGATAATAATCAAGAAAAGAAGTCCTATAAGAAAAATAGCAAGAAAGGAAAGTGGAAGAGGGAAGTGGAAAAGATTAGCACTCTAAGGAAGGTGATGAAAAGAAGAAAAAGGGAAAAGGAAAGACGTGCTTTTATTGTGACAAGGAGGGACATTTTGCAAGGGATTGCAGAAAGAAGAAGAAGGATAAGGCAGCAGAAAGTGGAGTTTCAGGGAATGTGGAAAAACCAGAAGATCCAAGTAAAGATGAAATTCTGGTTGTCACTGAGGATAGTGAAGACCTTAGAAGAGAGTGAATCTTTGATTCAGGGTGCACTATGCATGTCACTCCTCATAGGGATTGGTTCACTACATTTGACCTAGTCAGTGCCAAGGTTAAAATGGCAGATTCTAGGCAGCAAAGGATAGAGGATATTGGAAGTGTTTCCATCAACATGTTTGATGGAAAGAAAAGGACCCTCACAAATGTCAGATTTGTGCTTGGAATAAAGAGGAATCTGATTTCTAAAAGTTTGTTTGATAAGCAAGGCTTTCAGATCAGGTCTAAAGATAGACTCAAAGAAATCCTAAAGGATGGCAGAGTCATCATTAGAGGAGTGGAAAGAGGTGGGCTATACTATATTATAGGCTCAACTGAAATAAATCAAATTTCAAAAAATGGAAGTCATGAACCAACAAAGCAATGGCATGCAAGGTTGGGTCATGCAGGGAATAAAAGCTTATTCCATCTCTCTAGACAAGGTCTAATCCCTGAACAAAACTTACAGAAGTTGGAATTTTGTGAATCTTGTGTGCTAGGAAGCACCACAAATCAGGATTTCAAAAGGGAGCTCAGAGAGCCACAGAGATCGTAGAGTATGCTCACAGTGATTTCTAGGGGCCAGCTCAAGTCCTCACAGCAGGAGGAAACTTGTATTTTATGTCCATAATTGATGACAAATCAAGAAAATGTTGTGCATATCCTATGAAGAGAAAGGATGAAGCACTAGAGATTTTCATAAAATGACATACTTTTATGGAAAATCAGACTGGGAAGAAGTTGAAATGCCTAAGGACTGATAATGGATTGGAGTATTGCAATAAAGAGTTTGAAGAATACTGCAGTAAGAATGGAATCCTAAGGCATAAAACAGTAAGAGCTACTCCACAGCAAAATGGAATAGTTGAAAGACTCAATAGGACTCTCCTGGAAAAGATAAGGTGTATACTCCTATCTTCGGGTTGCTCACATTCTCTATGAGGAGAAGCAATTAGGACAACAGCCTATCTAATTAATAGGCTCTCAACCTCTGCTAATGATTACAAGACTTCACAGGAAATTTAGAGTGGTAAGAAACCTAAACTCACCTACCTTAGGACTTTCGGATGTGCAGCCTATACACATCAAAAAAAGGAAAAATTGGAACCTAGAGCAATCAAAGGAGTTTTCCTAGGATATCCAGAAGGTGTAAAGGGATATAAGATCTTACTACTTCAAAAGGGAGCCTATAAAACAATCATAAGCAGAGATGTCATTTTCAAGGAAGATGAATTCCCTCTGCTGAACAAGAATTCTCCAAATTCTGACCTTCAAAGGGAAATTCAGGAGAATCTAGGGTCACTAAACCAATCAGCCCATTTCTATGTGCCACCAGAAACTGAAGAAGGTGGTCCACAACCTTCTGATGTGGAGCCTATGCAAGGCTCAACACATCATGAACAAAGGACAGAAGAGGTTGAAGGTGTGGGTGAAGGAGAAACCCCACAAACAACTTCAGCTGATGAACAAGGAAGCATATAAGACTATCAACTCACAAGGATAGGCAGCCAAGACAGATAATTCCTAATAGGAGGTACATTGATTCAAACTTGGTTGAGTGTTCTTGTCTTGTGGCTGAAGGTATTGAATGGAAGGCTCTTGAAACCTTTGAAGAAGCCATGATTAGAAGTGATGCTAAACAGTGGAAGGAAGCTTATGAAAAGGAGTATTCTTCCCTAATGAAGAATAAGACTTGGAATTTGGTGCCTAGACGTCTTAAAGTCAAATTGATGGAGAACAGATGGTTATTCAAGCTAAAAGAAGGAATAACAAAAGCTGAACCAAGAATCTACAAGGCAAGACTTGTAGTTAAGGGGCATAGGCAGAAAGAAGGGGTTGACTACAGAGAAATATTCTCACCAGTAGTCAAATTTAAGACAATCAGACTCATTCTAGTGCTAGCTACTGTCTATGACTGGGAAATCCATCAAATGGATGTCAAGACAACCTTCCTATATGAAAAGCTAGAGAAGATCATCTACATGATACAACCAGTTGGTTTTGAAGATAAAGAGAAATCTGATTGTGTCTGCCTACTTCAGAAGTCCTTATATGGGCTGCAGCAAGCACCTAGACAATGGAACAAAAGGTTCCATGAAATAGCTAGTGAGATGCATTTTGTAAGACGTGCCTATGATTACTGCTTATACTACAAGAACTTAAGAGGGACAGAAGCCATCTTCATGCTAGTCTATGTAGATGACTTGATTATTGTTGGAAAGGAGCTAGGTAGAATAATTGAAGTAAAGAATACATTGAGTAAACACTTTGAAATGAAAGACCTAGGAGAGGCTCAAAAGTTGCTAGGGATGCAAATTATAAGGAATAGGAGGGAAGGGAAACTATGGTTGAATCAGAAAAGCTACATCCGAAAGGTATTAAGTCAGTTCAACATGGAATTGGCAAAACCTACTTCTATTCCTATAAGTTCACATCTTCAGATGGTTGCTGATAAGTGCCCCCAAACTGAAGAAGAAAAGAAGGCTACATTAAAATACCCCTATGATGTTGGAGTTGGTAGCATCATGTATATGATGCTCTGTACCAGACCTGATCTTGCTCATGCTATTAGGATTTTAAGCAAGATCATGTCCAATCCTGGCTTTGAGTACTGGCAAGGACTGAAGAATGTCTTCAGATACCTTGCTGGAACCCTAAGCCATGGACTGTGTTTCACTAATGCCAAGCTAGCCAAAATTAACAGTATAAGCCTACATGGATATGTAGATGTAGACTACGCAGCCGATAGAGACACAAGAAAATCAATGTCTGCATACTACTTTACAATAGTAGGAAACACAATATGTTGGAAGGTACAACAACAGTCAATTGTTTCACTCTCAATCACAGAAGTAGAGTTTTAAGCAATAACAGAAGGGGTAAAAGAATTAACATGGCTGTCAGGCACCCTAAGAGAAATTAAAGCTAACCTAGCTACAACAATAATATTTACAGATAGTCAAAGTGTGATGTACCTGAGTAAAGACCTCGTCTTGCATGAAAGGTCCAATCACGTCGATGTCAGACTCCATTTTGTGAGGGATAAGATAGCACAAGGCTTCTTCAACCTGGAAAAAATCAAAGGTGAGCAAAACCCTTCGGATTTTGGAACAAAAATGCTAACCCAAAAGAAATTCTTTTTTTGCAAGGATTACTTACAGATTTCAGAAGCCCCTTGATTTCGAAGGCAGATCCATCCGATCTCACTGAAGTGGCGAAAATTAGGGTTTTGGGTATTTCAAATCACTCTCGGGTTTTTGTTCTGAGCTGAAGATTGATGGAGTAGGAGGGAAATATGTAATGGAAATCACGTATACTCCATCAACCTCAACACAGAAACAAAAAAAATGGAGTATATGTTAAGAATCAAGGAAGAACATGTCTAAAGGTTAAAGAGATTGAAGAGAGATAAGCTCTAGAAGCTTCTCACTATGTCAGAAACTAAATGACTTAGTCTAAGACATGCTCACATGACAAAACTTAAAGTCATAAACAAGAGGTCAATATGCAGTCGTTCACATTATAATTCAGAAACATAAGAAACAAGACGCTGTCGTATTACTTACAACTGATGCAAATCAAAACGCAGCCAATACATTCAAAGTGTAGAGGACGGTTATTAGTTGGTCACGTGAGGAGTAGCTGCCACAATTACTCAAGACTCATCCGAAAGCATCTGCATGCATGCAACTCATTTAAAAGACAGAGAACACAAGCATCAGAAGAGATACACAGACATTGTATTTTCTTTCACAGTATTCAATATCTGAGAGTGTAAGATTAAGAGAGAAAAATGGTTTTTGAGAGTATGCTAGAGTACTTACAGTGAGTACTAGGAGAGTTGGCGACTCTTGCAAGTGATTCTGAAAAAATCGCTCAAACTCTATAAACTTTGTTTCACTTTCTTCTTCTTACTAGTGAAAAACACCACTGGAAGTGGGAAGCTTGGATGTAGATAGTTTTAAACTATCGAACCAAGTAAATCTGGTCTTCTTTACTTTCTACACATTACGTATCTGCAAGAATTAACAATCTTTATCAGTTTTCTGTTTAAAAAGATAACAGAACAGCACAAATATCCCAACAAATATAGCCTATCATAAAAAGTTTACTTTAACAAATCTAAATTCCATGGTAGAATTATAATTCTTCCATGAAACATCTGCATAAAGTGAGAACTTAAAAAGGTAAGGATCGTCTGCCCTTTCTACTATCCAGTTATCTTATTTTTCAGTCTCTTATTTAGAGTTTAAGTCTGTCACTTTGATATTTCATTATTTGCAGCCCTGAAAAATTCAAACTCAATAGGCCCACTCAATTCTTAGTATGCATTAGTTCCACTCTTTGAATTTTGAACACACAATTTGATGTTTTGAAGCCCTTTTCACTTAAGCCTCCAAACCAGAAGAAAGCTAAGGAGATATATTCATTCATGTAATGATATTTTGTTGGTTGGGTCTACATGGTTACAGAAATCAGTGGTCTAAAGATGCACTTGAGCGCATGGAGTAGGCCCTTCAAGTGAAGAATATAGCAATGTACATCAGACACTGAAGCACCAGACCAGACCCTTATCAATTCCCGCCTAATAACCAGCTCTTATCAAATAGATTGTTTGTATATTAATAATTAGATAATTGATGATAATATAAATATCAATAGCTATGTTCTGCATCATCACTTCAGCCTGCTCATCTAACTTTTCCTAATCATCATATAACTGGAGCCAAGAGGAGCTTGTTGCTGAAATGTGCCTCCAAGTTTGCAATCACAAGGTTTGCCATTGCCTGGCAGGTCTCTGTAGTGTCACTTCCCACATGAGGCTGGAGGACGACATTTTCAAGTTGAAACAACTCTTCAGGTGCATCAGGCTCACTTTCAAACACGACCATGCCTGCACCTCCTATCCTCCCTTCAAGCAATGCAGAAACAAGTTCAGTTTGATCAACATGAGCACCTCGTTGATAAGAATGCCCTTTGGACCCAATGCATCAATGACTCGAGGATTGATAATGAGGTGGGTTTCCTCTGTTAATGAGCAAGCCACAACAACTATTTCACAACTTTTAGCCAAGTCAATGACGTTCGGATAGTATTTATAAGTTGGATATGGTTTCTGAGATCTTGAGTGGTAACTTATGGAGCAACCTAATGCTTCAGCTCTCCTTGCAATTTGCAGAACCAATCATGCCTAATCCAACAATTCCAACTGATTTACCACCGAACTGGAACATAGAGAAATTTGTGTCAGCGCATCACATACAAGTCGCAATGGAAAAATGAAAGAGAAGTTGTTCAACTTCAAGTCAAGTAGAACACACAATGAAGCTCCATCAGAAATTTCCCGTGTGTAGTCTGCATTTTATGACTTAACCTGAATAGTCAGTGACAATAACCAGAAGCCAATAGGGAAGCCAGGTTCTCGATTACACAATACAAGTCAAAATCAAATAGAACAGTGGTGAAGTTGTTTGTGTATGACTTGGTCTTCAATCCTTTTCAGCCCAGTGAACTTTGCAACTTAAGATCAAGCAATGAAAGACGACAGCTTTTTTCAGGCTACAAATACAAGGGTTTGCCATCTTCTCAAACGATTACCTTTTATGCATGTATATTAAAAAGAACGAATAAGTACAATATTTGTACAGTTTTCCAATTATATCAACTCCAGGAAAAAGTTGTTGGTCGTACTATTTCAGAACCATTAAGCTAATATCTTCCATATCAAATTTATCAATGAGCTCAACAAGTCCACGAAACAAACACTATAGGAAGCCAACATTACCAACACTAAATCAACAGAACATGAAATCAGCAAGTGCCCAGAAAGTAAACCTTTGTTGTCAATCGAAAGTCACCATCTTGCCACTTCCCACTTCTCACAAACGCATCACCAACACAAATCCTCCTCATGACCCCTAGAATCAACCCAATTGCAAGATCAGCAATATCATCAGTCAACACATCTGGAGTGTTGGTGACTCTGATACCCTTCTCTTCACACCTCTTCAAGTCAATCTTGTCAATTCCTACACTATAATTTGCCATAATCTCCAAATTGGGCAACGCATCTATTAGTTCAGCATTTGCTCCAACTTTGGTGCTAGCCGCTACTGCCCTAATTGTGTGTTAGTAGTCTTTCATGAATTCACTGATGGAGGAAGAGTGGTTTAGCCAGAGTCTGATGAGATTGAAGCGGTTTTCAATTTCTTGTTCAAGGTATGGGTGCATTGGGCATGACATCAGGACTCCGATTGAGTCCATTTTGAGCATCGTAAAGATTTTGTGGAATTTAATGACTTATGTGTTAGAAAGCTCTATCTGAAGCACATAATATGATTTGTATTAAGAGATCTAATTATGTCTTACATCTTTTGTTCATGGTTCCTTTTTTTTTTTGGGTCTTTGTCCATTTATAAGAAGATAATGGCTATAGATGATTAAGGACCAGTGTATTTTGTCAGCAAAAGTTTATGAATATGGAGAATGTATCATGCCAATAACTGTTAACTACTACATTTGATCTAACAGGAATCAGGCACAATCTCCAGCTTTGGACACCCTTCCTCTAAACTATTGCATTGCTGACTACTGCACGAATGAGTTTTAAGATGTCATCTCTAATAGTAAATCACGAGAGAACTCCCCCGGAGAAAATAGTGGCGGTGGAACCAGTTTCTTTCCTTTCCTTGGCTCTCACATCTCCTGGCTCTCATATTTCCACTAGATCGCCGGTCGTTGTTTGGTCAAAGACGAATGGCGAGAAACAAAGAGAAAGTGAACTTCACGGGACGAGCACTGAGATATTTATCGAATAGTAATGGAGGAGTCAGAAGGTTCTCAAAATCGTAGAAGAAAGCGGTTGTTATGGAGAAGAAATCGAAGGTTAAAAAACAAGAAGACGAAGTGGGGGCTCTTGATCGGCTCTTGCTCATTCAGTTGATGTCTCATTCAGAGTTTTTGTTAGATCGTGTTTGTTTGTGCTTCAGACGAAACTGGGCACTTGCTTGCTCTCGATTGAGCTAAGGAAATACTTCATTTTATTCAAAGCTGACCTGTTGGAAGAAGGGTCTTTTGATCCTGTAGTTTCCGGGTGTGAAAGTGTCTTTCACACAGAATCCCTTGGGATTTTTAGTCCCATCGATCCACAGGTTTTTATCAACTAGACGTCCTTCTGTTGCTCTTACTAAATTATATTGAATGTATGGTTCTACTCTGCTTTCAGAGTCCCTTTTTAGCTTCTTGCAACATAGAATTATAATATGTATGCTTTGTGATTGATAAATTGTGTTAGGGACTATTATGCTGGTCTAAACTTGATATATTCATGCAATGCTCTAGGCAGAAATTCTTGATCTTACAGTGAAGGGCAAACAACTTATTGAAGGAACATGAACTTAACTGCGACCCAAAAACTTAGAAGGCTGAAATATCTCCCTTGTTCATAAATAACTTTCAATGTTCATGAAAAGCTCTCTAAAGCGTCTGGAAAAAGAGAAACAGCCTCCAATCAATCTTCTGTTGAGACATCTTCACATCACAATTAAACGACAGGGGTCAACAATGGCTTATTCAGGAAATGTGCCTCCAAATTGTCAATAACAAGGTCAGCCATCACTTTCCTAGTTTCCACTGTGCCAGAGCCAACATGAGGCAAGAGGACAACATTTTCTAGTCCAAACAGCTCCTCAGGTACATGGGGTTCATCTTCAAACACATCAAGGCCAGCACCTCCTAACCTGCCTTCAACAAGTGCAGACACCAGCTCAGATTCATCAACATGAGGACCTCTACCAATGTTGATGAGGACTCCGTTTGGACCCAAAGCATCCATCACTTGACGATTGACAATGTGTCGGGTTTCTTCTGTTAAAGCGCATGCCACTACAAGGATATGACTGTTGGCAGCCAGCTCAACAACGCTAGGGTAATACTTGTAGTTTACATCCGATTTCTCTGTTCTAGAGTAGTAGTTTATGGGGCAGCTAAATGCTTCAGCTCTTTTTGCAATTGCCATGCCGATCCTGCCCAAACCAATAATGCCAACTGTCTTCCCAGTGAACTGGAAAAAGTGTTGAAAGGAAAAAGGAAATCAGCAAATTAAAGCATCACAATAAAAAACGAACACAAAGTAAGCAGCCAACCTAAAGAAATGGAAGAGTACTGAAGTATGTTACGTAACTAGAGGTCAACTACAAATACCTGTGAAAGCCCTTTGAAGTAACGATTTAGCATATAGCTCAAGTAGTTAGGTGCAATTCAACATTCTTAAGACAAGAACTATGTCAATGGCCGCATGACTTTTGCACTTAAGCTTAGACAGCAAATAAAGAAAGGAAAACATTTTGGGAAGTTACAAGTACTGCTCAAAGTGCAAACAAACGCCCACTAAAAATTGATGCCTTGAATGATCTCCGGATTATTCTTGTACTAGTAACAACTACCTGAGCTTCTCTGGACTTTTTGCAGTTTCTACATGTTAGCCAAAAATGACATCAAAGCACTTGAATTTAAGGTAACACAAACATGCCTTACATCACTATTTAACAAAGGACCAGAAACATATTAACATGAAAAGTTTTTTAAGAGTTTAGTAGAAAGAATACACATGTACAGGAATTCTTTCAGCAACAGATGAAACCTTTAGCAAATTTACGAACTAGTATCCAACAAAAGCAACTGCTGATAGGAGAACAGAACTTTCTCAAACATAATCATTACCAACAGAATAAAAGACGAAAGAAGTAAATACCCATGTGAAAATCGTTAAAAAATCAACACTATACATGAACAACGAACCAAAAAATTGAACAACAAACACAAAAGTTGCATAAGCAAACCACCCGACCTTAGTAGTCAACTTATAGTCATCCCTCTTCCACCTCCCACTCCTAACATATCGATCACACTCACAAAGCCTCCTCAACACAGCCAGCATCAAACCAATGGCCAAATCAGCGACATCGTCCGTCAAAACATCTGGGGTATTAGTAACTCTGATGCCTCTCTCTTTACATTTGGTCAAGTCAATCTTATCAAGACCCACACTGTGACTCGCCACTATCCCCAAATTTGGCAACTGCTCGATCAGATCGGCGTCGGCGCCAAAGTTCGAGTTGCCGACGATGGCGCGTATGACGCTTTTGTGGCTACTCAAGAACTGGGCTTTGTCTGAAATGGTTTGAAACTTGTAAAGACTGAAACGTTTCTCAAGCTCTTCAACAAGATAAGGGTATGATGGTGGGCAGGTCATGAGCACGCCGACGGACTCCATTGCCTGGCGAGAGGTGGATGACGTCGGATTCTCCGATGGTTTTTGTGGATAGAGAACAGTGTCGTTTGCAACGAAACGATAGGATTTAAAAAGTGTTAAAATTTTATATTTAATAAAAATGACTGAGCATTGGCATAATGCTTTCAAGTTTGAAATGCTCGTTGTCCTTGTCCCTTCTATTTGTATACTTTTGATTCTTTTGTTCTTTTAATTGTATTTCTGATTTGGATGCAGCTACGATTCTCGTTAAATTTATGAATGAAAGTCTTAATGTATAGCGATTAAAAAGGTTCAAAGACATAAATTAAAAATTTTAATAGTTAGATAGTTGAATACTAGTTGAAAAGAGAACAATTTAAATAAAAGATAATTTGTATTTTAAATTAAAATTTTTAACTGATTTTGCAGTACTAAGTAGAACCGCTAAAAGTAATAACAAACTTTACATTTCAACAAATTTATTAGAAATTTAAGGGGAAAAAAGAAATCTAATTGAATAACCCTACCTTTTTTTGGGATGGCAATGGGCCCAATCAGGCTCGAGGCAGTGAGCCCAAGCTTGAGGCAGCCCAGCTCGAGCCTGAGTTCAACTCATGTCAGTACAAACTATAGTTTTTAATTAAAAATGTAACAATGAGGTTATTTTCGTAAAACAACATTGTTTTGATTATATTTGTCAAGTCTCGGGCATCATTAACATGATTCTTCGTCATATACTTATGGACAAAGGCATTTAAAGAGCATTCACAAATAACCAAGTCACGAACATTCCTTACATAATCAAGACTTATTCTCTTGTAAAAGAGAAAAATAAAATGGTCCAAATGCTAGAGCTAATAACCCCGCTGATGGGAGCGTTTCATCGAGGGAGGGCTTGAGAAGACAGCCATCATTGAAGGATGTCTCTTCATATGAATTCCTTATATATTTCGTCAGCTATTATTTTAAATGTATCTACGTCTGTTATGGTATTTTGATAATGTTGTGTAGCTTTTAATCCTATTTCATTTTCTACTAAAAAGTTGTGAACTATTCCTGAAGTTTTATATGTAATGAAATTCCATATATAATCTTTATTATTAGGGGTTTCTCCAAAAGGTTTTTCAATTTGTAATAATAATTGAATTTTACTTTGCCATTCATTTATTAATTCTTCTGGATTTTTTACACAGTCTAAATTTAGAATTCCATCACTGCCTAATGATACATATTTGGGTTTATATTCGATTGGATATTTTCGAATTTTATTATTGGTTTTTGTATAATAACCAGTATTATTTAAGTGTTTTGATTTCTCTTCGTGGCCAAAACCTACGATTTTACTTTTTAATTTTAATAATTCTCTTCTTCCTCGTTCTTCTCCGTGTTTACTAGATTCTGGTTGCATTACTATATCTTTTTTATCATCTTGCATATAAATTTCTTGATCGGACTCCCAACCATATATAATTTCATCATTTTCTTCTTTTTTACTGAATGTTGTATTAATATGCTCTTGTGATGTTAAAGTTAATTTATTAACCATGATAGTTAATTCTGCCAATTGTTGTTGCACATTGCGTTCTACATTTTCTAAAGATTCTTGTTGTTCTAGTTCAATAGTTCCTTGTACATTTTCCATTCAATGAAATTGTTGCATATGTAGTTGATGTCTTGTAATATAAAAGTCTATTTCTCCTTGAAATAAAATTATAGAATCAATAATCTCATCTAAATGGATTCTAAGTTCTTCTAATATTAAGGGGTTTAAATTGCTTATTTCATTATTAATTATATATTCCAATAAATTATCTTCAGTAGATTGTGCTAATGTATGATATCTCGTAATTAGATCTTGAGTCTGTTGTATGTTAAAACTTAATATAATACATAGTCGACAATAATTAGCCTTAATGATGTATTGCGTTATGAAAATTATGTAAATATTGATAATAAGATAATCGTTTGTTTGTTTCTACATAAGTATTGTAAGCTGCCTTTACATTATATTTTATTTCTTCTAATGTTTCTAATGTTTCTAGATTTTGAGGATTCGTAAGTGTTAATTCAATTTGTTCTTCATAGCGTATTAGTCTATCTAATTCATCAGTAAACTTAGTATGAAATTCCGTCTGTTCTTGAGTTAATACTTCTTTTGCACTTCTTAATAATTGACAAAATGAACAATTATTGTGATTGTTATTAATTACTTGCGTTTCCATGCTTTAGGTAGCTCTGATACCACGTATAAAAGGTTTGATAACGCCCTACTGTTAACACGTGTTTTCAGTAGCAAAGTGGTATCAGAGCGTCCAGGTATGGGACTGGGCTGCCCCCACGTCTCGAGTTCGAGTTGCAGCACAACCACTGCTTCCGATCCAGCGTATGAAAAATAACGCAGCGAAGCGTGGTGGGTATAAAAGGTTTGATAACGCCCTACTGTCAACACGTGTTTTCAGTAGCAAAGATTATCTTTGGACTCAAAAGGTGGAACCACCCTAGGCGCCCCCACACTCCGGCTCGACATTGTGTGAGGGAGGTAAATCACGGTCGGATCCCAGCCAGCTTCTCGGAAAGGCGGTCCAGTGCTCTGTGCGCACAAGGAGTCACCACATTGGATAAACTCCCACACTGCCGCTGCCGAGACTCAAACCCGAGACCTTGGACTCACTTTCCTTCCCAATAACCAACTGGGCTACCCGCGCGAGCATGTATATTTCTTTATCTACGAGGGCTCCTAGTTGATTCGTTATGTAACTTCATATATAGTATTAAAATATCCACCTTATGTTTGGTATTAAGACATTTTTGTTTAATCGTGTTGAACTAAACAGTAAAAGAAACACTTTCATATTCATTTGACATTCATAATTAACTCCAAACTATTGAAAGGATGTTATATCATTTCTCATGGCAAAAGAAATTCACTTTTTTTGTTCATATAATAATTTGAATCCAAAACCTTTAGAAATTGAGGTTATTTAGGAAGTCGTTCTTCCCACGGTTGTATTCTAAGGGATATTTAGGAAGTTCCTATCCACCATTGCACCATATAAAGAAATTCACACTAATTCCCCATTTTGAGCACCAAAATATAAACTGTCCATTTGCTAGACATCAAGTCCCAAGGTGAGAAGCAATTTCGTACATGTGAATATAATAGCATGTGTGTGTCTGCAGGGAGCCAAGGTCCAACATTTACGCTGTCAGGGCGATGAGCTTCAGGTGACAAACTATCAACCCTTTTATCCTCTTGACCTGTGTGGCCGTTGCAGACAGTTAAAATTACTATAAGGTTCCAAATTTGGCTATTAGTTAAACATGAAATGAAGAAATAACATCGAACTTGGAGCTTTGTACATATATGCCTTCCCACTATCAAAAGGGTCCACCGTCCATATCCAATTAATAGATTCTATGTGACCGACAAGGGATGTATACTGTTTGAAACATTTTGCTTAAGGCCAACAAAAGAGATCCATTCATAAATTACTCCAACCAAGGTCTATAGATAAGTTTACAGAAAATTTTAAGAACTTACACCTACAATCTCCAAAGCCAAAAATTATTTGGGAAATCCCTCTATTAATTTGGACCAATATCCTTAAGGGGCATTTCATTCTCGCTATTGTTAGCTAAAAATAGTAATCACCACCAAAATTTGTAGATTCAACTGATGATGACTAACGATTCGCCAACATTAACTAGTCCACCACATTACTTGCATGAACCATCCATGTATCACTTTCTGATGTGGTTGTCACTATCCTCATGCAATCCATCGCAGTGTGGTAAAGCTTCAAAAGTCCATTTTCTACTGTTCCAAGCTCAAGTTGAAACCAGAATGTTACTTATATCCAATCTTTTAGGCCTAACCTAAGTTCATATTAAGTAGGACAGCCAAAGAAGGAACTCGAAGCCTTCCATATTCTGCTAACTCAAAGTTGTGCATACAGTACAGATAACACAAATTGGCCGCAATTAGATCAAAAGTTGTTAGCCGCGTGGAAGGCCAGAGCACATTGCAAAATTTAACAAATTGACTCTAGATAATTACATAATAAACCAAAGTAGAGGCACTAAAAATCATGATCTTGACTTCAATTTTATTGTTATATAGGACTCTAGGATCAGTTGTCCATTTTTGGAGACCAAACCAGTCTTTCTTTTACCGAGAAGTCCACTTTCCGAAGAAACTGCCTTGATGGTTCCCCATACCATGAACCAAAGGAGGCGGCAAATGAAAAGATTGCTAAAATCTCACATGCCCTTTAAGTGATACCATACCATTTTAGTCAACAATCCCAAACTTTACCTCAATCTCTTAACCATTATAAATACAACCCTACCATGCCACTTGTTGCACATAAAACTACTTCAAGAACAAGGAGAAAACAGAACATAACCCATAGGTTATTGCTTTTCCATTTCCAACATGGGCAAAGAAAACAGCTACACTGCTAAAATCTTCTCCTTTCGCCTTCTTGGTTCTCTGATCTTGTTGACAACAATGTTGCTTCATGGAGTTGAAGCTCGACAGCTAAGTGGTTCAAGGTTGGTTGGAGATGCTAGTAGATTTAAGCTTGAAGGTCGACTTCATGATTTGCGTGTTAAACGCGAAGTGCTGCATTCAGGGCCAAGTCCTGGCGTTGGACATAGGTACAAAACTCTCCACGCTACTGGGGACGTCAAGAACTCTGGTCCTAGTCCAGCTGAGGGCCATAAGGATGTTACCGGCGAAAAGCACTAGGACGAGCTATGGTGTGTGCCAAAGGGGACGAAACTATTCTTTATCATGTTTAGCACTTACTATACTCCATATAGCAAACACTATCATTGTTATATATTTCATCCATGTTCAGGTTTAATTTGGTTCCTGATCTGCTGTTCTGAAATATAGTATGTGAATTTGTATGATCATAAATGATAAAAATAAAATTAGACCTCACATTTTCTGTTATCTTCTTTTGACTATTGTATGACTGGATTTCTCGAAATCACATATATTGGCATTTTTTTATTTTAATTTCCATCTTGAACGACAGATGCTATTTCCTTGTCCTTTTTATTTGTATCTTATTAAAAAAATGGTGTCATAAGAATATAAATTGTATAAAAAAAAACATACATCCAGTATTCATAAATAATGAAATTGATTGGTTGAAATGTAAAGTATATCTCCATTGCTGAAATTCGAGTCCTTGTTTTATATTGTATTAGTAGACTTCGATGAAATATGTAACTTTCTTCTATCATTTTGTCTTTTATTGTTAGATAGTCTCTCTTGATATGTTTAGTTTGTTCAAATTTGTAGTATCGAACTCATTTTTTACTTTTAGAATTTGATCTAGAACTCCTTATAAATGTCATCCTTACTCTACTTCCTCCCACAATTTTAGTTTCCCTTCATATATAACACTTCAACTTGAAAGCTTTCACTAGTATTTAGTACCTGTTAATTGTACACCAATGGCACAATAGTGATATTCTCTGCAAAATGATCTCCTTATCCAACGTGAATATCATCAAATATTCTTAAAATAGAAGTAAAGAGTACAACAAAATTATTGTTTTGTACTCATTCATAATAATCATCTCAAGTCTCAACCAGTTACTAACTATTTGGTTGAACGCATTGATATGTTGTTTCAAATATATTCCCTCTTAAATCTTCAGTTTTTATAGTATATGGTTTAGATATAATTTGTTTATAAGAGAATTCAACACGTACAAACTCTCTAGCCTCTTCCCTATTTCCACACAGGATACAATTTTTATGACATAACACATGACCTCATTTGTTAAACAAAGTTATTTAGCTCTAGCTACTCTTACATATAACTTTTGCCAATCGAGTTCACCTATATTTTATGGTTTGCTTTCCCGCACCCTCTTCATCGTGTCTTATTGAATTAACAATTTCTTTACTCTCCTTTATCATAGCCCAAAATTTTTAGTTTTATTGAACTTTTCCACTTTAATCTTTGTAATTGAAGTCATTATTGTGTCAACTATGTTTTGATACCATTTGTTGAGAAATAATATGCAGTAAAAATATGAAAAAAGAACATAAGAAGTTCTAACGAGGTTCAATCAATTGGGTTTTCATATATTCTCGAGAGTTAAGAGCAGTTGTTTTACTAGATTGATTCTAAAGCTTTCTTGATGAAGATTACAAATTTCATACACACACTCTAACTGTACAATCTTATGTAAGTTGCTCCTTACCAAAATTCAACCAAATTTAAATATGATTATTAAAAGTTTAAGAAATCCTTCCAAGATTTGGAATCCATCAAAAACATAGATTGTGGCATGTCCCACTACTTCTCTAAACACATGGATGTG
Organism: Erythroxylum squamatum; assembly: GCA_025629845.1. Classification (NCBI taxonomy): domain Eukaryota; kingdom Viridiplantae; phylum Streptophyta; class Magnoliopsida; order Malpighiales; family Erythroxylaceae; genus Erythroxylum; species Erythroxylum squamatum. The sequence continues at coordinate 11,659,281 of JAOTBA010000204.1, forward strand.
GGTTCTAACACACCCGTATTTTAAGTTGTTTATATTACAACTTCTGTATGTGGATATATATGGGCTCAAACATGCTCATATCTCAAACTATTTTCTTCCTTGAAAAATCTCTATCACTCTAAAATGCATGTACTGATCTAATATGTGTCTTCATCTCTAATTCTTTATACTACAAAGAAGAATATATCTAACATATGATTGTGTGTCAAACTATATGTTAAACAAAGGTAACGATAATTTTATTAATAAAAGGACTCAAATACAAAAACACCAAAGGATTTAAACAAATCAAAAGACAGAAGAACGAAACTTGAAACCCAGACACACACTACACTTTAGGACACACGCTTTTCTATCACGTAGGACACTTTTCTATCCTTTTTGTGGTGTTCAATGAAATGGAGCTATTTCCTATTTATAGTCATGCATCACCGACTTAGCAACTTGATAAAAGTTGCTAGAGAATTTTGGAATACCCAAGTTGCCAACTTGGGCGATGTTTCCAGTTTTTTTTTTACAAATCTAGAGTTTTCTAAATCTAGAATTTTCTATATTAGTTGGTGATTTCTAACACTCCCCCTTACCAACTAATTTCTCTTCAAATTTTTTCTTGAGATTATCCCAAGCTGCTCGCAAAACTCTTCATGTTTTGTTCTGCTGAGACCCTGATTGAGCCAAGTTTACTTTATAAATTGGCCGCATTTTCTTAACTGTTTATGTACTAGTTGACTCCTAATTGATGACTTTTGCGCTTAAATTGGTTCCTATTAACAAGCTCTAGCAATTTGCAATTTGTC
>JAOTBA010000204.1:11660177-11672221 GCA_025629845.1 Erythroxylum squamatum
CCTACAATGCCATAAATAAGATGGAGTTTGGTTACTTAATTTTCTTTTCTTACTATTTATGTTAAGAATTGGCCTTTCAAGATCCAACTCATACAAACCATTTGTAAGTAATCCAGATCCATAATAAACATCATCTTTATAAAAAAAACAACTGTTATCCTTAATTATAAAGACAAATCCATTTAAATCCAAATAAGAAATGGAAATGATGTTTCTTGTAATAACAGGAACATAATAACAATTATCAAGTTCTAATACAAGGCCAGAAAGCAAAGTAAAACTATAAGTTCCTACAGCTAACGCAGCAACACTTGTTTCATTGCCAACTTGTAGGTCCACTTCGCCTTTCTTCAATGATCTACTCTTTGTTAACATTTGCATGTTATTACATATGTGAGAACCACAACTAGCATCTAATACCCAAGAATATGGAACAGAAGTAGAAAGATTAGTCTCAGTCATAAACTTACCTGAAGAGACAGCTTCCTTAAGCTTCTCATCTTTCAGGCTAGTAAGATAAGATGGGCAGTTCCTTTTCCAATGTCAGTTGACTCCGCAATGAAAACATGTGCCCTTGTCATTGCTCTTCTTCTTGACACCTCCTTTGGCCTTTACTACATTAGTAGAAGCCTTCTGTTTCTTATTATTATTCTTCTTAAAGCTCTTTTTCTTGCTTTTAGAAGAACCAACAATACAAAACTAGGTTCCTTCTTAAGGTATGTTCCTATAGTTTTGAGCATGTTCAACAGTTCAGGCAATGTCATGTCCTTTTGGTTCATGTTAAAGTTCATGACGAACTGTGAAAAGCTCGAACTTAGAGACTGCAACACCAGATCAACGCTTAACTCGTGGTCCATGTCAAAACCTAATTGGGCTAATTTTTCAATATACCCAATCATCTTCATCACATGAAGGTTGACTGAAGATCCTTCTGTCATCTTGCATTGAAATAGTGCCATGAAGATTTGATATCTCTCTACCCTACTTTGTGCACCAAATAACTCCTTAAGATGCAGTATCATAGTAGGTGCATCCATGTTCTCACGCTGCCTCTGAAGTTTAGGAGACATGCAAGCTAACATCACACATGTAGCTTGTTCAACGTCATCAATATAACGCTGATATTTCTCCCAATCTTTATCAGTTGCATCTGAACAAGGTTCTGATGAAGCAGGAGTATCAAGAATGTATAACTTCTTTTCTTGCCTAAGAACTATTCTTAAGTTTCGTAACCAGTCCGAAAAATTAGGTCCAGTGATCTTGTTAGCATCCATGATGCTTCTCAATGTCAGGTTGGTACTCATCTTCAAATTCAGTAATCGGAAAAACATAAAAGGAGCAAATATTAGTTTATATCCAAAATCAAATAAAATAAGGACTTTAAAAAAATTTATTACTCCCACTATTTTGTTCAAAATAATATCCCTCACTATTATATCAAAAAAATTATCAAATAATTTCCTAGTAGGCTAGGATCTTGTTTAAAATTAATTGATCTTAAGTTTACTCAACAAATCAACTAAAATTAAATTAGGTAGAAAACTACTTTTCAATCACATCTTATGTGACTCCTAGAACCATTAGGTGACAACTTTTGTCAAAATATATCACATATATTATTCCTAACCCTACCATTAAATCTATATGATCATGAGTTTACTCATCCAAATCATACAAATTTAGTTAAGTAAGACCCATAAATTAAGTTAAAACATATCCGGTTTAAAGTAAGCTTGAGTTTACTCAACAAGCTAAATAATAAACAGAATTCTGGTTTTATTCTCAAATAACGGAAGGCAACTATCACCTTCGTAACGTGTACTTAATATTTTATTGAGGGATTTATAATTTCAAAAAATTTCTAATCTCATCAAAATAATATAATCTTATTATATTTATAATTTCAAACATATTCCAATTATGAAAGAAATTATCTAAAACTTTCGTTTGATTCTAATTATTGATTGATAACAAATTTAATTTAATAATTCAACTCTTGAAAAATTAAATTAAATTCCAAAAATTTCTCTTTGAAAATAATTTTCAAATTTTAGTAAAACACTTTTCAATTTTATTAGGAGTTAATCTCCATTAAAAATTAATATTGAAATTAAAGTTAAAACAGATAAACAAGTCTCTGCAAGCCACTTTGGTGCTAGGGTGTGGGACAATGTAGGCGCGTGGACTGCACGCGCTCGCGGTCAACGGGGTTTTAACTAGCGCATGCACTTCACGTGCCAGTAACGTCTTCAGAGACGTTTTGCAATACGCCCATCGTTCTTGCACTTTCTCCATAAACATCCAAGTTTCTGGAAAACGCTCCCACTTGCTCTCATCTGTCAACCGGAACCCACGTTTCTTCGACCTATCTCCAATCGTCGATCGTTGTTCCCTTCGTTTCCCAACTGCTTCAGCCCACATCACTCTAACTACTGAGTTTACAACCGTCAAGAGTCCAATCGACGGTTCGCTAACCTCTTCTTCGTTTTTCTCCTCACCGCCGCCTCCTTGCCACCGATGCTTGGCGTCATATGTGTCACCTGGCATCGTCAGATGCCATTCATTGGCATTAAGCGACGCCCATATGTGGCATCGCGTCGCAGGCAACCCACTGGGTCACCTGAGGTGACAATCCAATGGGCGATAATCGCCCATCTTGTTTGTTCACACATAAGGTAGTAAAATGAACACAATCGCAAGGGAAAACACGCAAAAGCCAGAAGCAAAATAGGGCAGAAACACACACAAATTTAAAATTGCAATCTTGTTTAAAAAATGCAAAATAAATGTCCAAATGAATATGTGGGCATCAAATGCTATATATCGCATGAACTACATAGACAGTAAATGCAAGCGCATATACATTGTCTTAAGGTTTTAAATTTTTCAAAATTGAAAATGCAAGAGAGTGGAAACAAGTTCCAGGTACTCACATGCGAATTAAAATATCAGAAACATTACAGAACATGCATAAACACATTTCAGAACAAACATATTCCATTTTCATAACAGTCAAAAGAATAGCTTCAGATAAAGACAAAACCTGAAGCATAACACATTTCTTTATCGAAATCAACAAGACTCAAACAACTAATCTAAGAGAAATAATTAAAGGAGTCTCTGATACCACTGTTGAAGTCCAACCATGATCAAATCACGGGTGTAGGAGAAAACAAACAATTTTACGAATTCCTAGCAGATCCCGATAATTGAATAAACTTGAATAAAACAAAAAAAAAATGAATTAGAAATTGTACCTTGCTCGTCTTTGTGTTGAAAAAACCTTTCTGAACTTTTTCTGATTGATCAATCACGAGTTGTTCAAATGTCCAACCTCTGATGGTATCCACAGAACAATTCTCAAGACTAATTTGAGAGGAAAAAGACAAAGTGCTAGCTTCTAAAATGTTCTTCCCTTTTTAAATAGAAAAATCGTAAGGGTATTTAATTAAAATTAAATTTATTTAATTATAACTAAAATTAAATTCTAATTCTAATTAATTTAATTTTAATAAAATCAAATATCCCATATTTGATCCCTAAAGTTTCTCAAACTTTATAATTAAGTCCAACTTAATTAAATTGATTTTTTTCTTTGACAAATTGCTCTTTGATGCGTGATCCATTAGGTACCTAATAAATTGGCAACAAATATAAATTACAATTCTAATTTTCAATTAGAATTAGATAAATTAAAACTTCTTTTAATTTATCATTAATTCTCCAATTAAACAATTCATAATCATAACTCATAAATCATAAATCATGATTGACGTCTAACAACATGTCATAATTACCCAAATATCAGGAATGTCAAAGTAATTGACTTAAACTGCCCATGCATGGCTATGATGTATAATTTAATTATTTTGTCATTCAATATTCTAATTGGACAGAATATGGATACAGTGTCTACTCTTATCATTCAATCATGTTCGTTCTTGCTAATTAGTAATTGATTTATAATTGAAATTTGAAAACACCTTTTCAAATGTCAATTCACTCTAGCCAGAGAATTCTATAAATCATTACTAATCAAGAATAGTAGAGTATTCTCTCTAATTACTTTAGAGTGACGAATCCTATATTAACTTACTCAACTATCTCTATATGATTCGTACTGTATGAAGTTACTACTGACTGAATTATCCTAGGACGATTCATAAGTAGCATCAAAACACAGCAATTGTCACAAGAGATACCTTGGTAATCTGAAATTTGAGGATTAATTATACAACCATCATTATAAGATAATCCATAGACACATAGGTAATATTCCATCTAGAATTCTCATAATCGACTCAGTTCAGTGACTTATTCTTTAATAATCACCCACACATTAGTTTAAGTATCTCTATACTTTAATTTATAAGATCAATTACTTTCTTCATAAGAAAGAAACATAATGTGTGCTGGTTTTACCGTTTCAACAATATACAGTCTTGATCAAACTACAATTACGAACATTTAGGAATAACGCTTAAGTGTAAATTGAATCTTATAATTATGATTTTATCATAATTTCAATTACACAGTAATTACTCCAAGGTTTTTATCTTTAGTATTAAAACATAAAATATTAATTAAATTAATATATAAAGATAAATAAAGGCTTTTTATTAATTCAAAATAATGTCATATATTAATTTGCATCCAATTGATTGGATGTAAGGGCATAAACTAACAAGTTTGTGTGATTTCCTTCAATTTTTTTAACCTAAAAACTTCTTTTTGCCATACCTTTACCTAAGTTATGTTACAACCCTTGTTAAGTCCTTTTGATTTATGCATTAAGTTCATTTTCTTATTAGTAGTGGAGATATGATTCACGAGTAAACTTATGAAAATAACTTGCTATGCTTTGATTTGAGAGCTTAATGAACCCTAAATATTTTGAATATATAGAGTGAAATCTATAAGAGGGTGTCAAGTATTGTTTCATTTGATTTGGATGGAATTGATGATATGTAATGTTTTCATTATAAAAATGTGACCTAGGAGTGCTTGTTCTCTTAATTTCTATTTTTTCCCTTAAACCTTTAATGTATATTAGCTTATATATATGTTTTTGGATAACATAAAAGAAGATGAGTGGTTATTATAAGGGTGATTGATGTGTTGAATTTATGTATGCTTAAGGACAAGCGTGAGTCTGGTGTGGGGAATTTAATAAGATGTTATTTGGTTATATTAATTAAATCCATCTCTTTTGTTTTGGCTTAATTTTGGTGGTTAAATGAGAAAATTAATATTTGTTTTGTTTTAGGAAGTGACAAGTAGATATTGCATCAAATTGGAGCATTATTTATGAAAATCACAAATTTTGGAAGAAGTGGGCAAATTATTACAGTGGATAAGGCGAGATCATGCCTAATGCTAGATTCACCCTAAGAATTTGAACTCAATTAGGAAACTTATTTTTGGCCCTATCGTATAGGGTTTTTGATTTGTTTAGCTAAGGATCTTGGCATATTAGGAGGAGGCTAGGTTTTGAGTAGAAGGAGAGGATAAAAACACGTTCTTCACTTCTTTATATCACCTTATTTTTGTTTCTTTGTGGTTCTCTCTTCATTTTTCTATCTTTCTTCTGTTTTTGGTGTTGGAACTAAATCCATGAATGGCTAAGTCCAAATATTCTAATTCAAGGATATTCAAAACTTGAATTGTAACCTAGTGATGTTTTGTTTTAAATTTAGATTCTATTTTAGTTCAATTATTTCTTGTTTTGTATTCTTTTATTTCAAGAGTAGTCAATATTGACTAATCTGACAAATTATTTTGATGTTGATTATTCTGTAACTATCCATGAATTTAGTAAATCGTAATTATCATTAACGACTGATTTAAAAGAAATAAGAAAACTAAATTGAATAATTGTAGCTATCTTAATTATTTTGTTTTTAGTATTTTTTTCACTAAGCTTGTTGCTATCTTTCAATTGATATGGAATGTTATTATGTCTAATCAATTAATTGTAAGTTTTGGTTTGAATGCTGGGTTTGAACCAATTAATTTAAGAAAATTTGAAACTTACAATGACTATCGTAATAGGTTTAGGACTAACTGCTTGAATTGTGAAAAATATTCCTTTAAACCCATGGTAAATGTTACAATTGTATGAGATATTTCCTTTGAATCAAAGTCAAGTACCATTGAATTTCTCACTTTAATACCTAGTTGATTCATTTTGATTTCTTGTTAAATTTAGTTTATTAGTTAATTAATCATAATCCCCTCATTTTGTTTTATCAATTGAAATTAAGAAATTAGTTTTTAGTTCTCTTGGGATTCGACCTAGTTACTCAACTACTACAAGTGTTTAGCAAATCAGAATTAAATTTGTTTAGATTCATTGAAAATCTAAACAAATTTTCTTAGAAAGGATAAGTACAAAAAATAGTAAATGTAACAATTCTGGTTATAATGCTAGAAAATGCAATAAGGAAGACTCAACGTTACTTGGTGACGCATCTTCACAGGCATAAAACATTCTTTGACCATAAACCTCACATTTCTTTGTATGCTTTGCTTTATGTATCAAAATTATATTGCTATTTTCATTACGTTTATCAAGTGATCATCAAGGTATCTTTATAGGTATATAACCATTCAAATTTGTATCAATTTATCTTCGTTGTAATAATCAATGATTATGTTACATTTTATTAATATAGTTTGTTGAAATAAACATAAATGAAAATATTATTATGTCGAGTCAATAATGTAATAATGTGAGTTCCATACATGAGCATTTATTTCATTACATCATTAACAATTAATTCAAATGAATACTATGAATGATGTGTGTGTTTCTAGGTTGGTAGCTCTTCCCATGACAATACAAGGAAGTTTGGAGATATTGATATGCATACGTTTAAATTGTCATTTAAACCAAAGGGTCTAAGCTTCAAAGGAAAATTTAGTATCACTTCCTAATAATTACAAGAACTACCACACGAGAATTGTAAATCAACTTCATAAAATATTGTAGAAATACAACAAACTCAACAACGTCATTTATCATTTTTTAATCATAAAACAAAAAAATCCAAAATTTAAAGCCTAAATAAATGGAAGGCACATAGAGTTTCTGATTTTGAGGAATTTCTTTCATCAAATTAGTAATTGGTTATATCAACTGTATAATAAAGGGTAGGGCAAATCAAATATTAATAATAAAGAACAAGCAACGCTTCATTTGCTGACATCTCCAAAGCACACACATCCGGTGTCCGTCTGTACGGGTATATTGGAACTTCAAAGCCGCCTTCATACGACGAAATCATTGATACCATCAAAAACTTAGTTTCACGATCTGGGAATTCTTTGGTCTTCTCTAAGATCTTCCAGTAAGTTGCAATAATCTTAAAGTTCAGTGCTTGCAATAGCTCTTCAAGTTTACAAGTTACTATGCAAGCTTTTACCTTGTAGATCTGTTTCCTTATCTTTTCGATTTTTTATTTTATGGGTTTATGATTATTGGTGGGAATTTGTGTGGATATTGAAATCCAAGAATAATAACATCTGGGCTATGTGAAGTGTGCAGAAAAATGTGGATTCTGTTCAAGTTTTGGTTTTGAAATAGTTTTAGTGTCGTAGTTTTGTATCTTTAATTGTGTTTGGGAATTTTGATAGTTAGCACACTTTTAGATTATCAATTACTTCTTTTTGATTTGTTGGGGCAGGTAATTTCGCTTGTAAACGCTCTCCTTTATTGGTGAAGATGGGTGACAACAATGATGATTTGACACCTGGGTCTCCTAAGCAAAGCGCAGATCAAGAATCTGAAGTTGATCACCTTACAAAGGATGATAGCTCGCTGGAATCGATTGTCCGTAGGTTCCAGGATTCTGTTTCTGTTGGCAAGAAACATAAGTTTTGGGAAACTCAACCTGTAGGTCAATTTAAAGATGTTGGAGATACAAGTTTGTCAGAGGGCCCTATTGAGCCTCCGACACCGTTGTCTGAAGTCAAGCAGGAGCCTTACAATCTCCCTAGTCCTTATGAATGGACTACTTGTGACATGGATTCTGAAGAGTCTTGCAATGAGGTCTACAGTCTCCTCAAGAACAATTATGTCGAAGACGATGAAAACATGTTTAGGTTTAATTACTCTAAGGAGTTTCTTAGGTGGGCGTTGCATCCTCCTGGATATTTTAGAAGCTGGCATATTGGTGTTCGTGCTAAGGAATCAAAAAAACTTGTTGCTTTCATAACTGGTGTTCCTGCAAGGATTAGGGTTCGAGATGAGATTGTGAAAATGGCTGAGATCAATTTTCTTTGTGTTCACAAGAAACTTAGGTCGAAGAGACTTGCTCCTGTTATGATCAAGGAGGTTACTAGGAGGGTTCACTTGGAGAACATTTGGCAGGCAGCTTATACTGCCGGAGTGGTTCTTCCAACACCAATAACGACTTGTCAGTATTGGCACAGATCTTTGAACCCAAAGAAGCTTATAGATGTTGGATTTTCCAGGCTTGGTCCCAGGATGACGATGAGCAGGACAATAAAACTTTATAAGTTGCCAGATTCTCCAGCTACTCCAGGATTTAGGAAAATGGGGCTTCAGGATGTGGCTGCTGTTACACGTTTGCTTAAGAATTACTTGGGCCAGTTTGTTGTTGCACCCGATTTTGACGAGGATGACGTGGAGCACTGGCTTCTTCCAACTGAGAATGTTGTTGATAGTTATTTGGTTGAGAGTCCTGAAACTCACGAGATTACAGACTTTTGTAGCTTCTACACTCTGCCTTCCTCTATCCTTGGTAACCAAAATTACACAACTTTGAAAGCTGCTTATTCTTATTATAATGTGGCCACAAAGACTCCATTGCTTCAGTTGATGAATGATGCACTGATCGTTGCCAAGCAAAAGGATTTTGATGTTTTTAATGCTTTGGATGTCATGCACAATGAATCTTTTCTGAAAGAGCTGAAATTTGGACCGGGTGATGGGCAACTTCATTATTATCTTTATAATTATCGTGTTCGACAAGCCTTGAGGCCATCAGAGCTGGGTCTTGTGCTCTTATAGCAAAAGTACTTCGATCGCGATTATGTTTGCTGGCTAGGTATGGGCAGCATTCATTTTTATTCTCTGAACACCGGCATGTGAGATTTTGCAGTGCAAACTTGGGAATGATTTCTGTGCTTTTACGAACTTGTAGCATTTACTTGTGTTGTTCTCTTGACTAACTGAAACTTTGGGAGCTTGAAAGGCTATTTCAATCCCTTTGCCTTTACTGCTTCGTTTGGATCTCCAGCACATTGCCTTTTGGAACATTCATGCCTTGAGGCAGCAACATGAAATGCTTTATAGCTTTGGTTATTTTTATCACATTATTTGGCAATATACTGATGGCTTGCGGTTATCGTTACTGTTAACGTATTGCTCAACACCAATTTAGCCACTAGCTAGACAATTGCATATGTATAGCTTAGATAACAGTGCTTCGAGGATCAACCAGCAAAGGGTGCCGACATGAAAAGCCCTACTGCCAATATCAAAATTTAGTAAACGCGGCCTTGTTACCACGTCATATAACTCTTAAGCTGGCGAGGACCAACTTGTGAAATTCCATTTAGTCAACCTCTTCCTCAAAATGCTCAGGCAGCTATTGGCAGTGAAATCTTTGTAGCCTCTTGTAAACTAAACTCATTTGTGTTGATGAATCGAAGTGATGGTACTAAATCAAAAATGGTAATGACTTATTAAGCTTCCATAGATAGAAAGGGCGAGCCTGCAGCGTTGTTGGTTGACTGGTATAGGCTGCCTGTAAAGGATAGGAAACCCTCATCTTTGGAACCAAGATGTTTAAAATGGGACGATCCGATCAATGAATTGATTGAAAAAAATATTGAATTCCATGAGTCACTATAATGCCCAAGAACGAAGCAATATTTACATTCGTTCCACTTGGATAGGCAGCCTCGTAAGCGAAAGCACGAACTTGTACCTTACACCATAAGCACAACCTCACCACGGTGACCTGTGAAAAGAAGAGTATAAATACAAGTTAATCAAATACTCTGAGAAAAGCATGCATGCAGAGAACAGGATATTTTGTGGCAGATGAACCATCGATGGTATGAGCAAGAATCTGAGCTTACATCTCTCAATTATCTCTTTGGCAACTTCTAGTAGCGAATCCGCCTCCTCAGCTATCCTTGAAACTCTCTCAGCCTCCTTTACTGCTTCAGCTGCCACAAATGACTTGTTCTCTGCATCTGCAATCCTGTAGGCAGCAGCTGCTGCTGCTTCTTCAAAAGTATCTTCAGATTTTGCAAAACCAGTAATATCTAATTGCCTAGGTTGTAATTCTTTTCGCTTTGGGCTTGGTGTTTTTGTTGCAAATGAGGAAGTTTTCTTAAATCTGTAGCAATTTTGGACCTGCATTTCAATTTACATATTATAAACCTCCAGTACATACTCTGAAAATCTTTTATATATCTTTTGAAACTGGTAGGAACAGTTTAAACCATTCACTTATAGTGTTGCAAACATTTATACCTGGGCACAGCAAATTATGTTTCTTTAATTAATCAGTCAAACTAAAGAACTGCCTAATTTACTATGAATTCATTGAGGTCAATACCTAATGCGATTTACTATATATCGACTGACTTAGAGATGCGCAATGCTAGAAAATGGAAATAAAAGACACTCAAAATATCAGCCCAACTTTCCATATCGTTGCATGCATGATCTTTTGATCATTGTCTAAGCAAACATCGGTTTGAGCTAAGCACAAACTTTATAATACTTGAAAAAGAAAGAAAGCACAATATTGGCTCAACATGTTAAAAAAAATATATATAAGAAAAGCAAGACGGGTATGCACAGGGAATCAAGCTAATATCAATAAGACATCAGATATTCATTCACCTTTTCAAGTTTTTCTTGTGCAACCAGTCTTCTCAACCTTGAACTTAACTGCCTTTTAAAAGTTTGTGGCAACTCTTGTCTTTGCTGCAAATATAGTTGAGACCAACACACAACACAAAACACAAACATGTTAAAATTCCTACAGAATTAAGATGCAAAAAAGTTGATTATGCCATTTAAAATCACAAGAAAACTGATCTCTAGGAAAGGTTAGTAATTCAATAACGGAAGATTGATATATATCCAGAAAACTTCAAGAAGATATACTCGCACTTTAGTTATGTGGCCTGATTTCATGAGCACTTTTTCCCCTTTTCAAATTTATGCTACTTTTACCTGTCTTGCACTAGGGAGTTGGGGATGACATTAGAGTTATTTCCCACAAAACAAGATTACTAAAAAGAAGATTCAACTTTTGCCGGATTAATCATAGACCATCAATTAGAAAAAGAAAAAGTAGCACTAAATGACAGAATATCCCTCCAAACCTCGATGTAGTTGGCAATGGCATTGGGGTCTGATCCATTTGGCTGGTTCAAAGCAGAAATTGCTTCAAAAATCATAGCATTGTACCTGACAAAATTAAACAACTAGGTTAAGCTCTAAATCTTAGCATTGTACCTGGAAAAATTAAGCAACTAGGTTAAGCTTTAGAGCTTCATTCAATAAACAAAACAAATCAAAATTTTCCAATGTAATTCAATTCCCTCAGGAAAAATTCTACACAAAAGAGTGATTGCATTCTTACTTATCAATGATATGCATACAGAAATACAAAAGACTAAAAATGCATCTTCCACAGCAGTTTCTGAAGAAAACTACAGATGACATGATAATAAAAAGGAACATAGTAACAGAAAATTAGGAACATACCTCGGAGCAAGTTTCCCATCGGTCACGGTTTTGGAAGAATCATCCGCCGCGGCGACAACAAGATCTAAAGTAACAGGAGCAGCTACAACATCGGAAGCGGTGTTTACAGAAGGAGAAGGTGCAGGAGCAGAAGCATCGGCAATAAGTTTAGGTTTTGACGGCCGAGACTTTTCACCTGCACTTATACTCATATTCCTCCATTTATCCTATCGAAACCACCACCACCAACAACAAGAACAATGGGTCAATATTCCCAGTTGACCCTAATGGGGGGGGGGGGGGGGGG
>JAOTBA010000204.1:11792809-11808403 GCA_025629845.1 Erythroxylum squamatum
ATCAAGATGCAACTGAAAAGGTCTGTAAGTTGAATAAATCAATATATGGTTTGAAGCAAGCTTCCAGACAGTGGTACCTTAAGTTTGATGAGGTTCTGACCTCATTTGGCTTTGTAGAATACAAAGTCGAAAAATGCTTATACCATAAGGTCAGGGGGAGCAGAGTCATCTTTATACTTCTGTATGTCGATGATATCTTGCTCACGTCGAATGATTTGACCATGTTGCATGAAGTAAAGCAACTTTTGGCCAAACAGTTTGACATGAAGGATTTAGGTGAAGCATCTTGTGTCCTCGGTATACAGGTTCACCGAGACAGATCTCAACACACATTGAGCCTCTCGCAAAATGCATACATTGAGCGAGTGCTACAAAAGTTTAATATGGCTGATTATAGACCTGTTGTAGCACCTATCTCTCACGGAGAGAAATTGTCTTTGGCACAGTGTCCAAAGAATGAAGTTGAAAGAGAGGCTATGAAGAATATTTCGTACTCTAGTGCAGTAGGTAGCTTGATGTATGCACAGGTATGCACTAGACCGGACATTGCATTTGTCGTTGGACTATTAGGTCGATATCAGGCAAACCCTGGTATACACCATTGGCATGCAGTCAAACGATGTTGAGATATCTGAAAGGTACCAAAGATTATGCATTGATATACAGGAAGGTCAACGATCTGATACTTACAGGGTATACGGACTTCGATTTTGCTATGTGTCCAGATGATCGCAAATCCACATTAGGATACATCTTCATGATGACAAATGGTGCGGTATCGTGGAAGAGTGTCAAGCAAACACTGGTAACTTCCTCGACCATGCATGCAGAGTTTGTTGCATGTTACGGAGCTACTACACAGACGGTTTGGCTTAGAAACTTGATTTTTGAGTTGTCTGTGGTAGATTCGATAGCTAGACCCATTCAGTTGTACTGTGATAATCTTGCTACAGTGTTGTTTAGTAACAACAACAAGAACATCACAGGGTCTAAGCATTTAGAGGTCAAATATTTGACCATAAAGGAGTTGATTCAGAAGGGTGACGTTGAAGTGAAGCACATCAGGACTGAGGAAATGTTGGCTGATCCCTTGACTAAAGGACTTCGCCCATTAGTATTCGTCAAACATGTATCCAATATGGGCGTGTTGAAGTTCTTAAACAGCATTAGTTAGGGATCCTTGTAGGTGCTCCTTAATATTTTGTGTATTGTATTATGACATTATGGTTATTTGTTAATGAAAATGATCATTTTCTTTTCTCCTCAGTAATTACTGTTTTGTACATAGTCATGATATATATGAAAGTCTTGAGAATTGTGTTAATCTCAAGCATTTTATAGGTTATAAGGGCATATATAAAGATTGACCTTGCATCTATGTCATTAGACACATGAAGTTCATATGGATATCCTTAAAGTTTTATATAACATAGAGGGATATGAGGTTTTGATCCCATAAAGAAATTCTCTAATGCAGTTTAGCATTCAGTTGGAGAATATATTCTCTAATGCTGTTTAGCATCCAGTGAGAGAATACAGGATTTCTCTGTTGCAGTTTAGCGTAAAGTTGAAGAAATCGAGACCTACAAACGAAGATGATACATTTTAGATCATACAGGTATCATCATAGTTTGCCACACTCTATTTTCCTGTTCATGTTAGTGAGACATTAGATATTTGTGATTACATTGGACCTGTGTCACATATGACACATGTGTTTGATATTTTTCGGTATCGAAAACCTTGCAGGACAGAATGGTGGACTTTCATTACCTTTGGATTGAATATGTTTTAAAATTGGTACCAATACAGTTGCGTAACTTAACCGATTTTTACTGTTTTGAACGTGACAAAATATTGCAATTAATAATTGTCCAAGGGGGAGATTGTTAGGCATTTTTGCCCTTTCCCTTAAGGGCAATTGTGTCTTTCTCCTTGTAAATGGACAGTTATTAATTGTAATTTTTGGTTTTCAATAAATTACCGATTAAGTTACATAATTCAATCCAAATAAGAGTAATAAAGTGACCCAATAAAGGATCTAAATTAATAGGTCGAAGTCTGGGAGGAAAATAGATCCTTTTTCAATGTAGACTCGGTCTATATCGATCTTGTGATGGGGAAGCTCGATGCAGTTACTCAATGATTCACGAGCATAAAGTCCTCTGACCCTTTAAGAGAGCTCGTGATTGAACAAACTGTAGAAAAACCTAGACCGGACGATGGTGAACAACTTTTCCAACAGACCCGAGAGAATCGGAGCTCATTTGGATGTTGAAAACTGCTTCGAAAGTCGGAATGGACCCGAAACCAAGTATTCCGCAATTCCTTCATTTTTACCCTTTCATGTATGATCCTGGGTATGTAATAAGGCCTATGCTACGTGTTACATACCATTCCGTAGGAGATTAATTCTAGTGGTTAACTTCAAAACAATGCAAACATGTAAAAGAAACGTGACTAGAAAATTAGCATTCTTTTCTTGTGCATCAAGTGAACTGAAATTAACTGAAACTCCAACTCCGTGTCACCAAATAACAATTCAACAAGACCAGATCATAAGCAGCACATTATCACCCCAGAAAGCACTAAAATGACAAGGAAAGAGCTTTACAGCTTCTGTTTCGCTTTCAGGGACTATTCGCACTCCATCACGATTCACCCGCAGATCACCATCCACAAACGTACCACTATACGTCCTGCAGAAAACCCATCAACAAAAATCTCTCAGAACGTAGAAAATCATAGTTAAGTTTAACCAAGAGGATAAGGGAAGATAGAAAGATGGAAACTTTACAGGAACTTGCGGATGGAGACTTCACCAGAAGCAGGAAGAGAAAGCTTGAGCTCCATAGTATGGTTCAAGGTTCCTTTCTTCATGATCACTAACACAGTTTCTTAGCCTTGTTGCTTCGTTATTGCTATCTAAGAACAGTCTCTCTATCTTATGTGGTGCTTACTAAAGTCATCAATGGAGCATGCGAGAGTCGCTGCAAAAGTCTTATGGAGAAAAAACTGAAGAGATTTCCCAGTAATGGTCGAAACGTTGAATATGTTGGGGACCAGAGGAAAAAAGACAAATGAAGCATATATAGATCACGATCGAGCAACTAAACGTGATCGTGGTCAAGGTAGTTCGGTTGAGACATTTAATCGGAAAAGGGGACAACTCATTTTGAAATAGTTCTCCTCCCCGGTTAGTTCTATAGGAGTCAAAGCGTAGAAGAATCAACTAAGTTAACAGATTGCGAATACTAGCCATCCTTCTGATCTTCCTATTCGGGTCTAGCCTCAAACCTTCCTTTCTGCACAAAGTAGTTGTCTGTCGTATCAAATAAAACCAACCGTTCAGCTACTTAAGTAGAGTCAAAGACAACTAACTGAGCTAAAACCAATCAAATAACTAGAAAATGAGTAAACAGCCTACATAGATCACTGTCACTATTTAATAAAAAATAAATATGCTATTTCGTGACTAACAATTTTGAAGCATTAGCTAACAAAATAAGTCAAAACCTATCTTTGGTTGGTTAAAGAAAAAGAATAGTGACAATCTCCGGTGTATATGTTTCCCAGAAAAATTTTCCCTTTTGGCTTGTATCCTGCCTCTTGTCAACTCATCAAATCATGCATTAACGTAAAGTTAATATTGTAGGAACTAATAAAAATCACCATGCAGGATCAAAGTGGTAGGAAAATTCGAATGTCTCTTCTTCATTGAAACCTTAACTTCAGTAATCACATTAAACGATAGGCTTTTTTTTTTTGAAAGGAACGATAGGCTTTTGGATATGGTAAAGATGCAAACTTCTCTGACAAAAGCTTGAATGGACAGGTTTTTGGCCGTTAGAAGGCGGTACAGAAGTCTGAACCTACTCAGTACCCTTTGATTTCAACCATGTAATAAATTGGATGGTTGAAATAAAAAAGGGACAAAAAAAGGGTACAGAAAATCGAGACAAGATCGTCTGTTCAGTTTTATGGTGTCTTATTCTGTCCAATAAATCTCAACCATTTATTTATGTGGACTCTGCGTGGGTCCCACATAAATAAACGTGAGGTCTACATAAATGAATGACTGAAATTTATTGGACAGAATAAGACACCATAAAACTGGACAGAGGATCTGGACTCCAGAAAATCTGCCCCGTTAGAAGGAGTCTACGTGAAAGGGATATGGTAAAGATGCAAACTTCTCTGACAAAAGCTTGAGTGGACAGGTTTTTGGCCATTTAGAAGGAGTCTATTTGAAAGGGGACGTGTGAGTGATAGTGTTATGCAGCAAATTTATCTGTTTCTTCTTGGGCTATAATCTAAGGAATATCTAAAATTGTCAGGCATGTACAATTACATAATTGACCAATCACTTTTCTTCAATTACGAGAATAATACTTAGAAAGTATTAGAATTTAGACAAGATGACCCAAAAATTTTGACTGTTTGAGTGTTTTAAACTGCTGGTAATTATCTTTGATAATCAATTAAACTCAATTCGTTAATTTTAAAAATACTTTTATAAGGAGCGTTTTTCTTTCGCGGTTGAGAAATTCAGGAACTAAAAGATTATTATATCCAAAGTTATTACAAATTAGTCAAAGAGATAAAGACAAAGATCCATATAGATAAAGATAAAGATATAGATAGTAAGTTTATTATATAAATCTAATATTTTTAATTTTAATTTTTGAAGTTAAATTAATATATATCTAATTTGAGTTAAAATATACAAAGAATTATCGTCCCATTATATAAATCTTTTTTAACTTTGAAAGTATAACATAAAGACAATTGAAATGATCGAGTAAATTGTACAGACAAGTAATTGAGAAACGCCCAATGGGATACCTTTGTTTGAAATGACGATGTTAACTTCTTTTACTCTATTTAAATTTTTATGAGAATATTTAAAGATATAATAAAATACAATACTTATATCTTTATAAGTTTTTTAAAAATATCTTACCTTTATAAGTTATTTTATACATAAACGTTTAATTTTATCAAACATTTTTAAACAAATAACTTATGCAACCCAGTCGCTCATCTCACCTCAAGATAATGCAAACGACAATAATCACTACTACAAATATTCTTTTTAATCGTAATATTAATTAAAATTCGATTCTACAAAAGAGAGGAACATCTTGTATGTCAGAATCAATACAGAAACATCCTGTCACGCCTCCGTGGTTCTGGCTTTTGACTAGAGCTTGGAGGACTTAATAAGCCGTGCAAGGTGTACTTAGCCTACAATTACATTAAAAAAAATACACAAATACGAGATGAAAAACAATACACGACGAAAGTTCCTACAAAGGCTAAAGTAGAATATCTGCTGATAAGGCAATGACAATAGCTTCAAATACATCCATGCACTCGGTCAAGAATTTATTTACACAAGGTAGATGAGATGTTCGCCAAATATTGATCTCTCTATTGTTACAATATAGTTAATTCAGCCACAAATTAATTGGTGATAATGTTGAAGGAGAACTTTGACAGCAGCTGTGGGACTCCTGATATTACCGGTCCATAAGTCTGCAGACATCCAAATGCATCAGAGATCAGATCAAACTTCCTTAATCTAATGTAATTACTTATTGCATACAACACAGCATCAATATCAACTACAATTACCAGCACAACACATGTAGCAAACAAGGACCAAGCTATCTGAACTGAAGAAATGTACCTTTTGATTTTCATGAACCTCGCATAATGGAACTGCAAGCAATTTCATATTTTTTGGTACATTGAATTTTCGACTTGCTGGTAACTTGTCAAGGTAAAGTTTTGTGCATTGCTGTCCAGTGAAACAGGTATGAGAATTTGAGAATGCATGCAATCCAAACCACAAAAGGAGCTACCGATTAACCTACTGGGGAAGAAAGTTAAACTATAAGAGGAACTATCTTCATCAAATCACCTTAGGCATTTTTGCACCAAGGGGTAAGTATGGATACAACAGAGTTTCGAAGTCATGCCTCCACCACATTCCAAGACATTCTTCCACCTACACACGGGAGACATGTAAACAACAATGAAGAAACCTAAAACCATGAGGGCAATGGATTACCTTCCAATCAGTTTCATCCTCATTTACAGAAAGCTTCCTTGATAGCTTACGCTTCAATCCATCAACATCTGGAAAGTCCAATCAGTGTCAATGAACAAGAATTGCCCTCGGTTCAAGAATATGATTAACCTTCCCAATGTCAGGTCTGGCGAACTGGACATAAAGAAGCACTTGCCTGATTCACCTGGTCTAATGCGACCACCAGGTAGCTTAAAGATGGAATTTCTTATTTGCAATAGTAGTAGATGGGGGTGTTTGAACAACTCAACCTGATCCAGCAACATTCATACTATTCAATCAAGTCTTATGTTCTCAACCCCAACAATGTTTATGAAACATCTGCCAAGAAAAGTTGACGATGTCTAATCCAAAATCATACTATAAAAATCATGACTAAACTCATCTGAAGTTCAATTACGACAGATTACTCGAACAGCCAATCAAAACTAATGAAAAGGAGTCAGATATGACGAAAAATAGAAACTAACCAGAATAACAGCTTCCACGCAGGTCCTCAACCCACGAATATCATAGCTAAACACGGAAAGATTAAAAAAACATCTCAAACCCACAAAACTATTTCTGGAACAGAAGGAGAGCAAACCCCATAAAATCAAATAGCGAAAAGATATAAAAAGATGCATACTTGATCTTCATCCTCTGAAAGCGATCATACAAAGTCTCGTCCCTGAAAGGAAGAGGCTCTTTGGAACCAAAGGAATAGCTATTTAGAGGATATATGTCCACCACTAAACTTCCATCAACCCCATGGTTTCTGTTATTCCCAAACGTAGACACGCTCGTCTGATCATCCATATCCAGTTTCTCCAAAACAATTAGATACCCGAGAGGATCATCTCAGAAATGTATTAAGTAGTAGTCTTAGTGGACTCAATGTGAGGAAGAGAGTCAAGGAAAAGTTGAGAAATGAAAAGAACTAAGAAGACGTGTCCAGCGCTAGAATGGTGCAGGGTGCGCTAAAGTCCCAAACGTGGCGTTCCGGAGAGAACTGGACGGTGGACTGGACACCCAGCAGAAAATAAAGGTGTCAAATACTTGAGACGGAAGACATAGAATTTTGTCGGAAGAAATGCTGGGCTTGGACTAGTTACAGTCATTTTGCCATTTCTGGGGTGATCCCAGAATCCAGTATTGATGGGCCACTAAACTATAATTTGGGTACATCATCCAACAGCCATGTTTGGTATTGGTAGGCTTTGGTTAAAGTTTGATTCTTTCTTGCTTTCTTTTCCAATTTCGACGGCGGTTTCGAAGCATGATAATGAAGTTCAAATTTCGTTAATAAGTTACATGCTTTCTTCATTTTTCTTTCCTTGGATAGTTTCTCACTTACATACATGTGCCTCTTCTAAAACTTCCAAAATCGATCTTTGAACACGTCTATGATCATGCACTATTCTCTATAGTACAATTACCATAAAAAGGATCAGTTAACCAAGATCTCAAATTGTTCTAGGTAGACTGTCATCAGTTAATCCCATATGCCATATCAAGAACTATTTTAATTAGAACTAAACATGTTTTTATGATTAGGAATTGACTTCGGCTGCAAATTGCCTTGGACCTAAAGTTTACTGTAGCGAGCGCCGGCGGAAAGTCGGCAACGTAACTCATGAAATAAAATATCAAGTTTTTAAAACCAATCAAAATTCATCATTTGGCGTGAGATATATAAGAAGAATAGACTAAATTCTTTATATATATAAAGAAATTGTGTTTCATTATTGTAAAAAAAGAGACACAGGAGGAGTCAATTATATCAACTTCAGCCAGTTAATACTGGACAAGGAACATGTAAATAACATTCATGTCTTTGAATTCGGGTTTACAAGACAACACCCTTCCTCGATCCAAATCTTGAATCAATTCAAATATTGGTTCTTGTGTGCAATTGGTTTCCCATTTGTTCCAGGCAAGTTATCTATTTCTGTTGGAAGTTATATTCGCTTGTACGATGTTCTTATCTTGTTACTTGGATCGTTTGATTGGTGGGTAAAAGTATTAGCTGAAAAAGGATGTCATAGTTTCATCTGCAAGTTTTAGTTGCAAAGTTTTGAAATTTGCAGCTGTTGTTTGAGAATTTCAAATCGCGAGCTCTCTGCTTCTAGTCCGACCTTCTAAGACTTTTGCGAAGTTTTTTCTTTTTGTTTCCAGGCTCTGTCTTTACGTTTCACGTTTCCTTGCTGTGATTGTAAGGTTTTGTGGTTAAGCCTTAAGCCACTGCAATTAGGAGCATAGAAATTTCGAATTTTGTTGTGAATTCTTGGAATAATCTTGGGATGATTGAACTTTTGAACAGATATCTACAGATTGAAGAATTCAGTTGGTTCTACAGCTGCAATTTCAGCATGGATCCAAGTATTGTCCTTCTCTTTAACACTTCTGACTGTTAGTCTTAGATACTATTTGACACTGGAAGAAAAAGTCTGGGACTAACTATGATTCAATTTTTCGCAAATGCTATTGTCCGTGGGTGTCCTGGACCATCTGGTTGATTTGATATGCCAGTGCAATTCATAGATAGTAGTAGCTATTTGATCAACATCAGTTCTCATCTTCCATATTTACATTTCTTTTGAACTTGGCAATTGTTTGTTCGTAGTGGCTGTTGAATTTGTCTGTTCAGGAATAAGAGATTTTTTCTCTATTATTTGGCAAAATTAACTAATTCACTTCCTCGGTGATGAAGATGCGGTAGAAGTTAAAGGAATTTTAAAGTCTGGCCTAGAGTTGGCGAAATCTATTACTGATAAACATGTGGACCTTCTGAGGCCAGCTACCGGATATTATTCATCAATTAAAGGTGAGTACAACGTAGCTTGTGCACAAAAAAACAAGGAGCATTGAATAGGTTCCATGTCTCTTGTTTTCCTTTTATCTGCAAGTCGAATGTGGGCAGCTGGGAGCTCGAATTCTTTTGAAATACTTTTAACGGTTCCTGACATTTTCGTGCCTTCGTCAATCTGTGAATCCAGTTTTGCATTTTTCAGTTTGCAAACAGCAAACACACTTAGAAATTTATCATTTGAAGAGATGATGCACAATTTTTTATGCATATTAGCTGCTTATTTAAACATCTGAGAGTTGATAGTTTTGACACGGCACGCAGCAGGTGCTGCCGAACGTGACAAGGCAAAATATACCATCATCAGGGATCCCGAAGATTTGCAACAAGGGATCTATGACAAACCCCTTCCATGCTTTGGCTGTGGAATAGGATGGTTTTCGTGAGTATTCCTTGAGTTCCTTTTTCTCCTCCAGGTAATTGCTATCACTCCTGTGTTTCATGTCTTTCGTTGCAGCTTTCTGACAGGGTTCATGTTCCCCTTGATATGGTACTTTGCCACCATTCTTTACTTCGGAAACTACTACCGTAAGGATCCACGGGAGCGATCAGGCCTAGCTGCCTCTGCAATTGCTGTAAGCTCAAACCCCATACGGCCTTTTCTTCTTCTTCTCTTTCAAACCAGTGTTGGATGCTAAAATATACGACCTGAACTTTTTCTTTACCATATTCATTAACTATTCATCAGCGTCACTGAAATCTCAACATGTTATTTTCTGTTACAGGCAATAGCATGCTCTGTTCTGCTGTTGGTTTTAGTAGCTTACTATCTTTTAATTTAGAGCAGAACGCTTCACATGTAATTCCCAAAATCAGTCGGAAGAAACTGAGCCAGAAAGAGCACAATAGAGAAATGATGTTGCATGAAGACGGAACGTTACGCGCAGGGTAAAGCGCACACATTGACCTTAGTCGCGTTTTCGCACATGTTTGGGTATCCTGTTAAACAAACACCAGACAGAATCTAGCATGAAATTAGGAGAAGGTTATAACGAATATATATTATATAGATTAGTTATGTCAATGGTTTCAAAATTTACAAATTGATTGTCTTCATCCCTTTCAAATTTCGGGTATTACACAATAATAACATGTTTACTCCAGAAGGCACCATTTTAGTTGTTTTCTTCACCCAATAATTTTGAATTCTGGGGTTATGATAGGAAAAAATCTTCTAAAATCTGCTTAACAGGTTTGGTATAGGAAGGTTCAGGATGTCCTGAATCAAACTAAACCCGTGAATTGAAGATTCACAAGGACTTACCAGAGTCCTCTTGAAATTTTTGAACTTCAAATCACTTATGCCACTTATCATTCTACTGAACATAAAAAGCTTCCATAATTGAAGTTGAAGATTCTCAACCCATACGAGAGAAGAAATTTGCGTAAACATTTTCGCCTCTCAAAAAAGGAGGCAAGAAAAATTAAAGGTCAAATACTTACGACTAAAGGTTTTCACACAATGCCTCTATAATTCCGAAACAAGGGGAAAGGTGAGTAACAACAAAAATTCCCCAAGAGCCAGTCCTAAATATAGTAACTTCAGGATAAATCTGAATCTGAATCAATAGAAATCCACAGGACGTAGACAAAAATCTTGAGGCCAACCTACTTGATTCTTAACCAGTTAGGTTGATGGACGACCATGAATGTTGCAGGGTGATGATGAGAAAGCTTACTCCAATAAATGAAATTACCCCTGTTTGGATTTCTTTCTACATGCAAAAAGAACTCAGTTCAATCTGTGGCCACCAGATGCACGCATTTCCCATTAAGTCTGAATCTTGAACTTGAATTAACCTGCCACATCAACAGAAACATGAGTTCATTTCAAAATCAGACAATCTTGCTAAAAGAAGTATACCAAAAGTTTACCGCACTATCCCTCTAGTTAGTCCCTCCTAACATGGGAACACCAAATGACCCATTTCTCTTGCAGAGAACTGACCTAAGATTACTGCACTATCCCCCAAGTTAAAGGGCCCTTTCTTCTAACAGATAAATACCAAATGACCAATTTCCTTTGCAGTGAGCTAACCTTTTGTTCAAGGATATTGCTCAGTTCAGCCTCGTCTTTCGTTAAGCCAGCTTCCTGTAGGGACTTCAGAACAACTTTTTTAAGTTTCCTCATCTTCAGAACTCTGTCAGGATTCTATATCACATAGCAAATACAAAAATTTAAGTTAAAATAAGGATAAACAAAAATGACACCATAAACCCAATTAAGTTCAATATAAATGCTTCTGAGTCTGTTAAAGCACAACGTGATCATGCAACCACTTTCATCTCCACTGCTTGACTATTATAACTAAAAGATTAAACCAAGGCATGGAGCTGATGCTATCATTACTTACAGATGTCAGTGCTGCTTTGATCAATTTCTTCCACTTAATCTTCTTTTTAGTATCTTCATTTGCAAAGTTAGACTCGACCACCTTATCATCTTCCAGCATATTGTATTTAGCTTTCTTTGGTTGACTCTCTGTTTCCTTACTCTTTGCTTCTATAAACGCAACTGCATTTTGTGCTCCATCCATAACATCACTTTTAGCCCGCTTCTCAGTGCCATCACCCTGAAATTCATCAAGTTTTCTCCACTTCTTCGATGGCAACATACCATTTTCTACCTCGGAGTTGCTGTGGCCATTCTTAACTTTAGATATCTTTAGCATTCCTTGTTCATCATCCAAGTCTGTAGGGTCGCCTAGTTTACCATTTGTAGTTTTCTCAACAGGAGCACTTGTATCTGTAGCCAATCCTCCTGTCTGTTTAGGTGTTCCACTAGCAGCATGAAAAGCTCGGGCCTTCGCACGGTGCTTCTTCCCATCAGCATGGAGAAGTAAAGTCTGCTTACTCGTAGCCTTGGTATTACAGAGACTTTAAGGACATGGATTTGGATGGTAGAATGAGTTAGAAGAAAGTATGAGTTGAGAATCATGAGGTATAATCACTTCCAAATGCATCATGGTTATAGGTTCTCATTTTCTCCAAGACCAATTATTAGACAGATCCAATTTTCACTTAGCCTACTTTAACACACCTAATGTCAACTAGAAGCATTAATGTAGGCCTAGTAAAGTTTTACAAACTATGGTCAAATCAACTTGCTCTAAAACTAGAAATATATGTCCAATACAAGTCTTTTGAATTGGACCTTGAAAGGTGAGACCTACAACAGAAGCTTAACATAAGCAATTTCATTACACACATGACATCAGACCAGGACTAACTGCTGCCGACCTAGTTTTAAAGTTCAGACTTCATTTTGTAAGCAGCAATTTGGCAAAGGCAATTCATATTCATTCTTCTCTATTGGGAATATCCCCCTATCTTTCAAACAAAACCTTTTCACCTTAGCTGCAAACTGAAGTAACATGTCAAAGAATTCAACATTGTCACAAAAAGATGTAAAAATAAATATTGACTAAATTATTCAAATATCTTAAACTATACATAAAATATCAATTATATATCTCAACCTTCATCACGACTTATGGAAATGTATACTTATTTATCCTATTGTCAATATTGTTAATAACAGAAGTTAACTGCGTTGAATTGTTATATTTCTTTAATAAAGGTAAGAAGCAATTTTATCAGGTAAGGATTGAATCTCCAAACGACGAGGCCCGAAAGAGTGTTGATATGGCCAGTAGTGGTTTGATGAAGGATTGCACAATTAATCCATAACATACTGTATTTCAATAACAAACGGTTAGGTTTTGTCACCAACAGTCTTAATAGTTAAGTTATGTTACTAATAGTGTTACCAATGGGATACATAGGTATGCATTTCCAAATGCCATCTTATGTAATATTAAAAATGAAGATTGAGACATACTTCAATGTTTTGTTAAATTCAAGGTATTTTGAAATAATTTACCTAAAATTTTCATGCATCAAAGTATTGTCAATTCACATCTTCTTTTACCACCAAAGTAATTCTAGAAATCATTATTAACATATATCAACTCTGTTCCACAAACAGCGAATTGCATTAATTGTTAGCTGATTCTATCAGCGATTAGTTCATAACTGATTATATCAGCTGATTTGACCAGCAGATAACATCAGGTGTTTATTAAAGATGTTTGGTAAAATTAGTTATTTAGTATTAACTGTTGATGTGTAAAATGACTTATAAAAGTATGATTTTTAAAAAAATTATAAGAGCGTGAATATTATATTTCTTAGTATTTCGCGTGAATATTATATTTCTTAATATTTCGTTGAATATTCTTATAAGAATTTAGATTTTAGATATTTAATTTTACAAAAATAAGTTTATCCAACGTTAAATTTTCTATTAATATGAATGATGTAGCGAGCTATATCACATTAGTTTTTTTTTCATATAGTACGTATGAATTTTATTATTTAATAAATTAAAGTGACTTATAAGGACATGACTTAAAAAAATTTATAAGGTCACGATTAAATATTTAATTTTACAAAAATTAAAATTTTAACAATAATAAAAATTAAATTTTACAAAAAATTTACAAATGTTTCGTGCATAATTCATAAGCATAACATAGTGCAATGCATGGCACTCTTTATAATAATTAATTTTGCTACAGTGCCATGCATCAATTATGCTACATTGTCATACATGGCATTGTAACATAATTAATAATAATTCAATTATGCCACACTATAACACAATTAATTAATTGTAATTAGGCATAAATTGACTTGCAAAAATTAATTAATGTATAGCTTTGTTTATTTAAGAGGGTATAATTGATTTTTTACTTGCACATATTTAGCTAAAGATGAAAACACTACTAAAAACTCTACTATTGTGGAGCTTTTCTAAATTCAGTGTTTTGAGATAAATCCGCTAATTCATCTTTTTACCAAACAAAAATTTTAGCTGTTTGAAATGGTAAAACAACTGAAGTACTTGAATCAGCTAAAAAGTAGCTGATCCATTGTTCATCAAACGTAGCCTATATGTTTTGAATATTCTGCAAATTGTAATAATATGGAAGGCATTTTTGAAAGTAAAGTTGGATTTTGGCAAATTGTTGATTAAAACACCTTTGTGCTATATGATTTTATGTGTAAAGTGGGAAAATCTTTTGATTTGTTTCTAACTTATGATTTCAGTAGAGTATAGCCCCACATATCCTCTGATATGCTCGGGAATATGCTCTATTGGTGTAGTCTGTTACAATAATAATTTAGAGCAATTCAACTATGGAAGCACTCATTTCATTCATAAAAAAATTAATTTTCAAATAAGGAACTAGCATGACTTGAGTCTCCTGTTATTGCTATAATTGAACAGGTGGTTTTTTAAATGAATCTAGATAAATCTCTAGGGCCATATGGGTTAAATGTTAAATTTTTTTTTAAAATAATGGCCACATATTAAAAACTTAATGATAGAGTTAGTGTTGGATGTCTTAAAAAATGGTATAATGTTATTAAAGATCAATAAGGCATTTCTTTACTTGATACCTAAGTTTAATAATGCTAAGTCTTTAAGTGAATATAGATTAATGTATTTTGCAACTATCTTTACAAAATAATATCTAAAATTATTACAAAGAGACTAAAGAAAGTAATAAAAAATATAGTTAGTCACATTTAAAGGGCATTCTTAGAAAGGAGACCAATAGTTGAAAATGTGTTACTAGCTCAAAAGCTTCTAAAAGGGATATGTAAAGGAAAAAGCCTTATAAATTTTGCAGTCAAGATAGAATTCAATAAGGTATATGACTCAATTAGCTAGAAGCTTATTGACTAAATGCTTGAAGTGTTTAGGTTCCTATATAGATTCTGAACCTGGATAATGTTATGTGTCACTACTGTCCCATACTCCATTCTTATGAATAGAGAACCAATCCAAATTTTTAAAGGAGGTTGAGGACTTAGAAAAGGGTACCCCATTTCTCCTTACCTATTCATATTATGCATAAAAACACTAATATGACTTGTTAACTTCAATATAAAGCATGATAAGTGTTTCAATTTTCATGGTAAGTGCAAAAAGCTTAACCTTTCATGCTTAGCATTTTCTAATGACCTTTTAATAATTTCCAGTGCTCATGATGGATTAGTAGGCAAGCTCTTGATAATACTAATATCCTTTAAGAGGCTATCTAGATTGGAACTGAATGAGGAAAAGAGTCATCTAGTTATATTTAGAAGTGCAGTATATAGGGCTCATTGGCTTTTAACTATATTAGTTTTCCAAGTGAAAGAACTTCCATTTAAGTACCTAGGACTTCTACTGGCCTCTAAGAGACACTATGAGGAAAGCATTCTTCTCATTGAGAACGTGCAGAAGAGGATCAATTTATAGCGTAATAGATTTCTTATTTAAGGAAACTACAACTAATTGTCCTTAGCTCCCTATATGTTCATTCGACCTCTCACTTTTTCCTTGTTAAGGGAGTGATTAAATTAAGTGAGGAAGTAATAAGGCAATTTCTATAGCCAAGAGGAAAAGAAGGGAAGTTCAAAGCAAAGGTAAGTTGAAGGGAGGTGTTCAGCCTATTGGAAAAGGGGAGTGATTGAGCCCAAGTTTACATCATTAATTGGCTGCATTTTCATAACTATTGATGTACTTTCTGACTCCTAATTGCGACTTTTGTGCTTAAATTAGTTCCTTATGTTGAGCTCACATTATTAGCAATTTGTT
>JAOTBA010000204.1:11857252-11867687 GCA_025629845.1 Erythroxylum squamatum
TTTCTTAACCAATTCTATGTATTTTATTATTATCAAAACATAAGGAATTTAATTTGTCAACCACCATTGGTCCAACAAGAAGGGTTTTTCATCAATTTCAAGTTTACACATATGTGGTTTGAGGCTCCTATGTCAATGATCCTAAAAACCAAACTCAGTTAACTTAAGTGAACTGAGAATATGATTAAGAGCCATACCTAGATAATCATCAAAATGTGAGAAATTCACTGTATGTTTTTCAGCTCCCACTTTTCCTTTTCCTTTAACTTGTCAATGTTCTATTGTATCATAACTGAAACATTTGATTTCTAGTCTCTGTCTGAAATTGCTCCACTTACCTCATCTGCTTCGTTAACCAAATTCACATATGACTTCTTTCCTTCCTTGTTCTTCTTTTCTTTTAATTCCTTAAACCACTTTGGATATCCATGAATTTTGAAACAAGTTTCTTTTGTATGTCTATCCATAATGTAACTTCAACTTATCGATTGATTCGTTTCTCTTCATAGTTGATTTTCCTGCACTTATTCCCTCCTTTTCGTTTCCTTGTGATCGGATCATCATTGCATTCTCTACTACATCTGTGAAACTTATGCTTACTTCTTTATGTTTCTCAACTCTCAACACCATTGCATATGCTTTTTTTACACTAGGCAATGGATCCATAATTAAAATTTGATTTCTCATACCATCGTAAATATCATTCAATCCCATCAAAAACTACATTAACTTGTTTTTAGATTCAAGTTCTGCAATTTGTTTCCCTAGTCCACATTTACATTGAGGAAGCGGCGTTAAGCAGGTTAGTTCATCCCACAATTTCTTCAGTTTTTGAAATATTTAGCTATAGATAAATTTCCTTAAAATATTGAACTTATCTCTCTTTGAATCTGGTATAGCAATGGACCATTTCATTCTCTATATTTGTCCTCTATTTTTTCCCATAATTCCTTTGTAGAAGTTATGTAGAAGAACGCTTCAACAATATTCTTTGAAATTGAATTCAAGATCCATAAAGTCACCATGCAATCCACTCTACACCAATGCTCAAAATCTAGTGATTCATCATGTGGCTTCTCACATGTTCCATTGATAATACTAAGCTTTAGCTTAGCTCCCAACACTATTTTCATGGCTCTGCTCCATGATAAATAATAATTGTTTCCATTTAGTTGAGTAATGACCAGAATCATTCCTGGATGATAAGATCCTTGAAGCTGCATTGGATTTCCATTATTATTTGCTCCTTGTCTTTCGAATCTAAAACTTGATTATATCATATCCTCAACCATTGATGTTGAATTCAAGAAGAAAATAGTTATGATGTAAATGAGATTTCACGAAACTCCTTCCTGCTCTGATACCATGTAGAAACCAATCTCACTCTATATTTTTTATTCAATATTATTTTGTTTATATACATTAGCTAGAATCAGTTATTTTTATTACATACTTAGTCTCCATATTGAATTAAATTACAAGATAGCCTACTCTATAATTGAAGAAAATAACTATCAACTTTAAAGCTAAGAATACTACTATGCTTCAGCTATTTCAACTTCTGTTTCATACACGATAACATTTCGTCAATATCTTCAATAATCGTAACACCAATCTAAGTTTTATGATTTGCATGACGTAAATGATTATGAAGAATATGTAGCAACCAGAAGGGAAATTGATGTGATTAGCATTAGTGAGGAAAAGCGTGTTAGTTCTCTTGTACTAGTATATTGTACATCCTATGGTCTTATGAGGCAATCTTTAGGGTTGTTGTTGCATATTATGAACCTTATTCTGCATGCTTGTTTCAAATAGAGGCATTTGACCTGCATTATGGTCCATATGTGTTGACAAAGAAAAGCTTAAAAGATGCACTGATACAATATGTAATGGTAAGACTAGAAGAGATCATTATGAGCATACTCAATCCTGTTGCTACAACAGTTAGCAAAGATGTGCTGGCTAAAACCATTGATTCTAAGACAACTAAATTTATCACTTACTTTAGAAATTTAGAATCTTAATGTTACAAATTCGTTCCTTTTTTTAAATTAAAAATCAAGATTCAAGAAGAAGATAATAGAGAGAGGAAGAGTTTTTATTATACGGCCTCTTCTCTTACAATGTTCTTATCCAACAGTTGTTTTAATTATTGGCTATATTCCATTCACAACATTGTATGTTCTTTACTCTCATTACCTAGCTATGCAATATTGAACAACCATGTATCTCTCTTTACCATATACTAATGTCTCTTTCTTCATCTCTATAACAATGTTTCTCTATCTTTCATTAAATGATAATGTCTCCTTGATCTTCTTAACTTCGGTTGATAATGTTTGCCTTCTTTATTAGTGCTTAACTCACCCCACTTTTTCCCTCATAATATCACCCCCTCCTTCAATAACCTTATCCATAAGGTTAAAATTACGGAATCTTTATTAAAAATCGTAGAGATACTTCTATGAAACGTCTTTAGATTTTGTCGATGATCATTACACCAAAATATGAACAATAGGTTTATCATAGCGATTTACCAATCAATGGTCTAATAATGTAACTAGTACTCATAAAGTAGAGTATATAGAAGGGGATACTAAGGATAACACTTGAGCACTATCTAATATTCGTTTCTTCAACTGAGAAACATAGGAAGTATAAAGAATTTGATTGTTCAATGGTAATTGAAATTGATAAGATATTGGACTAATATGTTGGAGAATCTTAAAAGGACTGATAAATATCAATGTTAATTTCGAAGAATATCGATATTACACATTAAGTTGAACTTCCCTCTCAGTCCTATGGCAATCCACATAATTACTTCATACGATTTTGAACACTTTGGTGATGAAATTTCAATATATATATATAATAGTTTCCTTATCCTTTTACACTTGATCAATCAATAAAGTATTAGAACTTCTAGTTAATTATGGAAAGTATAATAAAGGTGAATGCTTATATACAACTTTAAATGTTTTGTGGTTATAGCAAAAAGGAAGGTAGTATTATATCATTATTCTAAAGGGATAACTACTTATTCCATTAACTTAGGAGCTCCAATGTCCTGCATCTAAGGTACATTTCCAAGGTGTGATTGAGGAACTCTCTCTGGCCATCGATTTGTAGGGGGTAGGCAGTAGAGAATTACAATGCTACCCTTTATAATATAAATAATTCCTTCTAAAAAGGGCTAATGAATACATCATTACTATCATTATAATCGTTTGGGACATTCCATGTAATTTGAAAACTCTCTCTATAAATGCTTGAGCTACCTTCACAGTTGTATATGAATGGAATAAAGGAAAAAATGAGCATACTCACTCAATTAATCTACCACAAAATATCATTGAATATCCTTCAAATTGAGGCAATACTTTGAAGAAATTCATAATGTTGTCCAACCATAATTGACTTGGAATGAGTAATTGCCGAAGTAATATAGGAGAAGTTATTGTCTCATACTTGTTCTTCTGATAGATTTCACATTTTCTGACATATACACGTACATCCCTTGGCAATTTACACTAAAACAATATATTATTAACTTTTTGTATATACCTAACCAACCTGAATGATCTCCCTGAGCTGATGTATAAGCAAATATTTTAGCTTGGTTTATAATATCATTGGGTTACCTATCACCAAACGTCCTTTCCACCTTATGGCCTTATTGCTTCAAGTGCCCTTATATTCTTTTTACTGAAGTTAAGTTATTATCCTCTAAATGGATTCATTCACCCCTCAAACTAACCTTTATCTTTAAAGTAAATTTGTTTGCATCAAAATACTAACAAGATAAATAACTTAGAATTTGGCACACGTGATAATGAATTAGCTGCATAATTATCATTTCCTTTCTTATAGTGAAATCAATCCTAATCAGCTTAGGAAGCCAAATTTGCTAAAAAGGAGAAGTGATTTTTTGATCTAACAAATACTTTAGACTATGGTGGTTAGTTTGAATCACAAAATGCCTCCTTGTTAGATAATATGATCATTTTTTATGGCCATCATTAATGCTTGTAACAAGTTGGAAGCATTTTATACATATAGGCTATTAAATGGCCTTCTTAGAATTATAACCCCAAATCCTTCTCCACACACATCTAAATACAAATGGTTTATTGAAATCTAGTAAAGCCAATACTAGATTGGGTCAGAGCATTCTTTAGTTCCACAAATGTGATTATTGCCTCATAATTCCATACAAATGCATTCTTCTTTAATAGATTTGTCAAAAGCTTACTCATCTAGCTATAGCCTTTAATGAATCTTCTATAATAACCACACGAACCTTATAACTCTCAAAGTTGTTTGATTGTCTTTGGTATAGACTAATCGCGCACCTTATATTTTGTGAGGATCCATTGATACACCTTTTCGATTGATTATATATCCCAATTACTCCACCTAGAAAGCTTGAAAAGAACACTTAGACATTTTAATATACAACTGATAAAAACTCAAAGTTTATAACATTTGTTGTAACTGCTCTAAATGCTACTCAACTGTATTACTATACATCAGTATGTCATAAAAAAAGACAAGTACAATAGCTTCCTCAAATAAGTCTTTAATATGTGATTCATCAAAATTAGTAAAATTGTTAGAGCATTTGTCAATTCATAAAGCATTGCTAAAAGTTCATAATGGCCTTCATAGATTTTAAAAATTGTTTTAGATATCATCATCATTATCATAGACCTTAATTTGATGATACCCCACTCATAAATCTAGTTTAGAAAAATATCATGCACCATCTAATTCATCAAATAATTCCTCCACTAAAGGAATTAGAAATTTATCTTTAATGGTGCTTTAGTTTAATGATTTGTAGTAAACACAAAAATACTATGATTCATCCTTCTTCTTAATCAATATGACATGGGCCAAGAATGGACTTCTATCATATCATATGATTCCTTATTAGAGCACTTTCTCCACTAATTCTTCTACAACTTCTTTTTGTAGACTCATGTAATTCTAAAGCCTAAGATTAATAGCCTCTAATCCCTCCTTTAAAGGAATCTTATGGTCATAGAACCTTTTTGGTGGCAGTCCCTTTAGTTGACCAAAAATATCCTTGTATCTTTTTAAAAGTGTTCTCAATTTTTGCATTGCATTCCTCTAATAGGTTATTGTTCTTTACTTCTACTAAAATATACCAACTTGCACTCTTAAATCTTTTCAGCTATTCTTCATCTTTATCTTCTTGAATCACCAAAACGTGACCACAACTCATCATTGGCTATTAGCATACTCTTCACTTTCTTCTTTGGAATTTCTAGTAATTGTTTATTATTATCACTTTTGAGTTTCATCTCACGACTTTGCCCCTAGAATTTCATAATTCTTTTTAAATAGTTATACAAAAATATCATCCAATATTGATAAATATTAAACCCTAAAACTATATCATTTCCTTTAATGTCAATTACTAATGCATCAGTATAAAAATAGTTGCCATTCATTTGTGACCTAAAACTTCTACATGTGTTCAAAAGAAAGATGCATTCCTCCCTTTACTACAATTGTAATAACCTTGATCTCCTACACTTTTTCCTCCAATTTTCTTTAATAATCCTCTATCATAAAAATTATGGGTGATCCTACCATTAATCAATACATGGATAGTTCTTCCCCCCCACCATTCATTTCACCTTCATCTACTGATATTTGGCCTCATTATCTGTTAAATGTCAAGTTATCACTGACGTGATAAATATTTATTATTTTTTAATCGATATATGAGTCTCACTTTCACATGTATGCCACATTACAGTGTAGAATCCAATTTTTATTTTAAAAATTATATATTATTTTTAAATATTATGAATATTTTTATTACTTAAATGATATTAATTAATTGTAATTAGGATAATTTTAATTACCCCAAAAAATTAAACCCTACGGTAGAAGAAATTCCACCAAACTCCTTTAACTCCAAGTTAGATAATGATATAAACAACAGATATGAGGATTCCATAACCTTACCATTTGGCAAGAGACATATAGTTGGCACCATAAAAAACATATGTAGACCTAACATTATAGTGCACAAGCCACCCATAATATTGGAAAGGAATGATAAAACTACAACGCTAAAATATGGAGTACTTAAAGCACTTGCCATTGACAAGAAGGCTATAAACACCAAATCTACATAAGTTACTCTACTAGCAAAGAAGTAGTAATGGTAGAAGTATAGAAGAAAGAAGATGCCAAAAGATAGTTGTTATGAAAGATCCTTCCACTAACAAATTGTTGACACAATACATGATATACAAGTTAATCTTAAGTTTTAAAAGAAAGATTTAGACTTTCCTCACAACTAAATGACAAGGATAAACCTTAGCTATAGTTTAGTTGAATAAAGAGATGAAATAGTATCTATTGAGATATTCTTCCATGGCAATTAAGTCAATAAATCATATAAGAATATCCTAAGTAACTGGATGTGAACCATAAGTCACTTTGCTCACTTGAATGTGAATTTGGAGATTAGGGTTTGAGATTTTGGGATAATTCAAATTAACCTAATTACAATTAATTAATATTTTTTAAGTACTAAAATATAATCATATATTTAAAAATAAATATTACAGAAGCTAAATTTTTAAATAAAAATTGGTCCTTACACTACCAAATGACATACACATGTCAACTAAAATAACAAAATATATATCACATCAATAATGATTTAGCATTTAATGGATAGAAACTTAACTCTCTTTAATTTTTCGTTTATTTTAGATGTTTTAAAAATATTAAGATTTGTTTTGTATACTTCAAAATATTAGGATTTATCTTTCATTTTAGTGAAAATATTATAATCTAAAATATACTTTGGCCCATTAAATTCTAGTCATCGATCTTGAAACCAAGCGTATAATGTGTATTCCATTACAAAGAGTAATATGGCCTACTGTTGTTGGACTTGAATATGTTAAGAAACACCATTGTATATCTATTTATTTAACTTTATAATAAATAAAAAATAAAATGTGATTTTTTGAATATTTACTACTTTTATTGTCACTCTCATTAGAAATTAACAATCTTTTCTTGCTAATTTCTCTCTTAAATAGAGATAACAATGAATCAGTTTGGGTCTATCTAGACTCGAGTCTAGGATGTCAGCTTTTGCCTAGGCCTGAGTTTCCCAATCGAGCCGAAGCAGCCTAAAGGCATACTTAACTCAGCCTACCTAATTTTTTTAAATTAGAGAATAAAAAATGACGTAGATTTTTGCAAAATGATATCGTTTTTTTATAGTTATTAGGCTTCGAGCTGGGTCGAGCTTAAGCTCAAGCTTAGACTCAATTTTTAAAAAAAAATTAGATCCAAGATCCGATCAACGAGGAACAAAGTCTAATAATACAAAAGTTTATTTCTAACTAAGGGAGAGGATGTTTCAACGTAGAATTGTTACTACTGAACATAGCTTCAAACAAAGTTGAGGGGAGTTCACTTTCTGTAGCATATTATATTGGGCTAGTTTTCAAGTAGACACTTTCGAGAATAAAACAAGTGTCCCCTTATGGTTGGCTTTGGAAAGGAATAAAGCATCGAGCTTTAAAGAAAGATTTAAAGAATGGAACGATAATGGTGGTGTACAGCTGGTGTTTTATTTGCCAAGACAACCTCTGCCCCTGCTTACACCACAACTTCGGCCGAATTGTGGAATAATTTCTCCTCAAAACCAGATTCCCACCTCGAACGCTGGACTCGTGCTCGATTCTCTAATAAGGTCAACATTATTTCCGTTATGGGTCCGTTTCAGTTTTATATGTTATTCATTCCTATACATTATCTTTGAAATTTATGCATATATAAAATTACATAAGAAAGGGCTCATAAATAATCATTTAAAATGTCCATTAATAAATGTCCATAAATTGGTATCGAGAATTTTATATCGTTGAAACGGAATATGGTACATAAACTAATACTAACAGGATTCTTTTACGATTCGGGATGTAATAGTAATTCTCCAACGACATATATGAAGATAGGAGTGCCTACTGCAACTATATGAAGTTCAATCGTTATTTCAGTACAGTCAGCAAGGTCAAAATCGAATAACCAACGAGCTGTATATCAAAGAATTATGTGGTATACCAAAAAGTCACTGTCGTAATTGCATCGCCTAAAGCTTGTAAACCAACAAAAACTTGCCGCATTCATCAAGCAGCAACTTGATTTAGAGAAGTTTTCACTGCTGCAACTTCACAAAAATAGATGATAATACTTCTTTGAGTTCCTGTGGAGAGTCAGTTAATAACATCTCAAGTTTCTGCATGCAAGAAGTCAGCTCTTCTCAGGATCTGAAAGCAGAAGAATATTAAGAAAAGGAGAAAATTGAGTAATTAGGGAGCAGTGCAACTTTATAAGAACAGGACCTAAGTTTAAATGATATAGCTTTCTTTTAATTCTTCATAAAAATGAACATGACTAGAGCTATGGAATTTAAAATTGCTAACAGAGAGACTTGGTTTTATGTCAAATGCAAAAGCGAGGAAAAGCAAACTGAAAATGTTGGCTATCCTTGATCAAATTTCCTGATTCCTAGAAGTGTTGTGTAAGAACAACCTTTTTCA
This sequence comes from Erythroxylum squamatum, assembly GCA_025629845.1. NCBI lineage: Eukaryota > Viridiplantae > Streptophyta > Magnoliopsida > Malpighiales > Erythroxylaceae > Erythroxylum > Erythroxylum squamatum. Next base: position 11,865,865 of record JAOTBA010000204.1, read on the forward strand.
TCATGTAAGGACTCATTCTCCTTTCTCTCAGGAACATGTTTTTGGAGAAACTGTTGAATTGTTTGCCAATAACGATCACCTCCAGCAAACCAAGTGTCCATATGCATACCAGTCGGAAACTCCACAAAGTTACATTCCTTATTATGTGCAGCAGCCTTAGCATAGAGCATTTGCATATGAAATGGCGGAACCATTTCATCTTGCAAACCTGAGAGAAAAAGAATCGGCTGCCTAACCTGCAGTATAAGAACCATTTGGTTACTAACTGTATTTACCATGTCAAAATTGTGTAGATGTCATGAAAGTAGCTACAAAACATGTTACGATGCCATGTCATGTAAATGGCACGAAATAACAACAAATCATGTTGTATAAGTGGTCACTATTACCTTACATAAAAATGTTAGTTACCTATTACTGGCTGAAATCTTATTGTATATTGGTCAGATGGGTATGACTACAAATGCATGATTCCTGGAGTCACAAGTATAATGCAATCGAGAATAGGTATGAAATATGATCAGAGATAAACTTTCACTTTTACCTCCCCAATGACATCAATCGTGCTCCATGGAGAGCGCACAAGAAAATTAAGAAGTTTAGGCCCTTTCGAACCAGTTCTTCCAATAAACCATTTCAGGAAGGGAAGTAGAACTCCAGCCATGTCTAGTATTGACGTAAATGTATTTTCAAGTATTAATGCAGCAACCTACAATATACATAAGAGTAAAGTTGATGTTCCACCGCAAAAGTTAAGCATGACTATACAATTAAGGACCTTATACTAGAAGTAGGGAGTAACATATACAAGCATGGTACTTACACCCTACTGCTAGCATCAAAAACAAAACTACAAATTAAAGTTACATTTCAAGGATGACAAACCAAAATACAGATCCAAATATCCTAACACAGGCATGGATTATGTGCATAATATAACAGGAAAAAAGGCTATTTTCTCATTTGTATCACAATTAATAAGAATAAAACTGATGTAGGAGAAATTTGTAAGTACCATAGTGATGTTTTAACAATGTTTATTAAGTACTGTATCACCAAAGTCAAGGTGCCCTGATTGGCAGTTAATATATGCATCAACGAACGGGCTCAAACATTTAGTTTGATGTTGCAAGGCCATAAAAAAGCATCGCATAGGAGAAAACGAAAGGCAAAACCTGACTTGACTTGATGCGTTAGTTTTGGCCTATATCTTAATTAATCGGAAGAGTTGGCATGAAGGTACTGTACTACTAATGAGTTGAAAACCATATCAACAGGAAAAAGTCACAACAATGCATATTGCTAATAGAAATCAATTCTATAATTCTGGTATTATATTAATTTATAATTTCTATTTCACAATTTCCTCATAGTTATTGTCAAACCAGATATTTATTTGCAATTGGTCAATCCATATGCTCGCTTAATTAATCAACCTAAACAATATTCCTGACCTTTGCTACAAAAAGACTAAACCAAATTATATAACTTTATCTCATACAACATTATCAGAATTTTGGGTTTCAAGGTACCCACTTTTTTGAAACTTAATAGGATATATATACATAAAGAGTACAACATAGATTAGGAAACAAATCTCCTAATCCTTACTGAACTAGGAATCTAACCCTATCTGAGGAGGATCCCTTATTTTTAGGGATCCTAATACATATCCTATATTTGATATTCATCTCCTATATTTGATATTTATCTAATACAGTATCTACAACACAGATTCTCACACTTCCCCTCAAGCTGGTGAATAGGAATTTTCCATTCCCAGCTTGGATACAATGTTCTCAAATATTGAGCTACTCAATCCT
>JAOTBA010000204.1:11870597-11886619 GCA_025629845.1 Erythroxylum squamatum
ATTAGTTACAGTTAGTATTAAGAAGAATTATTGAGGGTATATTAAGTAGTATATTTTTATTAGTTTACGTTCCATCCTAAATCTTTAGAATTGGAGGTTTTTTATTTTCACTACTTATGATATAATATAATGCAACATGAAACCCTCTTCTTTCATCCCATTCTATTATGAAACCCTTAACTAAACGATAAAAGTGTTACATTTCATTCCGTTCCATTATTAACCCCTCAACCAAATAGGCCTTAATCAAAATAATGTTTTTGTTAGGTTTTTTCTTCCCCTTTCACAATCATTCTCTGTTGTTCGCATGTATTTCTGGCAACTTTGATGAGGTTACTCTTTTTACCTGTAATATTATTCTAGTACGCCATCAACTGTATCTTTTGTATAAGTTGTCCTAACAATGTGTTTTTTTGGTCAACTTTTGAAGAAATTACAGAACGTTGATCATATCATGTAAATAAAAGTGTAATAAATTAATAATAGTTCGCGTGTTTAACGAATACGTGGAAAACTGTCTTTTAGACCAAGATGATTGATGGACGTAGAAGCAGACGAAAAAAAAAAAGCTGCACTAAGATGAGCATCTGTTGCGTGCTTCACAGCAAATAGGAAATCAAGCCAAGGATGAGTTGCCCGCCTGGCGATCAGGTCTCCATCGTAACCCATCCTCACCAGACTACCAGAAAGCAATACCGTTGGGTTCACATGCATCTGCCCACTTGAGTCGAGATGTCAGAGAACCTGTTATCGGGCCGCCTGAACATCAGGATGTCACTGTTTGAGACACTACCGGTGTCAGAACTGCTTGCACGGGAAACACCAGACTTGCCAGTGCCGGTTCCTGAACGAGAACATTCAAATTCCAATGTAACATTCTTCTGATACAAGGGGGATAGTATCTTCCGGCCACAATACTTATTACTGGAGGGAACATTATTAGATTCTTGAAGCTCTTTTTTGCTCAGAAAGCGCCCACCAGATCCCCTAATCCTGTTTACTGCATGTCGATGTCGAGACTCGTGAAGATATGGCTGCAATCCATTGGGAGTAGAGATGTAGAGTTGACACATTAGTCTTTATCACAAGAACAGCTCATCATAAATCCTCGTTTAGTTACTCGTACAAACTAATAGCAGTAAAGTTGGTGATCAAAATGCAAACCTTCCGAGTTTTCACAAGTTTGTTTTGAGCCTCAAGTTTTGCACGATACTGTCTCCTCCTGAGAATCCCATGATACTGTTTTGCATTAACATAAATGGGGCCATCATCAGTAATATCAGGAGGCAGAGGGACTCGTGTAGAAGTCACCCCCGATGTCTGAGGGGCCATCTGGGGCTGAATCTGGTCCATTCTCAAAGCCAGTCATGTTACAGCGAGGGTATGAATTTAGAACACCAAGGTCAGATTATCACTTCAGCGGATTAATGTTCACTCATAAATCAAACCATCAGTTTAGAAATAGCAATCATGACTCTGTTAGAATAACACTTTCAGAACAAATCAGAAACTGTTAACTATTGGTATGAAATACAAGCATGGAAAACTTACAGTAGCCTGTGGCCCATAGGGGTTGAATAGGCCACCAAAGTAAGGATCAGCACAGGGATATGGAACACTAACCTGGATTGGTAGGACATGTATTAATTCATGAACTAGCTGTTGAGAAGAAAAACCGAAAAAGAAACATCTCAACCAACCATAGAAAGGCCATAATCAGCTTGTGAAGGACAAAATGTGATATCTGAACTGCTCAACAAGAAAAGTGGCTTCATTTTGCCTTCCACGCTCTTCCTGCAGCTTTCCTCTGGACCTAAATACACAGTAAGGATATCTTGAGCAATTTCAGTAATAACATAAGAAAAATACAAAGTTTCTGACTTGCTTCGACTTTTCTATGTTGAAGCATTCAATACGCAGAAGATGCAGCCACAAACTCATCAATTATAGAATAAAGTTTCTATTATCCACTAAGGTAATCCCCAGCAACATCATAACGCATAATAGTTTCTTGAGCAATGCATGAATGCCATTCAAGTTTAAACATTGTAGAAAAAATATTGAAAGAATGAAAGAATATTTTTGAAAAGAAAAAAGATGGAAGGAATGCATCAATTTAACATAGGAATTGGGGCCATTTTCTTGAAAAGGATGTTAAGTATCCACGTTCAATCTCCATTTTACACAAACTAGCAATAAGTGTAGTTAAATGTGGGTGCATCTAATTCCCATAATAAACATCTTCAACAAGGACACGATATCTCGTGAAGAATGAAAATGTAGTGCAAAGTAGGCATACTCAGACAAATGTAACACATTTAAGAGCAGAACCACAACAATTGTGTTCAACAAGCTCTACGTGTATAGAAAGATAGATAAATAAATACACAGACCTCGTTCACTAACAACTAGTTAATTAGGCCATAAAATTCCATATTGAACATTAAACCATAGCGGTGCATGCACATTTACAGGATAAATGGTCTAGGGGAGTGCGAGACAAGAAAATTAAAGGATGAAGTTTATCCAATGATAGTGCAGTGTATCCTGAAGACATGAGAGGTCAAAGACAGCTTTGGATAATTTCATGAATCGAGTACTAATATTGCAACAACATGAAAACCTCTGAATTTAATGAGAATTAAAGCAAAAGACAACCATCAATAATATATATTGCCATCTCTCAACATTAAGCTCTAACAACTTCATTAGCTGTACTTTGTCAGTATAAAATATGTTCCCAGAAAGTATCACACACAGAAAAAAAAAACACAAAACTTGACATTGTTTTGCAGCCAAAAGAACATACCAGATCCTGATGAAACGCACTGGTCTTGAGAATTAGTCCCTCCCTCAGCACCCACTTCGCTATGAGATTGACCAATTGCAAGACTTGGGGATGACTTCTTGTCTGTGAGTTGTAAATCTAAAAGCTTTGCATCATTTACTTGGATCACGGACTCTACTTGAGAACTTACATTATTGGTCCAAGGCTGTAGATTTTGCTGCTCATTCGAGGTCCACCATATTGAGCAACTAAAGTGAGGTTGGCCAAGTTTTTTTTTGGGGAAGTTCTGAATTTTTACCGCCATATAGTTTATCTATGGGTACTCAATTAGATCAAAATCCAATTAGAACAGATCTCTTTTGACTTGAGGTTGAGATTACTGATTAGCTATTAACAAAAACACAAGATATAATAAGCTTAGAATGCCTATGGATATATGGAAAGGCTATACATTGCAGATAGAGATGAAATTCACTTAAAATAGACATTTCTGACAATAGAGAACCACATGGAACGAATCTTGGTTTCATATTTGAAGAAGAATAGATCATAGCAGGCACTGACATGAGACTTTAATAGCATTTTTAGCTAAGTCGTAATAGCAACGTGATCTTAAGAACTCTTAGCTTCAGCTGGCACAAAAAGGTATCATGGTGCAGGTTCTACCCAGAGCTCATACACACTTGTTTCGGGAGGATTGACAGAAGAACCACTATAAGACACCTATATTAGCACATCCAACCTTGTCTTCCTTCGTATAGCTATAGATAAGTACATAGTGTGTATCATTGCGTGGATAAATGTTGTCTACGTAACTACAGCCGCAGAACGAAGAGATCGTGGTCCACAATGATGAAGCAACTCTGAACAGCAGGTACGGATGAAGATGTTCAATAGCACTAATACTACAGAATAATAGCCTATAGACCTTCAAACAACTCAATAAGAAAATGCTGTCCGACTATTTCGTTTGAGAATTAGGCCACCTTTTATATTGCAAATGAGTTATGAATTTGCACACCAAGCATGCTGCAACTATGTACATGCCTTTTAACAAGTTTAGGAAAACAAAGTCGTGCCATCAAATTGAACCAAAAATTTCATGTGCGAATTACTTGAGAGGTCAGAGACCATTGTCCAAGCCACGTGCTTTTTCATCCATTGTGAGTAATGATTCCAAGTGTAGTCGTTAGTTTTTGCATGCCGTTGGCAATTATTCATGCGACAAGGTACATTTTCATCAACTAGATTGCAAGCCTCAAGTACCATAATATTGAATCTACAACTTGAATCTCCAGAGAACATTCACAATAATTTTCCAAGTCTTAATTTAACGCAGTATATATATAGGTACGGTAACACAAAGCAAAAGAAGAAAAGAAAGCTCGTCCATTTAATGTGATAATAGAAAGCCGTGACCGAGAAAAATCACTGACGGCCACGAGTAGAAGGTAATCAGCACATGGATAAAAGGGCTTTGCGCGCCTATGCAAGTATGCTCATCTTGTATGAATAATTACAGACCAACTAGCCTGATAATAAAGAAGAGATAAAGAAAACAACTAGCTTGCATATGATAAGCATGGAAGACTCTACTAGAAATCAGAAAAACCCAACAAGAAGATGGACGTGAGAAACTGTCACTGCCAGCTATTCAATACATTTCACATCTTACATCTTAAGATCAGTATTAAAAATCAAGAGGTGTCCATCTTAAATACAGGAAAAGTGACTGATATAGGTAAATCTTATCACAGAACAATCGTAAAACACTAGTGAACACATAAATCAAAATGTAGGGAAATGATAAATCACACAAAGATATAGAAAAAAGATTTTAAAAAACCCAGAAATAGTGAGGTCATAGCCCGATAGCAAACCATTTTATCCTAATCCACTTTCACATTGTTCATCATGAACGACATCACCAAATGATCTTAAACTCCACATGCACACATAGCGCATCAAACAAAACAAAATCACTTGAACTCTATTACCCATAACTTATCACAACAAGGGATGAACAAATCGCAAGGAACAACCAATAAAAGAAGCAAGAAGACAGAATTCGAGAAGACAAGAGAGTAAGCAAAAGGCAAAAGCAGAAGGAGAGGAAAGAGGTAAACAGATAAGTGAAAGCCAGAAATAAAAGGGGAGAGACCTTTGGGATCTGATAAGTCAAGATGAAGCAGACTTTGGGGTGTTGAAAAGAAGTTGACGATGTCTCCTCCCTTGAAAGTGAAACTCTCCACCAGACGACCTATCAAACATAAACACGCTCTGTCTCACACACACGTACACATGCACAAGGGCTTCGCTTGCTCTCTCTTAAAGAGGGTCTCTCGTGTTGTTGTTTCTGTTGTGTGTGTTGTCAGCAAACCACGAGGAAAGAACCCACACGAGCATATTATATTCCAATAAGAAAGTGGCAAGTACACTCCGCCACAGGGCCACCACCAGCGTCGCGTTCCATTTTCTTTTCCTGTTTTCTTTTATCCTCTTATCTGTCCCGAGTCCAGATCCTCCGTTTAATATTACTCTGTTTTATTCTGTCTCATGAAATCTTAACCATTTATTTTACGGGATTCACGTAGGACCTACATAAAACCCACACAAATAAATGATTGAGATTTATTAAACAGAATAAAACATCGTAATATTGGACAGATGATCTTCATCTGTCCCATACTCCCGGTCCCCACCATGTTTAATCTCCACCCAAACGCCCACTCACACCTTTTGGCTTTATTCACAGCGGTCTTCACCATTGGTAACATTGCAACCACGCGCGTTAGGATCTACAGACCTTTACTTGACCCGTTTCTCCACTCTGGATTCACGCCAAATGTTTCGCGCGTACAGCTGTATTGTGGTTCGTGCGCTTCGGAGCAAACAAAGCCAGCTCCGAACCATGAAGGATTCTCTGGCGACATCAAAGTTCGAGGTTTTCTATGAAAAAGTTGGAGCCTTTACAAGTACAATGGCGCACAGAGTGAATTCAGTAAATGATTTCTGATCGTACGTTGGAAATTTAGTTTCTAGCCAATCTCACTCGATCCTGTAAACTGAAATTGAAGAATCAGAAACCGAAACCTTATCTGGGTGTAATACTGAAAGTTACTACAAATGCAAAGAGTGTCTTCCACGCTTCCAGGCTGAAGTTGATTCCTCTTAAGATTCTTGTTCCATGTATAGAACTGAGCATTGGTGAAATACGAGTAGGAAATAAGTATAATTAAATATTTTCTTTTTCTTTCTTTTAGTTTTCTTTACAATGCTGACTATCTAGGCTAACTTTGTAGGGGTCACTTCTTCTTAGAGTCTTTTAATTTCTTTTTTTCCTTATAATGATTAATGCCGGTTAATTAATGACAATTAACTCGAGCATTTTTATTCTAAATTAGTTGTTTTATTCTAATGGAAATTGCTTCACTTTGAAAATATGATTGTCTTACTTAAGTAATCAATTACATTATTAATAGATATTGTCTACACGAGTAATTGTCTCACTTTGAAGATATAGCTGTTTTAACCTACTTAGATCAGTTGCATTACACTTGACATCCTATAGTATACAAGACCGAGAAAAATAAAGTGATAAAGAGACAAAGATAGGAAATGAAGGGAGAAGGGTGGATGAGAGAGTTCATGAAAGGAAGAGGGAGAAAAGAGAAAGAAATGAATTCTAAAAGTTACATACCAAAGAGAGAGTGAAAGAAATTTTTGTTCACGGTAAAGAGAGAGATAAAAGTGTAAAAGAAAGAAGGTGAAAAAGAGGGATCAAATTATCATTTTCTATTATTCCGTGCCTATTCTGTTTCATAAAAATTTATTCATTCAATAAATGGGACTAACAAAAAATGAATGGACAGGATGGCTAAGGAATAGAGTTGTGAAGAATATAAGATCTGTTCCTAAAAAAAAGGAAGAGGCGGTTTTTTTAAATTATGTATAAAATAATGGTCAAAAAAAGGAGAAAGAGAGAGAGAAAAAGAGAGATATAATAATGGAGAGAGAGATAGAGAATTTATTATCAAAAAGTGGGTAAGAGATTTTAGAAGTAATTGCTTCAATTTTTAATATAAGTTAGTTATAAATGAGACAAAAGAAAGAGGGGAATTATGTGTATATATGTTATGCCTATTGAATAAATAATAAATGGAAATAGTAAATTCATATAAGACAATCCTAAAATATACACAACAATAATAAGATGTTACAGTCTAATTGTCTCAAATCGATAATAAAAGAAACTGATGTAAGATTTATAGGCTTATGGCCTCTTCTACCCTTCAAGCTAGCCTTGGGGGTTGGTTCTCCCATAAGACCTGTAACATAAAAAATGGTTAAGAAAAGAGACAACTAATATTTATAATGGTTTTGATAAATAACTATTAGTCTAAGTCTGTACCTTAGGTTCCATTTAGGAATTCTCTTCTTCATTTAATAGGTGAAAAGAAATCTTCTATATAGCATCTTCCTTATCATAGGTGAAGTAAAACCTTCCATACATCTTGTACGAAGAAAGATGGTCCCTCTATACAAGATCTTCCTTATCACTAGTGAAGAAAAACCATTCATACATCTTCTTATTACAGATAAAGATGATCCCTCCAAATCAATGTTATAAATGTCATACCTGTACCAGCTTCAGATTTAGTTATGTACGGTATTGCACCTCTATTGGTCAATATTGGATATCATTTTGGATAATTTTAAAAATTACAAAATAGCCATGAATTTTTTAAAAATTTGCAAAATAGTATCTCAATATATTATATTATATAATTTATATTTTTACATTAACCATGTTTCTAAAAATCATAACAGTAGAATTTTAAAATAGCAATAATCTATTTATTTATATTAATTTTACTTTTCACATATAGACAATAATTACAATTAATATAAAAAATTCATTTAATCATCATACAAATATAAAACTAAGGATAATACAAAGTATTTAAAATGTTATAGTTTCATCGTATAATAAATAATAATTACATCAAAACATCAAATAAAAAGAATAATAAAGTTCCATAACTCTATAAGTATTACAACAAGAGTTCCTGGTGAGAAACACAACTAATTAGAAGTGAAACCTGAAATAAAAATAGTTACAATTATATTTATATTGTATATATAAAATTTTACATATGCATCAAATATAAGTGAAATTAAAAGAAATGAAGAAATGAAAAACCTGAAACTTCATTAAATCGAATATCCGCTCAAATCATGTTAATCTCAATTCTCATTTGGTATAAAATCTTCATCATTGAAAGGAGTCTCATTATCACTACATTCAAATTCATTGCACCAAATGACATGTCAATACTTTTTTATCTAAGATCATCTTCTTAAGTTATTCTCATTTATTAAACTTGATTTCTCATAAACTCAATCTGCTAAAAGATTGATATGATTAAGGTAAATTGCATTTACAAAACTACTTGTTCTATTAAAGTTTTAGTAAACAAGTAAAATAAAATTACTAAGAAATTACAATAAATTACATTCAACTTAATAATGATGATAATAATAACAACAACAACAACAACAACATATCTTTCTCAAAATTTTAAATTGTATCGAACAAAGACCAAACCGTTCAATCTTTTGTATTTCAATATATTAATTTTCTTGAAATAGATGAATTCAAATGTGCTCTAATTCTTTTTACATCCTATTGTACTCACACATCGACTTAAAATTTGAATTATACACATTTGCAATTCTAGAGCATCACTTTTGAATTGGTCCCACCATGCAATGATAAGATAACAAAACTAAAATAGTAAACCAAATAAAGTGATGATTAATTTCTAAAAAGTAACAAAAGTGAAAAAAAATATAACTGAATTACGTTTGTCGCTTTGACGAATAATAGTGGGCATTCTAAAATCACCAGAATCATCCTTATAAATGTTTATTTACGAGCTTGTTATATCTTACATCATCTCATGGGTAACAATTAGTGCAACTCAATTATCACTTGTAAACATTTACCTCAACTCCTTCATCAGAACAAAATATTAAAGTGATAAGAAATTAGTCACAAATCTTGTAGTAGTAGGATGACACAAATTCCTACTATTGGTGAAATCCTTTCTCATTAAATTCAGGACCTATACACGATTATATATGAACTTAGTCTTTTTTTTCTTTACTAATAGTTTCATCAATGATAAGAAAGCATTTAACATCTCCTATATTTCTCAACATCAAGTCAATGCAATGTGCAGTACAAAGAGTTCAATAAAAAGAATTATACCTACTTTTCAATTTTCTTCTAGGTGCTTTATAAACAGAATCATTGTTAGTAATGAACTGAATAATTTTTCTGACCCAAATTTAGTCACAACTTCATCAAATATCTTAAATAGAGTATTGGCATTTCTAATAAGGCTAGATGCATTAATAGAATTAAAAAATATTGTCCCCTTTACAATATAAAGAAAAATAATAATAATAAGCTCTTGTATATTATTTGTCTAACTATTACACATGACTAAACATCCATAAGAAGCCCAAGTCATTTTTCTTTCAACTAAATAAATGTTTATTTCATAAATAGAGATGCTCAGAAGTTTACCTATGTAGTCATCAATTGAAAGAGCTTTATATCCTGGACCGTAAGAGGCAATAATATCTACCTAGTTGGTAGTAATAAGACTGGGTAATATTGCATGATATACTTGAATCATTCCACCATCTAGTTATTGTCATGTCTATATCATGAGTCGCTTCTTTAAATTATAAAACACTACGAATTGAAGGCTAGGCTCTAGAAGTTGTTTATGATGCAAAGAAGTTATACACCTATCTTTTTCTTTTCTTGACATCAAGTACAACATTCTCTTCTTATTGGGTAAGAACACCACCACTTTCAACATCCTTATTTACATCCCTGATTATAAGAAAAATAACTTCTACTACCAATTTTGTAGTTTAGTTTTTGCCTTTTATCTTTCTCATGTTGACATTCTTTAAACAAACTTTCCATTTACCATTTTACATCATGACTTACTTTCTTACAAGGCTCTTTAATATGTTGTCACTCTTTAAAATGTGTACCAAATGATTCTTTAATATGATGATTCCTCCACTTTTCAAATGTTTGTTGCAATACAAATAAATTATATGATTCTTTACTAAGCTAGATCATCGAATCTTCCTAAAGTTAAAGTGGCTAAATTATCAAGAATACTTGAACTTTCCTCCTTCCTCTATTTATATATAAAATAAATAAAGACATATGTCAAAATTATAGTAATAATTTAGTTATCAACTATTATAAAAAAATGTGTATTGCTTAACTCAAACAAACACAAATGCACGTCTTATATTCTAAAAACATACACGCGGCTTAAACTTTATAAATATACAAACATCTTATATTCAAAGTTAATAGTCCAAGAATCATTATTACCAATTGCTAATAACATAAAAATATGGAATAAGTTGTGTAAAATAACAAGAAAAAATAGAGCAATGATAACTTCTCAATAATCATATGATATAGAAGTACAAGTGAACTTCACTAACTTATATAAATGATTGTTACACTTTCATAACTATAACCCATTTTGTGTCATTACATAATTTAACTATAAACTCACAATTATAACACATTGTCATAAGCTCATAGCTATAACCTAATGTTTCATTACATAATTCAACCATAACTCACAACTACAATCTATTTTGTGTGATTACATAACTCAACTATAAAGTCACAACTATAATATATTTTTGTTTGATAGCATAATTCAACTATAAACTTACAAGTATAACTCATTATGTGTGATTACATAATGCAATCATAAATTCACAACTTTCTAGCTTTTATCAATATTACAATTTTAATTTTCATTAAATATCATTCTTTCCATTTTCCTCTATAAATCATATTTAACTTGTATATTATAAATGAATACTTTTAATTTAGTGTACTATTAATTGATTTAGGAAACTAATTAAATAAATTAGTAATGAAAGTTTAGCTACAATGACAGTAAAAAATCACACTAATTTATATAATTTAGATATGATTCTTGAGAAAATAGTTAATATTCACAAAATTAAAATTTAATTATTGATGTTTCTCTAAATTCTATAACCAAATAATCTTATTTGTTGAATTAGGAATATAGCTAATTAATAATAATTAGTTAACTCACTTTACACTTTGACATAATTAATTAATTTCAGTTATAAACTTGTAATTGATAAAAAAAAATTTCACAAATTCCACTAACTTTTAAATTTCCATTGACCAATGGAATTTAAATATCAAGCATTCAAGGCTCAAGCCACAAACTTATCAAGCCGTATGTACATTCTACAAGCTTTTATATTATCTAATCTCTATGTAGAGAGTCAAAAACTAAAAGCCATGTGCTAAGAGATAAGCATTTTAAAAATACATCTTTGAATATCACCATCATCATTCATCAACCTTGAGTTTGGGATGGCTTATGAAACACAAAACAAAAGAGATGAAGAAGATAAAGCAAGTGATAAGAAAAGAAGTAATGTCGAATGAAGAAGCAGTGACAAAAGTAGCAATAAGTGGCACGTAGCAGTAACAACAATGGAGACAATGCCTAGCACTAACAAAGAAGCAACATGAAGCAGTGTGGAGCAAAAGTAGATGGAGGCGAGCAAGAGATGAGAGAGTTAGGAGACAGAGAAATGTGTTATTGCGTTTGGGTTTAGTTGTGCATGTGTGTGAGATCGTGAGAGGCGACAGGCAGATGCTTCATCATTAGATTAGGGTTTTTTTAATCCTTCAATCTTTTATATTTACGAAGCTTCCCCCGGTATTTATCAGTATTATTGTCAGTAACAAGTGAAATAATTGATACCAACCAATACTTATATTCGATATGGTAAATTTAAATTTCATAACATTTTTAACTGGTAAGGCTAGTACCGATCGGTACGATATTTTTTTTCATGGGTGAAGAGAAATTTTTATATTCATCTTGCTATGTCATAAGTGAAAAAATTCTTTATAGCTCTTATTCAAGATTAAAAGAAATATCACAATGTGTGTCCCAAGTAATTCTTCCTTTTTACTATATAAGAACAATCATATATAACTCAAATCCTTCCTTTCTACTTCGCACCAACAAATTAGGGTTTATGTAATATACATATGTATTCAAATATATTTCTAGCTCAAGGCTATTAACAACTACTTAATGTTTCAACAATTCTCCCAAAATTTGATTGTGGTTTATTTATATCAAAAACTACTTTAAATGATCTCTAAATACAAACTAGTTATTACAATAACTAATTTCTGAGCATATTTGATTAGCATATCTCCTACCCGAATAGACTACACTCATTTTGTAATGTTTTATTCCTAAGTGAGGCTAACGAAAATAAACCCTTAGACTAATCAAACTCATATAAAAATTAATTTTCAAAAACACTTAAGTCATTAGTTTTCAACATTTAAAATTTTTGAAAAGCATAAAAGACTCCATTTTGATTAAAAAAACTAGTTCAAAACTATCTCTAAAATTTGTTTAAAGATCAATATTTTTAAAAAGTTTTAAATAAATTTTTTATTGATTATGAAATAGTATAAGCATTTTTTTAATATATAAATGATCATGTAATGATTGTACCCTTATTAGAATGACCAAAATAAGCTTTAGGTAATGTTTTCTCTTTGTAAAAATTAACTTGATATTAGGTAATGCACTTTCACAAGTGTTCACATTCTCATACCTCTCATTTTAGCTTTTTTAGGCTTAAGCATGTTATTAAATTTTTATTTCGTAAAGTAAACTTAGACAGTGATTCTTCAAAGATATTGATCTTCTTTATAACATCTTATCCTCGTATACAAAATTATCTATTTTATATTGCCAACAACTACACTATTAGAATCTTACATTTCATGCATTTCACATTATAATTTCTAATGCATGCACATAAGAGTTTTGTAACCTCTTTGCACTTTTAAAAAATACTTTATTCCCTTCCATACTCATAACTTCTAAACATCTACAACTGATCATATGAAAGTTCAATATCATCATTTTCTTCATCACAGTCACTATTATAAAGAGAGTTTAAACTTGAAGATAACTCATCATTTTTTCATAAAGCACATGCTTATCGACTCAATTCAAGTTCTTCACTTTTCAAATTGTTTTTATTATCCAATATGACATTTGGTGCTTTCTTTATCATGTAGTCCTCCTCCTTCCTTTTCACTTCTTTGTTTCTTTACTACTATATTGTTTAATTCATTAGTTTATTTATAATTTCAAATGTGTGCCAAATATAATAAGTATTTCATACGTTAGGACATTATTTAGCACATTTTGATTATTTACAACATTCAATCTCTCATCATTGGTATCTCACTCACTTTTCTTTACAATCTTCCATAATTTAAAATCTTTGGTTGTAAGAAAAACCTTCATCCTATTTCTCTAATACAAGTAATTATTTTTATCGAAGAATGTAACAATATGTATTATTAACTTATCTTGCTTGACTAAAAAGTGATAAAAGTTGTGTCATAATCTTTTTGTGCATATTTTGCTAAAATCTGTGTAATGAGTAACACCTGCTCAGATACCAATTATTAATCCTTAGATGGCATATAAATATGAGAGAATTATCTGTGTATACTTTTTGGCTTATTAGAAAACTAACAAATGAATTTTATATTCTAATTAAATGGTTAAAGAAATTCATATAAAGCAATCACAAAATACAACAAAACAATAATAAAAAAAGTACGACAAAAAGACATAAGACATAGTTATAATGGTTCTTCTAAATAACCTTTGACCTACATAAGTGAAAAAGAATTTGCCATCTTCTTCCTTCAAAAGGTAAAAAAAAACTTTCCATATAACATATATATTTATTTTCATAAGTGAAAAAGAGCCTTTCACATAATATCTTCTTTATCTCAAGTAAAAAGGAATCCTTACAATTGTCTTACTTTATCACTAGAGAAAAAAAAATCATTTACACCTCTTATTCAAGGCCAAAAAGAACCTTCACAATGCGTATTATGAGTGATTCTTCCAAATTTCTACACAGTACAGCCATATACAACTCAAAATCTTCCTTTTTTTACACCTATAATAATGATTAGGTTCAATATGTTTTATGAAATGTACACACGCACTTAAGTGCACTTTCTAACCTCTTAAGGTTCTTAACAGTTATTTAATATATTAAATATTCTTTTCACAACCCAATTTTGGTCTACTTATCTAAAACCACTTCAAATAGTTGTTAGAACCACAAACTAGTCATTACAATAACTAGTTTTTAGGTATTTTAACTAGTCGACCACATACCTTTGCTAGCTTATGTTTATTTGACTAACCTATTCCTTAACCCAACAAGTTGCACCCATTTTGTAACTTTTTTATTCTTGGATTAGGCTATGTCAAACTAACCCTCCATTTTGTAACTTTTTATTCCTGGATAGGCTAAGTCAAACTAAACCCTCAGACTAGCCAAGCTTTATAGGAACTAATTTAAAAAAAAGTTCTAAAATTTTTAATTTTTAACACTAAATTTTTTAAAATATCATCAAAGTTCCTCTTTTGATAAAAAGAATTTGATTTAAAATCATTCAAAAGTTTGTTTAAAGATCAATATGTTTTCGTTAAAGTTGAATACAATTTTTTTATTATGAAAGGATTTATTTATTGTGGTTATACACACACACACATAATCATTGGATAAACACACATACACACGCATACATATAGATGATCATGCAATGATTGGGCCCCTAGACCACTGAAATAATCAAGATTATAAGAAAAATTACACTAATTTGTTATATCTTGAAGTGCTTAGTTCCTCCTTACTCTTAATTTTAACGTAAATTTATTTGAAACTCATTTTGTACATCTTTTGATTGGTTAAAAGATTTAATTGCACTTTGGGTCACTTTGTCATTCCATCAAACTTGATCTTGCACATATTATTTGAATTTTATTATAATTGAGCTACTAATGTCTCCAAAAGTAATAGTATTAGTAGCAATATATTTTGTTATAATCAAAATCAAAAGTTAAGATTTCACTTGTTCCAACAAGATCTTACTTGAAATCATCTTTCCTATGTTATGCTTTACTTTACTCTTTTAAGAATTACTCTACGAATCAAAGAAATGGCTTAGAAAATGGAAAGTGTAATACCAATATTAAGTTACCCTTTCGGAGGTAGTTTAATGGGTTTGTAAACTTTTTAACTAATATAGGCCTTATATTTAAGTTCTAGTAATTTTATAAACATTTCTAAATATTATAAGGATGGGGTTGCAATGCTTTAGATGACTCTAATAAACATTTGGATCGAACTCATTTTTTAGGCTTAAATTATTTGTTTTTAAGTAGCTTATTTAAAGCAACTGATTGACAGGTTGTCTCATCAATTTAAGAATTTACTCAATATACACCCAAAAGATAATGACTATATGTTCTCGTTACCAAAGGAACAATTAAAAATAGGCGTCTTTAATCCCCGTGTAATACATAAAGGTCACCAAGTCACATATTTTTAGTAAAATCTCTATAGTATCTTAATAGGGCTATCAAATGATCAAATTGCTCCTAACTTTATTCTTGAATTCCAAAATTGATATAATTAGTCTAAGTAAATGAGATAATTACATTTTCAAAGTTAGATAATTACTCCGATAAAGTGAAGCAACTCATCTAGAACATAGAAGTAAAATCTCTTTCAAATACACTCTTAAATGTCTAATTAGAGTGGTTTAATTAGTTTAGGAGATGAGACAACTGTAACCTTTGAGATAGGAAAATTAACCTAAAACATAAAATCACACCTTTTTTTAAAGAAATATAATGCATTAAAATTAAAGAGAGTAATTTGTTTAGGAACACCTACACCAAGTGTTGGGAAATTTGGACGGAATCTAATCCAACCGCAGCGGAATAATCACGAAACTTTTCCGTGATTTTTTATTTTCCGAAAATCAAGATCTATTTAATTCTATAAAATGATTAACGCGAATCAAAATAAAGTGAAATTTAATTCGTACCTTATTCCGAAGCTTGATCTTGATCTTGATGTATCCCTCGAACCATTTCCAAAACCGATCCGTCTCAACCACCGTAGCTGCACAAGTGTCTGACCTCTAACGGTATCCACAGAATGAGTTGAGAGAACTCTGTAACTTTTACAGAGAGGGTTAAGCATGAAGTGCTAG
>JAOTBA010000204.1:11890911-11914803 GCA_025629845.1 Erythroxylum squamatum
ATGACATTGGAATTGAAAAGACATTTCTTTTCATTTATACTTCTTCATTATCTTGCATTTCAAACTATTTTCCAACATTCCAAACATAGATCACAAACATTGTTCCTCGTCTCTCTCTCACCTCATATCATTTTCTTCTTGGTTGTTCTCGTCTCTCATCTTGTCTCTTTCTTGCTTTTCTCTCGTCTCATCTTATCTCGTTGTCTTGTTCACTGATCCTATCTCATTACTCTCCTATTTTATTAGTGTATTATTTGATATATTCTTTAGTATTTTATGTTGGTATTGTCGTCATATATTATCTTGATGCTTTTGATCTTAACGTGTGGTCCCAACTTGTAATACTTGCATATATTATCCCTAAGATGATGATAGTGAATCGATGACAATAGTGTTGAAGCACATTAAAGACTTTGGGGTCATTGGAGTTCATTATAATGAAGCACATCAAAGGTAATGGGTTGATGATAATTATTGTTTATTATATTAAGACAAATTGCAAAGCATAAGGATAAAAGCCAAATATATACCATCATACCTATACCAGACAAAACCCTTCTTTTTGACACAAAGATAGGCTGAAATATGGTTTAGCCTTCAACATGGTAGCTCCATTCTAAAAATATTCTCAATAGAAACAATTTTAAGAATAAGGCACCTTAAACATTATATTATATGTGCATCGACACTAAAAAAGAAGAAGAAGAAAGATACCACCATCACTTAACCTGCATATAAGAAGTTTATATCTCTTTGTAATAAGAACCTAATGGTATAATTCATATAGTTGGTAATATTAATGGAATGAGATATTATAAAATCATGTTATATGATTCAATGTGGGCCCCAACCATTACACACTGATGTTTCTCTAATGATGTTAAAATTAAGCCATACTTGATTGATGTTTTAGTTTTAATCGTAAGCATATTGTGTAGTTAGAGCTAGCACTAGCGAGTACAGGTCAATCTCATGAGAACTATAATTAATAGTACTTACTGTCCTTTTATTATCTAATGTAACTAATTATTGTGATGATGATTAATCAAACAAAAAATTAAAATAATAAACTAAAATAAATCAACACAATTGATAAGCTAGAATGGAGATTAAAACAAGAAACAATCAATGGAAACATTGGTACTCATAATTCGAATTCTCTTAGGACTTCTCATGTAATCATGATTTCACTAATCAATTTATTCTAAAGTTCATTGGACCGCATAAATTCCTCAATTATGCTAATATCTTTCTTAAGACTATTAACACCTAATTATAGGTTAATTAATTGAAATCTCTTTTGTAATTAAAACTCTAATAATTGCATTAATCTATTTGTGAATTTCACTGTTAGGTTTGACACTAATTCAAAAGATTTAAGTTAACCTATCTCTAAGTGTGCATGCAACTCCTTTCAATTATAGTAATTCTATTCATACATTAGATTTCTCAATCTTAATCACATGAATTCACACAAGAATTAATATACATGTAATATTAATTCAAGAATAATCAAGAACACATAATTGAATCTCAATAAAACTTAAGAACAAATTAAATGAAAGATATTAATAAAACTTAAGAATAAATTAAATTAAAATAAATTAAAGTCACTACATATTCTATCTTAAGGTTCATCTAATCCAATTACTATAAAGGATTTAGTTTATAATCATAGAAAACATAACATCAAAACTGAAGGGAAAACATAAAATTAAAAGTAACCTAATGAAATCCCTTTTAAACTTTATAAAATCCACTTTAAATCAATAGAAATTCACTCCAAATGTGTTTTCTTACTTATTCTTTGTTCTTTCTACCTTCTTAGGTTGTCAATTTGTGTTTTCCAAGCCTCTCTCCTACTTTTCCTTTTAATATTGCCTTTTATAGTTAAAAAATTAGGGTTCTGAGTGGTACATGGGCATCATCACAAGCGTGTTAGCTGCTGTGTTGATTAAAAATAACAAAGCTCTCGAATTTGAAATGAACACAGGCTCAAAATGTGAACATGGGTATCAACACAAGCATATTGGTCTCCAACACAGGCATGCTGATGATCTTGTAACTCTCTAGAACTTTAAAACCATTTATTTTATATGAAACATGTCAATATAGGCTTGTTGTCATCAACGTAGGCATGTTGGTGCCCATGTTGATTTTTAGTTTTTTTATAACTTAGTCAAAACAGTTTAAAATCACCCCAAACTTGTCCCTATTTTTTCCTTTTACTCAAAATAAGTGAATTACTACCTATAAGAACAAATTAAAAACCAAAAACAATAAAATGTCTCAAATAAGCAAGCAAAATGCACTAAACTTGGGACTACAAATATGACTGAATCACCACTTATCAATACATTGTGCTGGCTATGATTTATAATCTCCATTTTATAGAATAAGGACACATATACCTTATGCATAAACTCTAATAAATAAAACATTTTAGATTTCTATTTATGTGCATTGTATATAAGAGAATGCAACTCAATCCTTCTTGACACTGTTATGAAATTTTATTATTAAGTTTTAAGTTCTAATTTGTGTTGTCATTATCCTTCTTATATACATACTTTCATGATCATTATCAATGTTCATATAGTTTCATGATATAGGCCTATATATGTATATGTTCTTAAATGTGTATTTGCTTATATACTTACCATTTTTTATGGCTCTGATGATTCAATACAGAAGCTTACAATTATATTATAGCAGTCACTTCAATTCAAATCCTAAGTTGACTTATGATGGAGGGTCATCATATTATTATGATAAATTTAACTTTGATTTTATCATTTATAGACAAATTTATGATATAAGGAATGAACTTGGGTAGCAACAGATTGACAAGACTTATTTCAAATATCTTGGTTTAGATTCAATAAGTTTTTAAGACTTACTAAATCTAATGACATTTATATTAGATTAATAAACCTTTTGAAAAGACATGGGATAATCGAGTTATATGTTACATAGAAGCTTGACATTTTGATTTTGATTCTAAAGGTTTTTGGCTACAATAGATAATAATGTTATGATTGATAGGGATATTTAGCTTGATGTTAATATAGGGCCTAATAGGGATTTTCAACCTAATATGAGGAAGTTAAAGAAGAAGACAACATTAAACTATGTTTGTGAATATTTCATCCTTTAAGGTTATATTAATAAGTTGAAACTCAATAATTCAGGTTCAATTATGGAACTACAATTGTCAAAGAATCAACATAATCTTATTATTGTAATTCAAGAGGTTATATATTTATTTTACTGTAATGAAATGGATGGAAACACTTAAGACCCCATACTCAAGATGGATGGTTGCTTCTTAATGACTAAATTCTAAGAGAAACTAATTAGTGTAGTAAGGGAAAAGGCGGAAGTATGTATTCTATACCATGTATGATATGAAAGTGAAAAATATTAATTTAAGATGCTAGTTCATATCACTCTTATTAGTTGATTTGGAGTTAGATCGTGGAGATAGAATCACCGTAACAATTGACATACAAAACATATATACATTTTATGATGATTATTTGATATAAAATAGCCTTGTTATATGTTATATATATATATATATATATCTGTGTGTGTGTGTGTGTGTGTGTGTGTGTGTGAATGTGTGTGTAGAATTCTTTTAATTAACTTATATATCCAAAGATTAATAAGAGCTATAGAGATCACACTATCTAATGTATGTCATAAAATGTGTGTCAGACATATTTATCATAATTGGCATGCATACTAGAGTGAAGAAGGCTTAAGAAGGCAATTATGGGCATGTGCAAGGTCAATATATGCTGAAGATTTTAATGAGCAACTGAAAAGTTTGGACAAATTTAAACTTTGATATGTTGTAGCTTTCCTTGAATATCCAAAGGAAACTTGGGATAGGTCATATTAATCATTTAAGTCAATGTATCTAATTGTTGATAATAACATGAATGAAAATTTTAACAAATGGATACTACAAGGACAGACCAATAATTAGTATGTTAGAAACAATCAAGACAAAAATTATAAAGAGACATATTGAATGGAGGGTATATGTATATCTATCGAAATTAGATATTACACCTGCAATTGTCAAAAATATAAAAAAAATTAAGAAGGAGGTAATGCAATAGAGTATTGTATGGAATGAGGATGGTCTATAAGGTTAGTAAAGGAGATGAAAAGCATGTTATCATAGTAAGAAGAGATAGTTGTTGTAGCTGTAAAGTACGTCACCTATATGGTTATCCGTGCAAATATGATATCAGTGCAATCAGTCACTCCAAAAAAAGATATAAGGCATATGTGCATGATTGCTATAGGAAGAATTTTTTTTTCTAAAGGTGTGTGATAAAGTCTTGTAACATAATAGGGGGCTAAGCTTCTGGCTTAAAAAATGATTATGAGTAGATTTGTATACCAGTTAAGAGGGCGATGCCATAAAGGACGAAAAATGAAAGAAGGAGATTTAAGATTAAATCAACATAAATGCCTAGTGCAAACAAAATGTCATAAAATGCGTAAGTATGGAAATATATAAAATGTGGAAGTTCTAGACACAATAGCAAAAGGTGTAATATAACAAGACTTAATTAATAAACTGTCAATATAAGTAACCACTAGCTTAACATTCTTTTTCTTCTTGTAGTTTTCAATGGTACATTATGTCTATTATCTTATAGGTCTCAACAATTTCAATAGAGGGGCTAATAGTTGGAGAAAGATTAGCAAGTTTAACATCAACTGAGGCACATTCACAAGTAAACTTGCATTAATAGCAATATGTCAATTTTTCTCTCACAAAAATTTATTTATATGAAATATGCTACTCCTTTGACAAAATTTTTATCAAGCAAACTCACATTAAAATCAATATTTCAATTAATCAGAAAGTATAAATGTGAGTGTAATAAGTACTTAATAACTTATATTCATTATTAATAATATAATGGTCAACATATTGATTAATTAGTATAACATTCATAGGTTGTTTCATTTGTTGCTAATCCTATGACAACTGAAATTTGGACATAAAGATCCAAAATCTTTCAAGTTGTCTTTTGAAATAAGAAATCTAAGGTTCAAAGGTAAATCTAGTATCACTTTAGGACAATTACAAGCTATAACAACTAAAAGGAGAGTAATAATTAGGATTTGCGGCCAACAAGTGAATTAGCATATTTAATTTTTTATGTTGGCAATTGATTTTTGCCTAAAACTCATGCAGTACTAGTTTATTTTATGTTTAGCTTATTTTGTAAACTGAGTGAATTAATATGTTTACATTGTATACTGACAATTGATTTTCACATAAAAGTCATGCACTTTTATATATAATCCATTTCTACAGTTGTTAAGTTATAATTATTTTAGGTCATTGTTCCTTTAAATCCATAAGTCAATGATGTAGTATAAAATAATTTCATAATAGTCAACTTAATAATGATACATGAACATATAAGGATTGAACTGAATCCATTTTCCATCCACATAAAAGATGAAAAATGAAACCAAAATTGAAATAATTCTATGTATTCTTGTACTTCAATTATATCCATAAAAGTCAACTTGATAATGATACATGTACATATAGGGATCAAATTAAATCCATTTCTTAACCATGTAGAATATGAACAATGAAACCAAATTGAAATAAATCCTATAAATACGTTGAATAATATCAACCTCAACTTTTTTTCTTTCCAATTAACATTTCAATATCTTGCTTTATAATTTTTATTTACTCACCAAGTAACTTTGTTTCATTTACACTTCTCCTTGCTTCAGCCTTTTCTATGATATGAATTTATCTTTCCTTAAAATTTAAATAACATAGATATTTCTCTAAGGAAATTGGTTGTCATATTGTTGAAAAATTTACAATTCCAAACTAGGTAATTGGTGCATCCTAAAAATCTGTTCCCTAAACTATTATTGTTCTACAAAGTCCTTAAAAAGCTTTCATCCCGTATAAGCACACCACTTTATTAATAATATTATAACTAGAATTATTAGATTCTACAAATTTTATTTTTGAAATTAGTTTTTTTTTGACAAAGCAACAAGTTAAATAAACTATATACATTATAATTAAAATAATAAATCATGTTAACATACCATATGAAGTGAACATATCCATGACCTTACAAAATCCATGAAATAGCAAATGCTTGGACATTCATTGATATTAAAAGCATTTTCAACGTCGTAAACAAGGTCGAATAAATAGGGAAAGCAACAATAGCCTTACAAAAACCTATTATTAAGATAACAAAGCAACTCTAGTTGAGGTGTCATTGAATATATAAAAATTTGCTAGTTATTGTTTTTGTCCATCTTTGTTACCTAACGGTAGTAATTTGAACTATGATGGATTGTGAATGCAACTTTTTACCCTTGTCTAATCTTTTTAGTATGTCTTGATATGAGCAATTGGAGTATTCTCTTATTAATGTTGATATAAATTTTTTATTGACTAAAGTACATTTTGCCTCCAAACATTTTAAGTAAAATTCAAGTTAGATGTTAACATTTCACGAAAAAGACCTTAACATTTTCAAAAAATATTTTAAACAACCCTTGATTTGACAAGTTCTATCAACTATACTGATGCAAAATTTTAAAAAAACTTTAGAAGCCCGTGTGAGCGATATTAGATGCTAACTTTGGATTAACGTTTCAAAAATCATAAATACCCAAATTCATCTTATCTCTTTTAGTTTATTGTCCCAATATAGCCTTTTAAAAACCCTAATCCTTATTATGTTGAAGTCTTAAAAACTGAAACTAGAAAAAATCAAAAAGACAACACTTCCTTTTCCTATATTTCATCTTATCTTTTAGCTCTCGAGTTGTTAAGAACTAGAATCAATTCAAAGGGATTGAGTTCTTTCATTCCAACACTTATGCCTAATTAAAACATATTATATACTTCAAGGTTCCCTTTATAATTGCAAGAGTTCAAACTAATTCTTTTTTTTTAATTTATGGACTTAGCCTTCAAAATAGATACAGTGGTGGTCATTAAGAGAATAGGGGAAGATAATTTTATTTCCTTATAGAGACATGAAATAACTATCTAGTTCAGCCAAAGTTGAGAAATAAGGGACAAGGAACATTAAGAAGATATTAGAACATTATGTTTGGTGTTACAAAGGTTTTCCTAGACACCATAGACACCTAACTTATATCGAAGTCCCGTATACTCCTTTGCATGACAATCTCACTTAGGTTCGCTTAAGTAAGGCTCAAACTTCCCACATGATCATTGACCAACAAAATTGTTCTCGAACGCCTCACAACCCTTGAAGTGTTTAATTCTCATACTTGACTAAGAATGTTATAAAAGTATTAAATAATCATAGGCAACAATAAACACATAAGAGTTATAGTAAAAACTAACCTTTATTATTTTCCCAAAAGTATACAAAGAAATGCTCTCTCTCAATGTGTTTCCTTCCTCTTTATCGCTCTTCTTTAGGAGTAAAGCTCAAATAAGCTATTTATAACACTTCTAACTTTACAATTCATAATCCTAATTAAATTGAACTAACTAGATCAACTATATCCTTATCAAATTACGTTACACTAACTATTGGATGACACTCCTATCTAAATATCACTCTATCTGATTGGATTTAGCTATATCACAACCAATAAGGTAAGAGATTACATTTAACTAGGGATGATACATATATATCCATGAAGAACTCAATTATCTTCAGATGATCCTCCCACATGGCCTTCATCTTTTGGAGGTAATGTATGTCTACTGTAATCTTATTCACCAAATCATCCAAGATCTGCCCTTGATCTCTATCTATTGATGATGATGCATGCAAGCCCAAAGCCTTTCATAGAACACTGGTCCAATCCAATGCTTACCCATGTAAAATCTATTAGTCATGGTTTGTTTATTTGAGCACATATAAGTCCTTAGAGCTCTCACATGTCTCTTTCATGCATGTGATCCTGCGAACCTTTAACCCAAGGTTTATCTTAAGCTATCTTTTAGTCTCACATCTGAATATTGCATCTCATTAAAGATTTCTACCAATGTGCACCAATGCATGCCAACTCATTGACAATGCCTATTTTTCTTACCTACTTACAAGTCTTTTCCTTGTTCCATTATCTCAAGTGTCAAACATTGGTCAAGACTCCTTAATGCTTGCATGATTCCATGATTAGGAATTAAGGGTCTAACACTTGGTCATGGATCATGACAGAGAAAGGAAAAAAATTACATTTGTGTTTTATCAACCGAAGTGTTATTTTTAAACATTTTATAAAATGATAAGATTTTTTGTACATTGTTAAATGTCTAAATTAAAATTTGGCTAAAACATTAAGGAGAAAAATGTACCTCTTATATTTATTGCATAAACAATTTTTAACAAAGCATACATATGAATCATTAGGGCTTGGCGCAAATGGTATAAAGGTAGGAATGGATCCTTAATACAAATCATAAGAATACTTAGGGAGAAAGGAGTTGTAAAAAAAGCCCAGAGATGAAGCCTTTTGTAGTTGGTTAACTATAGCAATTTATCTCTTAAACCCATATTTGTTCCATAAATGCATCATATTGGAGATTAGATACATTAATTCTTTACATAGAAGATGTTACATATGTATAATCGAACAAAATTTAACTTTATAAGCTGTATATCCTTATCATTATTGAAAAAAAGGGTAAAATGTCTTATAGTTTTAGTTTAGGTAGCAATATATTTAGCATAATGATTGAGAGTACCTATGAAATTTACAAGATTTATCATATAGCTTAATAACAATAAGATAACAACATATTAGTCTTAGAAAGGAGGTGGTGGAAGTTTGAAGATAGAGCATAAACAATACATGTCAAACATAGATAATAGTTGCACACATGCATATGTAGTATTAATGTATACTCTCCAGTTGGATATATGCATATATACTTGTAAATCCCTAAAAATAGGGCCACTAGGGAGACTAGAATAGATAATATGAGACAAAATATGGGACCAACAAAGAAGAGAATAAGATGAGATGAAAAAGAAAAAAGAGGAGAGAGAGAGACAGATGAGATAAAAGACATGACCATTAAAGAAGAAAATAAGATGAGATGAGAAAGAAATAAAAGGACAAAGAGAGATGAGACGAGAGAGAGAGATAAGGTGCAATGTCTTGGATTTGGATTTTGGGAAATTAAAGATTTACCAATGTTGTGACTATCATACCAAATACTGGTTAATACTGGATATTATTTGAAATAAATTTTAAAATTATAAAGTAGTTCCTAAATTTTATAAAATTATACGTCTTACTAGGAATTAGGGTGAATATATCATATGTTATATAGGTCATAGAATTTTAACTTAAATTATCATTTTAAAATGAATAACAATGTAGTTAATTAACATATGTAATAACAATGTAGTTAAATTCCAAAAAAAAAACAATTGGAATTAAGGACCTGATTTTAGGAAACCTTAACAAAGTTGTAAATTATGTTTTTCTTTTTTTTTTTCATAAGGCACTTTTTAACTTCTATTTATATTCCTATATCCATCCCACTACAAACTAATAAAAACCCAAAACTAAGTAATAATAATTTTATATTACTCAAATATTAGAATTACAAGCCACAACATAATTCAGTTGTCTACTTTATCCACCTAGTTTCCAAAACCATCATCTACTTTTTTTCATTGCTTCTTATTTCTATGTTGTTCTAATTCTGAGAACCATTGTCTGCATTCTTCATCACTTCTTATTTCCATGTTCCCCTAATTCCCAAAACCATATCCAAATATATTTATATGCATTTCAACTTTCAAAATTTAAAACTAAAAAGCATCTTACCTAGCTATTAAGACAAATGTGACAATGAAGAGATGTAAAGCAATGGAGATACAGAGAGGCGACAACCACGATACTTGACTCTAGTCTATAAAAAGGAAACTTAGGAGTTAGGCAAGGTGAGTTGAGAGTTCGATGCAACATCGGAGGGGTGATTAAGACTTGAAGTTAAGAGAATTAGAATGGGTTTTAAGATTAAGAGATTGAGAGATTAAGATTAGGTAGAGGTAGGCGCCAGGGAAGAAAGGAGAGCTAAAGATTTGACAATTAAGTCCTTATGTTTTACATAAATGTCAGGTACTATTAAGTATCATTTGATACCGGAAAAAAATAATCGGTACCATCTAAAATTTAAACTTGATATTGAAATCTAGGTTATTGTACCTTTTTTCAACTGGTATCGACCGAAGTAATACAAAAATTATATCTTTAAATTTGATCCTAATTTTTCCCGATTTCACGTGCAATGTGCAAGTCCTTGTTTTATAGGCCCCATGTGCCAATTGTTATGTTCAGCTGGCTAGGAGGCCCACAAAAAAATCCAAGCTAGAAAAAAATAGATAAAGCATTTGTGTTATGTTAAAACAGTGGTTCTATTAAACATTTCACAAACATTGAAGCTTAATTAGATTTTCAAAATATTAGAGTTTAAATTAAAGTTTGATGAAGGGAAGGAAACCAGTGTGCTGATTTCCTAGCAAAATATGGATCTTCTTCGTCGCAGCGTTGGCAGGTATGGGACAGCCCAACGCCGGGACTTCGTCAGTTTCTGCAAAATGATGTTCTTTCTATTGCTTTTCTGAGGCGTTAGTTCTCCTTTGTCTTTTCCTTTTCACCAAAAAAAAACCCTTTTACAAATATTTTAATGAAGTGTATAGGAAGTAGGGTTGACAATAAGTCAGGCTAAGTTCGAGATTATCTAGAGCCTCACTCGAAGTCCCTTACAAGTGATCCAAGCCTAATTTAGAGTCCTATCAAGTCTGACTTATACTGCTCGAGCCTGGAGCTCGAACCTCAACTGTTTAACTCTCAACAAGGCTAACCCAATATGGCTGGCCACGTTAAAGTCTTGATCTTATTGGTAGATTTACCCCCGTTAACTCATTGTCACTGTGAGTTGTTTTGCCACTAAAAATAACAATAACACTTTTGTCAACCTCACCCAAATAACAAGATCCATTAAAGTTTTGATCTTGTTGACCCATCAAAAAATATTAGAGCTTTTAAAAAATTGAAAAGAAAAAAATATTTAACACAGAATTTGTAAGGAACAAGTGAGATTGTAGGAAAAGTAGCAAAAATATAAAAATGACCTTTCAACATATAGGTACTGAGCTAAATGCTAAAAATTACAAATTAATCTCATAAAATAAGGAAAGAATATAAATTGAAGAAATAGATAGTAGTAAATTACTTGTAGAAAAAGAGATAAGCGTTTAAGGTTGTTTTTTTAGTTTTTGTTCACACAAAATGACAACATTTTTTTATATTTAAACAAAATGAGATTGTTTTATATTATGAGATATTTGAGTTTTGAATCAAGTCAAGCAATAAAATTTAAAATCAATCTTAAATTTGATCAATCTAAATTGAACCATAAACTTTGACTTTGGACTATATTTGTAGATATTAATAAAGAATAAATTTAAGATATGCACATGCTTCTGGTTCAGTCTGGTTTTATTGAGGCTGGGCGCCGTTGTTTGGATCCATGAATTCAATTATCTCCAGCTAGGAAATACCTGCAAAAACAATAAAGGCACACCGGGGGTTGATCGCCGGACGACCCCTCCGATGCTTAAGTCAGTTCTTTTGTTGTAGGGTTTTTGGTTGTGAATAGAGAGTATTAGGGTTCTAGAGTCATACCTGCATCATGATGAAGTGATGAACTTATATAGTAAATACCTGTCGGGCTTAGCACATCATCTTGGGAATGGGTCGACCGGCCCACATGCCATCCTAGGGTTGGCCTTGGGCCTAGCACGACCGATCCAATCAATATGTTTATTCATTTTTATATTTATTTATTTATTTATTTATGAGTCCTTGTATTTTTTCCTCGCTGTCCCCTTCCCCACGCGGTTGTTGACGTTGGTGATACTGTCTTTATTGCTTTTTTTTAATTTTTTTTGGCTATAATTATCGATTTAATATTTGGATCTCAGTCCTTGATGAATCCATAATTTAAGCTTAAATACACCTTAATTTAAATTATTTAGAGAAATAAAATAAAAGAATTCATCTTAACCTTACCTTTATATTTTTATAAAGAGACTGCTTTTGTGGGATACAAAGGAACAACTTGCTCTAATATTTAATTCAAATATAATTTCAAAATTTTAGAGTATTTTTTTTCCTATTTGAAGGTTTTATATAATTCAGAAAAAAAAGATTTATTGTTTGGATTGTTAATTTCTATTTTAATTTTTCTATTTTTATAATTTATAAAAATGACAACAGTTGACTTTTGTTTTTTGTTTTGATTTTTGTCATTTATTATCAATTAGATGTATGATATTGAACTACTAATAAAATATAAATAGGATATTTTAATTTTTTAATTTTATGAATACTTTTAAATTTTATTTTTAAAAATATAAAATATTTGTCAATTTAATTAATATTAATAACTAAATTGATTTTGCTTTTATATCTAACTTTAAAAAAACGTCTATTTGATTTTATAAATGTCACGAAACAGGTCCGTACCTGCAAGTGTTCCCATGTGTGGCCATAACCCTACGTATCGACATGAGATTAGGTATTTGTCGGCATCAAAACGGTCGGCATGATAAACAAATATCCGAACTGGATTCAAATGGATTTTTACAATAATAATATTAAATATAATAATAATAATAACAAAAAAAAGAACAAAACATTATTTGCGCAACATAAAATAAGATTAAAAAATTATTAAATTAATCAGAATATCTAATCTCTAAAATTAAACGTGATTTAAAGGGTGTGATTGAGTGGGAAAGACTCATCCATCCTTATCTAAAAGTTAGAGATTGATCTTAACTTTAAATATAGAATAATTTTAAATTTTTCAACCAGCTGTTTCACTGTATAAAAAGCGAAAGACTTAGTCACTTCATCCGTAAATAAATACCCTCCTCTGAGAAAAAAAAAAATTAGACGTGACTTTATATCATGTATCTTGTCAGATTTAAATGATCACACTTAATTTATTTGTCGTATCGAGGGGGTATGCATACATACATGAACATGCACAATGCACATGCCTAAGAACGCGGTTCAAGGCGACACAGCATCATGCATGTGAGGGGGACATGACATGAGGCATGGCGAACAACGCATTCCAGCATCAGCATCTAACTTTCATGTGGGGCCCAATCTCACCCACTCCTTTTTCCTTCTTTTAGTTGTGTTGGGTCCCACCTTACCTGACACATACGCAGACAGACACAGACGCAGACATAACCCCACTCCTGTCTTTCCTTGTGGTTCGGACCCACCACTTCCCTCCGCTCTTTCCCATCTACCTATGCAAGAAATGTCAATTGTATGATTAAAAGCTTTGCATGACTTGAACCTGATTTTGTGATTAATATTCGGAAAATAAACTATTTTTATAGTTTGATTTGTTTTTTAACTTTTTAATGAAATTAATAAGTAATATGATTTTTTTTTAAATTAGTTTGACTATAATAGTTTAAGTTATTTCGTGAGATTAAATTATAAATTATTTTGTAAAGTTAATTTAATTAATTTTATATATTCACTGGCACATCTGTTTAAGTGAATTTTTTATACTTAAAACTTACATAGACTTATTTTATCTTGTGCTAAATAATAAGTGGTTAATAAAATTTGAACTCACGATGACTTCATCACAAATGCACAAATGCTATGATACTATATTAAGTGACCATTTCACCACAATAACTTAAGCTATTTTGTAAGGCTAACTTAATTAATTTTAAAAATTATCTAACACATATCTCTTGTTAGTTCTACCAAACTTTAAATGAAACTTTTAACAGAAATGGTTTATACATCTACTATTTGGTTACATAAAAGTAATATTTTTGCATCTAACGTTTATTAAGGGCATCAATTCACACATACAGACATAGTTACATCACACTGGACAATCCCTAACGTATGATACTTTCCTAAGTTGCTTTTGTCATTTGACATTTCAACTAATTTAAAAAACAATGCAAAGCTTATACTTTGTCAACTTTGCACTTAAGATTGAAGTGGGGCCCACCTCTTTCCCTTACGCTCCAAACCATCATTCCAATGTTTCACGCCAAGTCACCGTCTCTGTCATTACCCAATTTGCATTATTATCTTTTCATTTTTCTTTTTGCTAATCATGATTTTTCTCTGTCTATTCTATTTAGTATTTATCCAATCAAGGATGAGAGGGAAAAGAGAAGATCCTTCCCACTTCCAAGTGGTTCATGTGGGCCCAGTTCCAGAGTTTCGAACGTAATCCATACGCCTCGGGGAACTGTCATGAAGACCCCAGCCCTAGGTAACCTCTTTTGAAGGAGCAAGGTAATTTTAGTAATAGTCAGCATTGAAAGAGTTTACAAGTACGAGGCATAAACAAATGAGAACGTAAAAACAAGTACCTAAAAACTAGAATACTGAAAAAAGGGGAAACCTGAAGTTAGTAATAATTAATTAATAGCCTTTTTCCTCCTGAATAATTTAAGCTTGCAAAGGATGGTAAAGGGGTGTTTTCGGTAGTTGCATTAAACGTAAGGGGGAACCGGACCACCAATACGGAAAGCACAAAAACAACCTCCATTTACATCTTCATCCCTCACTTTTCTACATTTTCTCACAAACCCTAACTTTTTTCTTTTTCTTTCACTCTACTCCCCTTTAACTACATGAACACTTCAGATTGCACCAAGGCATAGTAATTAGCGTTAAAGTCTTCAAACTCCCACAACCCATCACAAAGCGAGAATCCGTCCACCACCGAACATGCATCACCGCCATTGTTAACCAACCCCTCTTCGTTCTCCTCTCTGTTGGGCAGCCCAAGCTCGTCGTCCGAGGCTTCAAGAAGATGTCTTATAACCCTCTCTCTGTCGTCCTCTTCATCTTCCTTCGAGGAAGATGACGAAGAAGATGAAGATGGGTAGTCTTCCAGAGTAGCTGTTGCCATTGTTAGAGTGTTGTTGTCTGTGTCGGTTTCTAGAGTTGGGCATGATAGAACGTCGAAAGCAGTAGATTCAGAAGATAGCTCTTGCTGAAGTGTAGTAATGAGAGAAGAGAGGTCTTGTGTGGGTTCATCCTCTTCTTCTTCAAGAAGAGAAAGTATGTGATTGTAGGACTTGTGTCTCTTACTTTCTTCAACATGTTCATCGCCACCCTCTACATGGGTCTCCTCTCTCTGGCGCTTAGAAGTTGTCTGTGTTTCTGCCATTAGAGAATAAGCTAAACAAACGGCGGAAGTACAGA
Organism: Erythroxylum squamatum; assembly: GCA_025629845.1. Taxonomy (NCBI): domain Eukaryota; kingdom Viridiplantae; phylum Streptophyta; class Magnoliopsida; order Malpighiales; family Erythroxylaceae; genus Erythroxylum; species Erythroxylum squamatum. The sequence goes on from JAOTBA010000204.1 coordinate 11,906,206, forward strand.
GTTGTACACAATAAAGGAATTTGGAGGTAAAGACTAGAGAAAATGGAAGGCAAAGGATGAGGAGAGAGAAGTATAGCGAAAGGGTTATATAGAGATGGGATGAGGAAAGTGTTGATATCGGTCAAATGAGTGGAGGGAAAGAAGAACTGCAAATAAAATATTACTTTCCTAACTTGTGTTGAGTTGAGAGTGTGGAACTGGAAGATGCTTAACAAAAGGGAAAGCAAAGAAAAAGTAGGGAAGTAGCAAATGCTCACATGCTCTTCATTAGTTGGTCCAAACAAAAGCTAACCGTAGGATCCTATCTAGCATAGAGATGTGAGTTTGTTGAGATTTAATCAACGGCAGTGATGAGTTGAAGGACTGGAGGAAAAAGACAAGACTAGGAAAAGGATAAGTGTACGGGCGTAATGAAAAAAGGTGGGAGAGAGCAGTCTATGTAACGTTTTATTTATTTATTTTTTAATGGTCCCGTTTCTTGAAAACAAAAAAACATTAATACAACGGCTACTTGTGGTTTATGAATTTATGATGGATGGGATACGTACTGTAGATCAGGGATCATACATACTTTATTTTACTCTTTCAACGGTCCGGATTAGTTCGCGTGTCAATTTGTTTGGGGAGTTGAATCCTGGGAAAGATTCGGAGATGGGGAAAGAAAAGCAAAAGATAAAAATATATTTTTATAAAAAAGTGAAATGGAAAAGAAAGGTGATTTGCGTTTGGGAAATGATTAAAAATAAAGAGAAGATTGAATTGGCTTCTACTTTTGGCAGGTAAAGTAAGTGTTTATATATATATATATATATATAAATGATAGTTAAATTTTACCACATAAGTATAAATTATTTAATTAATATGGGATATTTTAAGACTCTTCTTTAAATATAATTAAGATTGGACATCTAATTGTTACTTAAAATAAACGCATTGATAATCAGATCGAATCGTTAAGACTGAATATTTAAATAGACAACCATCAAATCTAATATTATATTAGAATTGGGTTATATAACATATATATATTTCATATAATTTTATGTTGACTTTCAAACCAAAATTTTGATAGTTATTTAAAAAAAAGAGCCAAAATATAAACAAAAAAAATAAAAATTGAGATACTTGGTACTAATGTTTTAAAAATCAGATTAGAAGTTAAATCGGTAAGACGGGAGGTAAAAGCTTAAAAGATAAAACTGATACTAGGCATTTATAAAACTAGCTAGCTAAAGATTAAATTAAATTAAAGAATTTAAAATATTATTAAAAAAGATTGTCTTTATTTATCAAAAATTTTGAAGTTTAATTGAAAAAAATTATTGAATGAATATTAATTGATTTCTTTGATGTATAAGAACTTATTAATTTACAAAAATTAACTGATTAATTAATAAATTAATCAATTTTTAACTACAAGAGTTATTAAAATAAATCAAATCGAAAATTAAAAATCATACTAAAAAGTCAAATAATTTAAAATTTTTACAGTAAAATCGGTCAAATTTTGTAATGCAATCTTGACTTTAGGATTGATGATGTCAAATAGCAGAATTTTGATTACACATTCTTCTCCTTTTTATTTTCCCTAAAATTAGTCACAACCTTACATAAAACTCATAGAAAATGAGTTTAAGCCATCAAGTTTAGTTCAATTAAATTCTACTACCCAATTTTGATGTAATTGATAACTCCACTTATACATAGTATGTCTTAAATTTGATTTGGATAATACTACCATTTACTTTCTTGAGGATGAGATAGAATATCTTGGAACAGGCATGCACGGAAAGATTGTTCAGCCGGAGGCGGAGAACCCTTCACATTCACAGGACATTGGGGGATTCAAAGACATAGGATGATAGGATACTGCTTCTTTATTTGGGGGATTCAAAGACATAGGATGATAGGATACTGCTTCTTTGTTAACTATTATTTTGGTCTCTGTGGTAGTAAGAGGCCGCGTGTGCATGAAGACAATGCTCACAAGGCAATGCTACAAACTTCTTGTGATTCTTTCACGGACTCTTTTTCAAAGTCTTATCTTGTTTCAGATGGCTAACACGTTTCTCACCACACAAACGGTACTGCAAGTTTAAGCTTGTCTTCTGCAAAATCCGCTTCCCACTTTCTCCTGTATTTTGAAACCCAGGCTCTTGGTTTTTCATAATACTGAGATAAAGCCGTTGGATTTGGCTCTTCTTTGTTCAAAGGATGAACAAGAAATTTACTAATGCTCATAATTAGGTCTTGAAATAAAACACTCCATTTGGATTAGTTGATCTAATGAAACTAAAGTCGCCTCCTTCAATGTCACACCAAGTAAATCAATGGGTTTCGTTTCGAGAAGGTAAAATCATGTGCATATGAACCATTATTCCAATTTGGGCCATGCATTTTTCTTTTTCTTTGGCATGTGATGTGTTGTGTATTCTAAATTTGGTTAAAGTTAAAGAGGATCCATATACAGTAAGGCAAAAGTGATTTGGAAGTCATTGACTTTAATAACACCTCAATCTTTTGTTATCATACTAAAAATTGTCTATATTTATCACTTTAATCTGAATTTAAATTAGACTAGTTTAGATTTAAAGAGACTCTCAATGAGCGTTGTTGTAGTCTAGATTTAGTCATGTAGTTGTTCAATTGATTTAAGGCATAAGTTTTACCAGGATTGGACGAATTGGTGAGGGTAATTGACGGACCGGTTCTTGAAACATTTTATAAACTTATTGATTATTGAATTTATATGAACTACGAGATAAATAAATTTCAAAAATAGCCTCTTTGTTATGTATGGATAAAGCTTAGTGCCTGTTTGGATAGACTTTTAGGAGGTTAATAAACACTTTTCTCTACTACAAAAGTCTTTTTAAAAGAAAAATGAGTGATTTGCTATAAAATTAAAAAATATTTTTTTAATAGATATGATTTTTTTTTACAACCAAAATCCAGCTTTTTAAGAAGCTCAAATTTTAAAAAAAAATATTTTTCGATTAGATTTTTCAGATCAATTAATGAGTCTATCTTTTAGTCCCTTTTGTCCTTAAGTTTTACACATAATTCCCACAATACCCACAAACTCATCTTCACGTTTATTACAATAAAATGCATAATTTATTGTGTATTTAACTATTTACTCAACTTCAATATTTATTTTAGAATTTATATAATATTATTTGGCTTTATATATTTTAATATTAATTTTACTTATGTTATAATCCATATAAAAGATTTGGTTAGACATATTTTCATTTATGTTTCATATGGTTTAAAATTATATAATAATTAATATATTATTATACTTTAAATAATATTTATATGCATAAATAATTTTTATTACAAAATAAAATATAGTTAAAATTAAAATTGCTTTTTATTTTTATGTTGCCAAACAGTCTACTGTATGGAGCTCTTTCAAAAAAAACTTTTTTTTAAATGACAACTAAACAGGCAACTGACTTTTTATAAAAGTTCTTCTCAGAAAAAGATCTACAGAAAAAAAAACTCTATTGACAAAAGCTCTACTGATATAAGCCCAGTCAAATAAAGGCTTAATATTATTGGACCTTCTCAAATCTCACATTTTACCGCAACTGTCAATGAATAATGTTGTTGTGTATAAGAAATAAATAGGTTAAAATATGCACAAACAAACTACCTTCAATATTAATTTGAACTAAAAAAAGAGAGCCAAGAAACTCATATATCAAATTGTTATCCTGATTTCCAGATTGCATATCAAGCATCAAGTTCCACGCAACACAAAAAAGGATTCCTTATTTTATGTCCATTGACAATTAAGTAATTGTTTGTGATGAATCCAATTTTTTTAAACACACCGGCCTAGAGATTAGATCTTAATCACTACTTAATTCATAGCGAATAAAAGAATTATCAATTATTGAGTCTAGTCAACAATGGGAAAAATTATAAACACAATAAACAACCCTATAGTGTAGTGAAATGAAAGCAAATGACACGACAAATTAAGCCAAGTAGCATTAAAAATAATAGCAATTATTAAACAAAACTAAGTGACTTAGTGGATAGTCCAACAAAATAGTATATAGTTCTTTTTTTAATTAAAGCACTCATTTGACCGTATTAGAAATGTTCTCTATGACTAAAGCTCCATTACACACGAGACAAGATCCCATTAATGTCTCTTCTATCTTGTATTTATTTTTCTCTTCCAAGTTGCGTGTCTTGAGGGTGTCGAGCTTTGTTTATTGGATTGTTTCATGTTTTAGGGTGTTTGTTGTGTGAGTATTTGTATCGTAGTGTTATTATTTGTTTAAGTACTTCTATGTGCATTCATATGAAGAAAGGTCCATGCTTACCTAATCAACTCTTATCGTTAATCTTATGCTTATTATCGTTTTACGATCTTAACCACGTGCAATGTTCACTATTTTCGTGGAATTAGTATCTAGATTCTTTCCAATGCTATTAACTAATTAAAGACTTCCTGATTGTTTTAAATTGGTAAACAAATTGATTTTCTATCTTCTTCCCGAGAGTATTAAAGGGTACGATGGGAGGAAGGTGCAACATTCTTTTACATTTTACAAGGAGACTGTTTTTGTGACTTAAATCTTTGACCTTTTAATCATAAATAAGTAACCTTATCAGTTGTTTCAAGGCTCACCCTCTGGACTACTAAAAGGAACCTATTTAAGAAACGAGATATGGGATGAATACAAACTTTTTAGTTTCTCTCCTTAACTACTCTTGTCAGGAATCCCACGTCGGACAATTATGAGGGCATTCAAGAATTTATAATAGTGTGCAAACCTCCCCTTCTTGAGCTAGCTTTTGGGGTGAGTGAGGCCTTTCTAACATGGTATCAGAGCCTTTATGACCAAGTGGTCGTGAGTTAAAATCCTACCACCCATCTATTATTCAGCAAAAGGTAGAGTGAGCCTGTGCAAGTTTCAAGCCCAAAGGACTTTCACTTGAAAGGGTGTATTCATGAATATAGAAAACCAATTAAGTTGGCCTCACACCACAGCTTAAGCTATTGTGAAGAAGCAATCACTTAACAACTCTTCTAAAATACATTAATTATTTCTTTAGGATTATTTATGATGATATAAGTTTAGTTATACAAGTTACAATAATTTTGGCTATTCATAAAATGAATCTCAGCACCATTCTCCTATATTATTATGAAAGTAGACTATATTAAATTTCATTTGACATTGAGTCTTGACCTTTATTAAGTCTAAAGGAGTAAAAATAATTAAAATACAAGCAAACTAATCCAAGTACCACCGCCTTACAGAAACGTTAAGATAAATACTCTAAATCTCAATTATAAATATAAACCGGCAACTCTGGCTTGTCAAGAATTAATTTATGGATAAGTCAGAAGTGTGAGTCAGATACATCGTAATAGAAAAGTAGAGAGAACAAAAGCTAAACATGATAGGGTCGAGTAGTTAGGAGAGCAACGGCCATGTGTGTGCTGAGGTTGGGGATGATGGGCACCTAAAAGTGCCCTGCACGTGTTAAGTACCCACCAATTTTAACCACCCCATTACTCACATCTCCGACCCTAGAACCAGTACTTGTCACTGTACCTCGCCGGGGTCTCTCTTAGCTGGCTACACTTTTTTTCAACATATACATAAAATAGCTTCTCTTGGGAAGTAATTTTCTTATGGGTATTAGTTTCAGTGCAAATCTCCCCATCTGTCAGAGATTTTTGGTTTGAATTGACATGCAAACTAACTGGAGAATACTGCTGAACATGAACATATATGATATATAAACACACAAGCATAAAGATCTGTTGGAAGCAGTGGAAGAGGCAAGGAATTTGAGCTACAGGTTTCCATTATCGTGGTGCCTTAACAACTTGGCAAATGGACCATCCTGTCATATGTTGGAAGGATAGGACTTTCAATTATTCTTATGGTTAGATTCGAAAAAGTAGCTCGTTTCAATAGGACCATTGGCCGTGATTAATCATTGACATCTACGAACAAAATTTCCAGGTAATGGTGGTCGAGTTTTAATTGGCATCAACGTGAAGCACCTAAAAGAGGCGTTGGTGGGTGGTCCTGATGAGACCGTGACAAGAAGCTATCCGATTACTTAGGATCACGATACATTAGACAGTATGTATGTATGTATGTATGAGGTGGTAGCCACTTTTATCCCCACCGCCTTTAGCTTAAAGAATCTAATTACCGCAATGGACAACCAAATCTTCTCCACGATTTGTGTTGTGGAAATGGTTTAACTCAAAGGAGAACCAACTCAAAAGTGCTCATTCCTGTATGTCAAGCCCTCCAAGAATGTCATTTTAAGTTGATAAATTAATTTCATAATACTTACTACTATTACAGCAACGACGTAGTAGAAATTCTTCTAACACGTGAAGTATGTAAAGGTGCAGTACTATACAGCCTTATCTTTAATTAGTAAATAGTGTTTTAAAAAAAATCAAATCATAATACTTACTCATTAACAATAATTTAGGATTAAAATAAAAAAAGAAACATGAGATGAAGAATCCATGTACCACATCATGACAAAAAGATAAGACTTGTACAATTTTGTTTCTCATTTTTAGCGATAATATAAGGACTAATAGCATAAATTAACAAATCAGAATATATGGACAAACTCAACTCAACAGTCGCAACTACTCAATACATGGGTAGTTTGGTCCTCATAATAAAAAACGTACCTTGAGAAAAATATGATAAACATGACATCAGTGATAATCACGGCTCACTTAACAATAAACTTAACAGGAAATGTGATCAGACGGGGCAATGGTGTGACCATCAAGCTATATCCTTACTTGGCTTGTAGTACACTATGTCCAATTTCTATATACTTCTTTAGTTGATTCTCCAATCAACTAGAACAAAGCACCAAGAAATGCCTATTGATCTTGATGTCTAGTCAGTGAGTGCATATATGCCACATGATTAAGGAATATTTGCAGTTGTTAATATTTGACCATTCTCATGGAAACTTAGCTTAATTGATTCCAGATTTTATATGATATTAGGAATCTGTGACATAAATATGTGCCAATTCCACACCTAAAAAGTGGGTATATTTATTTTCAAAAGGCAAATGGCTATCAAAATCAGAGATTAACAAGTGTGATGTATTTATTAAATGACCGTTTCACCACAATAGCTTAAGCTGTTGTGTAAGGCCAACTTAATTAGTTTTATATATTTACTAACACGCTCCTCAAGTGAAAGCCCTTTAGGCTTGAAACTTGCACAAACTCACTTTATCTTGTGCTGAATAATAGGTGAGTGGTAGGATTTGAATTTATAACCACATGGTCACAAAGGCTCTAATACTATGATAACTGACCGTTTCACCATAATAGCTTAAACTGTTGTGTGAGACTAACTTAATTGGTTTTATATATTCACTAACAGTATTATCTTAAATTATTAATTATACATTTATTCCTCGAATTACATTGTCATATAATGAAATAGAGAGTTTCTGTCAATACAGTGTTTTTAATTAGTCCTTTAATTAGGTGTTGTTTCACTTTTGTCCCTATATTTTAGTTCTTACAATTTGATATAACTTAAGATTAGTCACACATATGTTTAAGGTCAAACTTCTTAGTCCTTTTCGATTTGTTTATACATAGGGTCACATTTTAAAACTTGGTTTTATAATAGTATTTGTCCAAAATAGTTGATAAAAAGTCATATTTTCAATAAAACTGAATTTCAAAATTTCTAGAAGCACTCTTTTTGGGAAGTAAATGTAATTAAAAAGAGCAATGAAATGGAAATAGATTTGTAAGAGTATTAAATTTTTACAAGGATCTCTTTTTTGTGTGTCTTTTTAATGTCTAGAGAAACTTTACTGTTAACTACTTCAAGCACAGAATAAAACCAAAAGAAAGGCATAAAGAAGTCAGTTTTAGAGACTATTTTTTCAGTGTGTATTCAAACAAATAAAGTCTTATGCTACGATTGTGATCAATGTTTTAAAAATTAGACTGGAAGTTAAACTGATCAAATAAGATGTTTAAGGCTTAAAAGTTTCTGAGAGCATTAAACCATCGTAAAACTGGTTAAAGATTAAATAAAATGAAAGATTTTAAAATATGATTGAAAAAATTGTCCTTGCCTATCGAAAAATTTAAAGTTTTAAAAAAAAAATTTAAAATAAAAATTGATTGAATTATTTCAGTTTATAAGAACTTATTAATTTACCAAAATTGACTAATTAATTAATAAACTGATAAGCTTTTAATAACAAGAGTTATTAAAATAAATCAAACTATAAAATTGAAATTTTGAATATTTCAAAATTATTTTGATTAAACCGGTAGAGCCCGTTGAATTTTTTAAGATAGACTGTTATGTTTGTCTTTTGATAAATGCAAAGCAAGCCATGAACAAAACGTTTTTAGGAGTATGCAATGACCACTCAAAACTCAATAAGGGCATGCTTGGTTTACTCGAGAGAATGGTAATAGCCAATAGGAATTATAATAAATATAATGAAGAATAGAAATTGGTTCAGCCGGATTCTGGCCGAACGGTGCGTTGTCGTTTGGGTCCATTGATGGGTAACCTCCTGTGATGATTTTCG
>JAOTBA010000204.1:11914903-11925480 GCA_025629845.1 Erythroxylum squamatum
AGTAAATACCTGTCGGGCTTAGCACATCATCTTGGGAATGGGTCGATCGGCCCACATGCCATCCTAGGGTTGGACCTAGGCCTAGCACGACCAACCCAACTAGCTTCTAATAGAATTTGTCTTGTATAATGTAATGGGATATGTGCACTACATCATTTATTTGATTGTGTACAAAATTGCAACAAATTATAACCTAATATAAAATTTATATTTCATGATATTATGTTTACAATACATTTATGTTTTCCACGTATGTAAATGTAATCCTAATTGCATAGCTTTTTTCATATGATATGTTATATTGTATTTTATGTTACTTGGATTCAATTACCGATTGCCAAGACGCACGTTCGTGATTGTCGTGAGGCTATTGGGCCTACATAAAGCAGTGGGCTTAGCACCATAAAATTTCCAATAAATTGCATAATCTTCTTCACTGTTGCTGCTGCTTCATTTACTTCTTTTGGGCATCCCAACTCCCAAGCGCCGAACACAGTACCATTCTGTTTCGATTGTACGGATAAACCGGTCGACAGCCGGTTGCAGGTAAAGTTGAGCAAAGCACCGAAACGAGCACTCATTTTGCTTCTGCTGTTACTTCTAACCTCGCTACTACTTTTCCCCATTATACCAATCAAACCCCACAAAACAAACCCATTGTCTCCCTCTCTCTCTTCGCATCCGCCATTAAATTCCTCTTGAAGTTTTCATTTTGTTTTGGTATCTTCTGTTCTTAATTCCGATTCTCCTTTTTTTTTTAAAATTTCTTTTGGGAATTCTTATCTGTTTCTGACAGAGAATCTCCGATTGGGTTGTTTCAAATCACTGCATGGGGACTGGACACTAGCAGAGCTCCTCGTTATCACCGCGTTGGACACTGACACTCACGCCTCCTGGAATTCCGATTCTGAAATTGTACGGACAATTTATTGGGTTCCTGATTCCATTTTTCACTTCTTATATACAAATATATATTTATTTATTTATATTTACGAAACATCTTACATATTTGTTTCTTGTCGTTCTTCGATTTGTTTTGTTCGGGGAATTATGGTTTCATAGTGCCGTTTAAAATGTCGTGACTGGGACTCGTTATCTTCTCTTCTCAGAATCTTAAATGCTGACGTGTATAGCTCGTTCCAAACAACCCGGCGATGACTCACTGAGTCAATCGGAGGACTCAGCTGACACAAATCCCAAACATCAACAAGCTGTGAAATCTCTCACCTCTCAGGTGAATTCCCAAGCTCCAAAACCCTATTCCTCCTTTGTCGTAACTGCAAGTCTAATTACCCTTTTCTGCTTCGCTTTCACAGCTCAGAGACATGGCATTGAAGGCTTCCGGCGCCTACCGCCACTGCAACCCCTGCACGGTGCCGGTGGCTCAATGCCGGCTGAAGAATAACAACAGTTCCACAGAGCCCGACGTCGAAACCGACCGATTCCGGTGGTCGCTACTGCGGACGGGGAGCTCCAGCTCGACGACGCCGAGAACATGGGGAAAGGAGATGGAAGCAAGATTGAAGGGAATATCGAGCTCGAGCGGCGAGGGAACGCCGAACTCGGTGAACGGAAGCGGCCGTCGCGTGAATCCTCCGGTTGTGTTTGTCGAAGAGAGCGAGCCTAAAGAGTGGGTTGCTCAGGTGGAGACCGGCGTTCTTATCACTTTCGTTTCGCTTCCACGGGGCGGGAATGATCTCAAACGAATACGATTCAGGTACCAACTCTACGAACTCTGTACTTACCACCAATTCAACGGTTCTGATTGAATTACACCTATTTCCGGTGAGTTGGATTTTACGGAAGCGCATGAGGCACATAATTGATTGATTGGTTGTTAAGTTACTGTTAACATGACCGAGTTCTCTTTATGCGTTTCGGCTTTACATGAGTTTCGTTTGGATGAGTGACGAGTTATATATTCTAATACTACCTTGGACTTGGACTGTCTAACGGAGCGGGGCCTAAGAAGAACAGTGAAAACCACACCAAGTTGAGAAAACAAAATTGATCAAAGAAAAGTTCAAAAGGAGTAGTAATGGGAGTGGAGCCTACATTATGTGATTGTGTTGGGTTACCTTTTTCGCTGAGACTTTGTCATGCTGTCGGGAGATCAACTCTGCATTTGCCCAATTTTCCCTCAAAACAGTTTGCCTGATTTTATTCTCCGTGGCCTTTTTGTCACCTTCTGTTTACCATTTCTTTGTCATTTAGTTTTTATTCATGATCGCCAAACTGTATGAACGACAAAACAAAACGTCTCACTCACACAATCCCTATTGTTGGCTACCAACTAACAACCAAAAAGCATCCCCATGGAGAAGCTATTGAGATTTTACTTGTTTTACAGGGGACAATGACGAGATGTTTTCATCACCGCTCCACCAGCTAGTTCACCCACTACCCCCGATCTTTGACTCACTATGCAATTCCAAACTCTTCCTGTGGGTTGATCAATTCTTCTTTGTTAACTTTATTACCCATAACAGTTTAGTCTGAATCCACTTTAAAACGTCTTGTTGCTTGTGTAATGATTTCATGCCATTACTACTCGTGGTTGAATGCTCATAGTTTTGACTGATTAGACACGCACCTTCAATAATGTTGTCCCCTAATATATCATATACTATGCATCTAAAGATAGTTTACGTTGTCAATGCTCTTAAAGTAACGTTGTTAAATCCCATTTTTCAAGAAACGTTTTTTGTGTCCAGATTAGTGGCCTGAAATAATTAATTGAGGTTGGTTGGTTCAGAAAATATGATCACTTTATCTAGGCTTACGGCCTGAACCATGAAGCACGTGAACAAGTAATTCTTCCATTAGCAAAATCCACTCGGCAGGGCTTAATACGTAGTAGTGTACTCATGACTCGTGTTGTCAGGTTTGTCTGACGTTTTGTACGTGCACAATGTTTTTGTATACTCATAGTTATGTAGCATTTTCTTATTTCCTAATACTAATATCATTTAGGGGCGCCACATTCTTTACGTTATCTTCACTTTTTTCCACACCCATAATTTCTATAAAAATTAAGGCCTGAATACGGTTTCATTTTCTTTGATTAGTCGAGACAAGTTTAACAAGTGGCGAGCCCAAAGGTGGTGGGCAGACAACTATGACAAGGTCATGGAGCTCTATAATGTGCAGAGGTTTAACCGTCAAGCTTTTCCTCTTCCAACGCCTCCAAGATCTGAAGACGAGGTAACTTCCTCCTTAACTACCAGACAGAAACAAGATTATAATGGTACTTTCATTACCACTTGTAGCGGTTGGTTGTATAAGCAACTAAATGAAAGTTATATATGCCTCTGTTTAGCAACTATATCTCTAACTACTGTTGAAGACATAAAGAAGGAAAGTCAAATGATGAATGCCCACACCTTGCGTCGAATGGTGGTATTCTGGGGTACCACGTTGGGCACAATTATGCCCAACACTCATCTAATAATGTTGCATTTCAAAACTTGTTCAGAGCTCAAAGATGGAATCTGCGGAAGGCAGCCCAGTAACACCACCACTGACCAGAGAGCGGTTGCCTCGCAACTTATACCGTCCAACGGGAATGGTAGTTGGCTATTCATCCTCTGATTCACTTGACCACCACCCAATGCAGGCCCGTAATTATTATGACTCGGGTGTCACCTCCACACCAAAACTGTCCAGCATTAGTGGGGCCAAGACAGAAACATCATCAATGGATGCTTCTATAAGAAGCAGCTCATCAAGAGAGGCAGATCGTTCTGGGGAGCTTTCCATCAGCAATGCCAGTGACATGGAAACTGAGTGGGTTGAACAGGATGAACCAGGGGTTTACATCACTATCAGAGCCTTGCCAGGTGGCAAAAGGGAGCTAAGACGTGTCAGATTCAGGTACCTTTAATTTGGCAATTTTAGGCACAGAATGAATAAACTATCTGAGACTGACTTTTGGAAAAACATTTATGATGGATAAAGATCTTATGTGTTTTCTGCACAGTCCATTATTGTTGAGACAAAATTCATTTTTTCAATTTTTGGGAAATAAGAATCATTTCTAAGCAAGAGCCAACGAGTTATTCAGCTCCAAGTTGGTTAGTTTTAACTGCAGCTGTATATCATTCTTATTGGGTGTGCATCGTGTTGCAGCCGAGAAAAATTTGGGGAGATGCATGCAAGACTCTGGTGGGAGGAGAACCGAGCCAGGATACACGAGCAATACTTGTAGCAAATCAAAAAGAGTATCAGCTTCTGCGTCTTTAAAATTGAGGGGTTTTGGTCTTCTCTCTTTCGTCACTGCCATCTTAATAGATTCCCACTTGCATATATATACATATATATGATCAGGTGCCACAGGCACGGCTAGATTTTGAGGAAGATGCGTACAAGATCCCTTTTAACTGTTACTCACTCGTGAAGTTTCCCATCAGAAGATGGAGATCATGAACATAACCTATATAAGAGTTCACTTTCAATTGATGGGTGGGTCAGGGGTCAAGACTAAAGAGCGAGCGACCATTGTGTACTTTTAGATTCATATCGATGTGGGTGGTCTGGCCCCGCATTGATGTCAAAGAAAGAATTTATGCTCTCGTATTGAAGTTTCCGCATAGAATTGATTAATGCTTCCCTTAACCTCAAGCTTTTACGTGACCCTGTCAGAGTTATGCAGTGATATTTCTTACCAACAAAGCATAAACAATTTAAATCATAATGCATTTTAGGGATGCTAGCAGTTTCTGGTAAGTGCTAATGTAGTTCTCCTTTCACTTTTCCAAAGGAATTCAAACCTATGAAGATGAAGGGAGCATATTTGCTAAATCACTGTGCAAAAGACTGCAGAAGGAAAGAAATTGTGGCAATTGTATGATTAGAAAAGGAAGCATGAAAGTGGAAGAAGAGGGAGTAGCATTTATAAATATAATATTCTTCTTGTTATAAGGAATTCAAACTTTGACGAAAGGGGAGTTGAAAATTGAAAGTTCAACTTTCAACTGTCGCTGGCAAGTGCTAGTTTACTTCTTGTATTGCTAGCCAACGCCAATTATTTATGCTTTCAATTTTTATTCGAATGTCTCTTTTTCTCTAATATAAACTTCATTACTGAAATAAGATGATTGAAATGGAAATAATAATAATATTAAAGTAATAAGAGTACAAGTGTTGTAAAAGTGTTAGCATTATTGCTTTAAATGTTTTCCATATTCAGATTTAGTTAATAAGATAATGGTTTAATATTTTAAATTGAATGGGTGCAAGAATGAATGTAGCTAGGCCCTAAAAGTAAGAAGTAGCAAATGGAAGGCCTTTGCCTGTACGTTTCTGCTGCTTCAGTAGGACTCCAAGGTAACAACCAAAAGCCCAGTTCAAACTTTTACTGAATCGAACCAAAACGGGCTTAAGGTCTTTATAACCATCAATATAAGATCTGGGCCACAATTTACCATGGATTAATAAGTCCAGTTATTTGTGAAATAGTGCATTGTACTGCTAGATCCAATTAGAACGTTTTGGTTCCCCTAAATTAGGCCTACCTGAACTAGTATTAAATTGATACACTTGTTTGTTAAAAAAAAAAACCCTTTTGTAGTAGTCTTCATTCACATGTCTCCTCTTTAAATGTATAAAAAGTTACCAGAAAAGTAAAAGTTGTTCAGTCTTTCATGTTTTTTGGTTGAGCTCAAGCTTTAGGATTCAACCCCTTCAAATTTATTTATAACTGTACTATACCAAAAATTTATAAATAAAACGACATTGTTTTGGTTAGTTATAATAACAAAATATGATTTTGATAATAAAAATTTGAATTTTTTAAACCTTTGAATAGAATTTAAAACTAATTTCATTAATTTGAATCTCAATCAATTCAAATTTAATCCTTTAATTTTCGATTGAAGTGACTAATATTACCAACTCTATGCATACTTAACTTAACTCTAATAGCAAATCAGCTGTCTCGACCATCTATACCAGTTGTTTTGTCAATGATAGAGAGTAGTAAACTGCTTAGCAAACTTCTCACACCATTGGACCACCAGTAACTAAGCTCTCCACTGCCAGCCCCACCACTACCTTCCCCGTCGAGCCACTAACAACTCATTTACCAATACTTATCACTACCATCACAAATCAAGCATACAGGGACCATATAGAAAACCCAACCCTAACCCTAGATCTGCTTCCGTTGCAGCTTCATCACCATTCCTCCATTTCAAGCTCCTTCTTCTTCACCCATCTTTCCTTTGTTCTTTTAAGCATTGTTCTTCCTTTGATGACAGTGATTTCCTTGCAAAACAAAACATCATTAGACTTCATTATAAACTATAATAGAGACATACTTTCTACCTCTACCCTCAACCAACCCATCTCCCTCTTCTTCCCCTTCATCCCCTTCTCAACTTGCAACACCCTTTGCACCTCACTCTTCTTCCCCATCTCACTCTACAAATCAAACTATCCCACCCCTAACCTTTTCCATTCCACCTCCTAAAGCTTCTGCTCCATTTAACAGTGTGCATCAACATAATAAAGGGGCTAGAAAGACTTAGAAATAGGTTGTGGGTGACAATTTTGACTCTTCTTTGATCTACTATCCACCACTTGATATTGAAGGAAAGCTTATGGTGGCTCCAAGTCTAGACATTCTGTACGAAGGGGCAAGGACATATGAAATTGCGCTTATTAGATTTTTTATGGATAAAAGGCCAGCTTTTCCTCTAATATAAGCTTGGACCCAGAGAAATTGGAAAGGTAGAGGACTAATGGAGGTTATGCTAACTGAGGAAGATAATTTAATCTTTACCTTCTCCTCTAAATCGGAAGCTTAAAAGGTAATTGAAAAAGGCGTTTGGCACATCTCTCAACTTCCTTTATTTCTTCAAAATTGGTAACCGAGTATGAAATTAGAGAAAATTAGATTGAAAAACATTCCTCTATGGGTGAATATCCATAATATTCCCTTGGAATATTGGACAACTATAGGTTTGAGTATGCTAGCTAGTTACTTCAGAAAACCAATCTGTATGGATGAAAACATTGCTTTGAGAAAGCAGATTGGATTTGCACGATTATGTGTGAGTATGGATATTTATATGGAAATGAAAGACAACATTCCTATCTTAAGGTTGGCCGATGGGCATTCTTTCAGAGAAGACAAGGTATTGGCTACATATCAATAGAAACCTTCCCTAAAAGCACAAGGCAAAGAATGGAAACAAATGGGGAGAGTTTTCACTAGAGGAGATTATTAGGAGGTGACGAGATTGGAGAAGCTAAATTCTATAGATAACAAAGAGTTAGAGGAAGTTGAACATGTATTAGATAATCGTGAAAGCCTAGGTAGGTTAGTTTAGGCTGAAAGTGATCTACCTACAAAAGGTGAGAGTATCCAAGTTGATAATTTTCCAAATTCAGATCAATAGGTGGAAATTCAACAGCAACCTTTGAGTGCCTCAAATAAACTATCAGGGAACCAACTGGAAAGTGAAAAGGAAATTAGTGGGATCAATCCTTGTCATAGAGACAAGGAAATCCAACTAAATGAGCAAACTCAACAGCTAGAAGAACAGTAAAGAGGAGTTACTCAAAAGGAATATTTTGAACAAGTAATCTCTCAGAAAAGCAACAAGAGCAGTAAGAAAGGCTCCAAAGGGAAAATCAACCTCATATGATCCTGATAGTTTGGAATGTAACAGGAATAAACAACCCTTCTAAGCTTAATGCAGTAAGAGATTTTGTTCTGAAGAAAAAGCCTGTGTTATTTGTTTAATGGAAACAAAATTAGGTAAGCAAACCTGAATAAATTAAGTTGTTTGGGTAGCAAATGGCAATTTCTCACAAACTACTAATGTCATCACTATGGAAGGATTATTATTGTTTATGATGGAGATCTTTTGGAAGTGGAAGTTATGGAAACCAGTCAGCAATTTATCCACACAAATCTTAACTTCAAAATGGAAAACACTTACACTTTAGCTACGTTTGTCTATAGTTTTAATACAGGGTTTCAAAGAATTGAACTTTGGACTTCCCTTTGAAGACTCAAAGCTTCAGTTAGGGGTCCATGGTTAGTTAGTGGAGATTTTAACGCCACTCTATACAGATCAGAGGTGGAAGGGAACTACAACCTACTCAACTACACCTCTGATTTGTTTGATTGCATGCAGGATATGGAATTAACAAATTTAAAATTTGAAGGTCATAGGTTCACTTGGTTCAACAAACGAAGCTTTAACTAGGTCATTCGTAAAAAAGTTAGACAGAGCTATGGTGAATGTGAACTGGTTAACTACTTTTTCAGAGAGTTCAACCAATTTCTTAGATCCAGGAATTTCTAATCATACCTTTATCAAGGTGAATAATTTGTTTAAAATGATTAGAATTTATCACCCTTTCAGATTCAACAATTTTCTGGTTGATGTGGAGGGTTTTCAAGAAGCAATTACTAACGGACTGGAGCATGAGATCTACGGTACTAAGCAGTTTATTTATTTGTAAAGGCTCAAGGATATTAAAGAGGAATTGAAGTTGTTAAACTTAAGGAGAGGTCAAAATTCCACAAAGGTGATAGAGAAAGCAATAAGCAAGCTATCGATAATTTAGAAATCTTTGGCAACTAGCCCAACTGATTGCAATCTAGCTATAGTCGAGAGGGAAGCACTTAATTCCTACTTGCAAATAGTGGATAATCAATGTTCTTTATTGAAGTAGAGATCCATAATTAATTGGATTAAGGATGGGGACATATGTGTAAGATTTTTCTTCAATTTAGTGACCACTAGAAGAAATGTCAATAGAATAACTTTTATAAAATTCGAATATGGGGAAACTTTATTTGGCCAAGTTGAAATTGCTAAGGAAGCTAGGAATTTTTATTAAAATCTCTTCGGCACTGAAGGTCATTCTGTGAGTAATGGAGTGGATCTTAGGCAATATGTTACAGCCAAGATTCCTGAACATAAAGCATCCTTGCTAATTAGACCTGTCACGGATTAGGAAATAGAGAATGTGGTTTTTAACATGAATGGTTCTAAGGCTCCGGGTTCAAATGGCTTGAATGGTTTTTTCTCTAAAAAAACTTGGGAAACATTGGGAGATTCGTAAAGATGATATACAGGAGTTTTTCCAAAATGGTGTCTTACTTAAGGAGATTAATAGGACCTTTCTATGTTTGATCCCTAAGAGTTCTAACTCGGTCACTTGGAGTGATTTCAGACCTATTTCGTAAACTAATTTCCTCTATAAGATCATCACCAAGATTTTGCAAATAGGTTGAAAGATGTTCTTTACTTACACATTAGTGAGAATCAAGGTGCTTTTATGAGTAGTAGACATATTGGGGATAATATCCTTTTATTGCAGGAGCTTTTGAAAGGGTACACTCGAAATAGAAGCCCTCAAAACTGCACTATTAAAGTAGATCTACAAAAAGCTTTTGCTAGTGTTAACTGGAGATTCTTGCTACAGACTATGGAGGTTATGAATTTTCCCCATAAGTTTATCAAATAGATTCAAGAATGCATTACAATTGCCTCATATGGAATGTTGATCAATAGAAGGCCTACAAAGACGTTTAAAGGGAAAAAAAAGGACTTAGGCAAGGGGACTCTCTTTCCTTTTACTTATTCCTTATTTGCATGGAGGTTCTCACCCTTATGCTGAAACACAACACTTCATTTGACTCTAACTTCATATGCAATTCTAAATGTAAGAAGCTTTCCCTAACTAGCTTATGTTTTGCAGATGATCTTATTCTTCTAAGTAGGGCAAATACTCCTTCAATTTCTCTACTGATGAGTACTCTCCATAGTTTTAAGGAGCTGTCTGGATTGCGTATCAATTTTTACAAAAGCTACTTCTTGCTATCCAAAAGTGTTGCTTACCTATCACATTCCTTGTCATAAGGAACTGGCATGAAAAAGTAAGATCCTCCTCTTCTATATTTTGGCATTTCTATTTCTTTCAGGAGACTAAGATTTCGTGAAAGTCTTCCTTTAATAGAAAAAATTTAGAAAAGATTAGGGTCTTAGACTAATAGAACGCTATCCTATGGAGATAAACTTTAGCTTTTGAAGTCGGTAATTATGTCTATGCAAGTTTACTAGCGCTCTTACAACTTCCTCTCCAAAGGAATTACTAAAACTGTGGAAAAACTGATGAGGCTATTTCTATAGGGTAAAGGAAAAGGTGAGAAAGGAATTGCTAAAGTGAATTAGAAGCATATTTGTCAGTCGAAGGAGGCAGGTGGGTTAAGTTTGGAGTCAACCAACAAGAACAACATATTTCTAATGACTAAGAGAATTTGAAGAATCCTAAATGAAAAACAATCGTTGTGGATCAAATGGATTGACATCTATATATTAAAGGGTGAGGGTTTTGGGGCTCTAAGAATTAAAGACAGTTACTCTTGGTTCTTCAACCAAATCCTCAGGTTGAAGGATGATGTTCAACAACATATTACATGTCAAATTGGGGTAGGAGATAGAATCTCTTTTTGGTATGATAACTGTTAAGTCAAAATTGACTTTACGTATTGAATGATTTTGATGACAAACAAAAAGAAGACGAAATGAAAAGCAGAAGAAATATACCTTAACAAA
>JAOTBA010000204.1:11944705-11958732 GCA_025629845.1 Erythroxylum squamatum
ATTCCCCAAAATTCATTCACAAGAATAACTCTTACAGTCCCAATCAAGACAGTTTCGGGTCATAGCCCTACAAATGGAGGCGGGATGTTACAATATGGGTTTAATCCCTTGACTCCAATGGATTTAACACCTTTACCAATTAATGAGCGTGTTAGTTTAGATGACATAAGGAAGGCTGAATTGGTGAAGCAATTGCATGAAAAGGTTAGACATCAAATCAAAAGAAGGACAGAATGATATGCTTCTCAAGCCAACAAAGGGCGTAAGAAAGTGATCTTTTGAACTAGGAGATTGAGTTTGGGTTCATTTGAGGAAGCAGTGATTTTTGGCAAAATGTCATTCTAATTTACATCCAAGAGGAGATGGACCATCGCAAGTCATTGCGTGTATTAATGACAATGTATACAAGTTGGATATACCAGGTGAGTATAATGTTAGTGTTACATTTAATGTTTCGGATCTCTCTCCATTTGATGTAGGTGATGAAGATTGGATGAAGAATCCTTTTGAGGAGAGCGAAAATGATGGAAACCCAGCTAAGGACATATAAAGGATAATGCAATCTGGTTCAATATATTTCAATGATCCATTACACATTGGTGGAGGTCTAACAACTCAGGTTAAAGTTAAAAGGATGAAGGAAGCTCTTAAAGGATTGATTGAAGATGTTTGGGCTAAACAAGAAACCATAGAAGCTGATTTGGGTTTGGAGAGATCAATCAGCCTTATCACCTTAATTCACGCATCAATAAGCCTAATTAGTTGTTTACTTGGCCTAATTAGAAGAATATGTTATTTTGATGATTTCAGGAGATCTCTTACTGATTTGGGCTGCCTAAAATTCCACTTTCTAATTTTGGCTTTAAGAATCAGTTCTAAAAAGGCTATCCTAAATCTTAGGGATTTCTTATTTTTAGGAATAAATCATTGTTAAAAGATAGATTAAGGTTTTCTTTAGTCTATATAATCATCATCGTTGTATAAGAATTTAGATTGGAATTTGTTCTACGTTTTTAGTGAGGTTATTAACTTTGTTGGTTTTTCATTGAATTTGGAACTTATCAAGGTTATCCCTTATGGCATTCATCTGACTTATCACTCTCAATCTATTCTTTTCCTATAGTGTAGCATCAGTATCCTTCTTTATAACTTTGGTTTGTGTTTCTTTAAACATTGGTCAAGGTTTTACTTGAAAACAAAATTGATTTAGTTTTTCTGGAAATTCTTTTCGACAACTTAACCGTGGGTTCCTACATCTTGATTTACAGGGTTCACATCAACAACACCCACAATGTTAAACAAGAACAATATACCAATCTTAAGTGACCTAATCATAATAAACAATCAACCTAAGCAATATAGAAGACAAAAAAGTAAAGAAAACACCAAGTATGCATGATTGAGGAGGTAAAAATTACGGGCTAAGCTGACAAGTAAATCTACTAAATCAAATAACGAATTATAAGAGTTCAAATTCCAAGCTGTTGACCCTAACTTGAAACACTAGTATAATACAACAACAAGTGATCCCAACCAAAATTTCATAGAAGAGTACAAATTGATATCTCAAATCAATACTACTCCTATTATAATCTTGAAACATCAAAACCCCAAGATATTTTGTTGTTGAAGAATACTAATTTTGGAATAAGAAAGTCTTCTATACTCTCTCACTCCTTAACCCTTTCCTCTTTTGGCGTTCTTTTCACTCTCCTTCGGATACCCTGCACGTTTTTCCTTTTACACTTTAAATATAGGATTTTTATATCAAATACGGACACATGGTCACTCACATGATTGTGTACAGTGATCATGTCCCTCAATCTTCGACAATGTAGAGATACACGATTATAATGAGTCATACTCAGACATGATTCTGTCCTTTATTTACAAGTCATGTTTGACTCCACACGAGCATGTCTATCTTCAACCCTCGTCAATTACCCCACACACGATCACAAGAACATACACAATTTTCACACACAGACATATCCGCTAAGGACATAAGCATGTTTAACTTAATACAGGAGTGTCTCCAAAAAAATCATCAATTCAACAATTTTCTAACTCAACTTTGCCTGTTTATCATTCCTACAATTTACTTGGGCAACTAAGTGCATCAAAACTCATATTTGCTCTAAAATGGGGATGGACCCACGATAGTAATTAATAACTAATCGTAATTTTCACAATGGAACAAGTGGAAATTGTTATTGTTAAAAATAAATAAATAAAATTATCAAAAAGAAAGTGAAAACTGAGAAGTGAGTAACCAGCCACCTAGGATTGGAATATCTTACTTTGGAGTTGGAAAGACAAAGAAAGAGTCGTACATTTTTAACTCGCACGCGCGGGGCTTCCTCTTTAAACCTTTATACGCAGACATATGCTCAACTTCTTTGTTCTTAGTCATATGACTCATATCCATTTTCCAAGTCCAAAGCGTGTTCTGTTCTGTTGCAGTTTCTGCGTTGTCTAGCTCGTACCTCAATGCTTGTGTGTGTATATATATAATTTCTATTCCCAAAAGCTGCCCGTACACAAACTTTGTGATATACAACTTAAACAATACCACAAACTTCTCTGCGACCCTCTTCCCTCTTTCTATCTCTTCTTCACATGGCATAGCCACTGTTTTCTCATTCTATTAATGGGTCTTTGCAGCTTTTGACTTGGTCTTGGCGGACACTAAAGCTTTTAACTAAGCCTAAGCCTCCTGTGTCCTTACACTTCCTGTTTTTCCATCTTTATAAACTTGTGCTTCCAACCCTCTAGCTTTTGTCCATAGACATGAATAAGGGGAAGAAATCTCCTAGGGAGCATGAATTCCCTCAGAGAAGAAGAACCCCATCTTTCTCTTCTTCTCTTCTTGACGCAATTTACCGTTCTATTGATGAATGTAACGGTGGGGAACAAGTGTTGGGTGAGCAGTTCAGAGAAAGAGCCATGCTCAAGAAGCAGAGCCGGCGTGATTCGCGTTTTGAGGTGGAGAAAGATTTATCTAATCTTCGACGAGGTATGGTGATTGATAGCTGGATGGAGAGGCATAGCACTCGTAGCTCTAATCACTACAGTTCAGCTTCGAGCTCTTCAGATTCTAGCTATGCAGGAGGTGTGTTCTCGTCCTCCGAAACTGATTCAAGTTCCAAAGGCAATTCGAGAAGATTGCCCATTTTCACCCCACAAAGAAGCAATCCGCTATCGGACAACCAGCGACAGCCCAAGTGTGAAGGAGGGTTTACAAAGACGAAACTGAAAGCTTTGAAATTTTATGACGAGTTGAAGAAAGTAAAGCAGCCCATTTCACCAGGTGGTCGCATTGCAAATTTTCTCAATTCTTTGTTCAGTTCAAGCAGTGCAAAGAAAGTGAAAGTGTGTTCCATTGGAGGCATTGAAGATGTGAGATTTGAACGTAAGTCCAAGTCTGCATGTTCCTCTGTTACATCTTTCTCAAGGTCTTGTCTGAATAAAACGCCTCCTCCAAGAGCCAAATCCGGTCATAATGCTACAAAAAGATCAGTTAGATTTTATCCCGTGAGCGTCATTGTTGATGAGGACTCTAGACCTTGCGGTCACAAGTGTATTTACGAAGATGATCCTGATTTGATGCCAATGCCTCAAACAGTTATTAAAAATTGTTCTCTAAAGGAAGATGTTGATAAAGGAGCTGATTATCTGAGAAGTTATCAGAACAGGAACGTCAGGAAATTGGATTTCAGGGGCCTTTCTTCCGTTTACGTTGAAGAAGATGAAGATAATGACAGCGAGGCAGAGAGCTGTTCAAGTTCTGATCTTTTTGAGCTTGATCATCTTAATGGGATTGGAAGATACAGAGAGGAGCTCCCTGTTTATGAAACTACTAATCTGAAAACAAATCAAGCCATTGCTAATGGCTTCATTCTGTAGTTCTTTTGCTGCTGTAACAAGATAGGGAACTGTCACTGTAATTATTGGGTTTGGAGGATTGGTTTAGTGAATAAGTTTTTCACTTCAATTTTGATCTCTCGAGTAGGTTTAGCCATTAGCCCATATCATTCCAAATTATCCTTTAAAATTGTTAAATATTTAATTATTGTGAATTCGAGTTCATAATCGGTGTGAACAGAAAGGACTGGTGGAAACAGTTAACAGGGCGAACTTGCTACGCTATTCACATTATGTACTGTTAAAGCAAATACAAAAAGTGAAAATGAAAAAAGCATACAGAAATCTTCTTTCCACGAGAACTGATGTTCTTGCTTTTCACTGCCTTAGCACATGGCCTCAACTTGTCAAGCAAATTGGTCTTCACTATAAAGTCATTAACATTGAAATATACATTACGTATTAAAAGAAATGTTTTTGTTGCAATCGAGGGACTGCAGTTTCTCTATTTCTGTTCTTTCCCATTTGTGGTAACTAGTAATTTAGTAATAGCCTCTGTCCCTTTCGTTCCTTCCTAATGATTTTTCTTCTCTCTTTTTCCTTTCGCTTTTTGAACATATCATAATCAAATGCTACCAACAATCGGTGCCAACAACCGCGGTCATTCTGTCAAGATCCAACCTTTCTTATCAAGCAAGCACAACCCAGTGTTTTGCCTCAGGCAATGAAGTAAGCCTCCAAATCTATCAGCTTTATATTGAAGAAAATCCTGTTAAAGGCCAATTCTTTCTACTAGTTCAGTTGAATTTTCTTGCAAGTACACTATACAAACAGTAAAAAAAACCAATGATATAACAGTTCCAATGTGGATGCTGAACTGTTATTTTGGTATATTTCATTTCCAAAGCAGTCAAATATCCTTAATAATTCACACCACTCAAAAGAGAACAGTTGA
Source organism: Erythroxylum squamatum (assembly GCA_025629845.1). Classification (NCBI taxonomy): domain Eukaryota; kingdom Viridiplantae; phylum Streptophyta; class Magnoliopsida; order Malpighiales; family Erythroxylaceae; genus Erythroxylum; species Erythroxylum squamatum. Next base: position 11,949,525 of record JAOTBA010000204.1, read on the forward strand.
AGCTTCAAGATGTAGTTTACTGATATCATACCATCACGATTTTTTCTAGGGTTTAACCATGGAAATACTATACAAGAGATAAGACCAAAAGAAAAACCAGAAGAGAATGCCAACCCACCAGTGATCTCAATGTCTGAGAGACCAGAACAATGTGGCTTGAGTAATGGGATATATATTATACACAAAGACAAGTAGGGTCACAAATAAGGAATCTCACAAGTCAAAATGTGGCAGGATCAAATACCATTAGCTAGTAGACATCCAAACTAACCTTTTTTCACCAAAAGGAGAGAATAAATTTAAAAAGCTCTTGCGTATACATATTCCTCTAGGAAAATATGGGCCACCAGTGAGTGGCCTCCATGGTTTGACTTAAATGCCATCTCTTAATGACTCCTACCCCAAAAGAAGAGAAGAATCTTATAAAAATAACACGGAAGGGCTTTGGCTAAAGCTCAAGATGTCCATCATCACTTGGGAAGGATTGTGAAAAGCAACCTTAAAGAGTATCCCTATACAAGAATGCTACTACTTTCTAGTCACTCAAAAGATTATCTCAGTGATTTGTTATATAGGTTCTTTTTTCTTTTCTCTTGCAAGTTACACGATTTTGAACTCTCTTGAGAATCACATTTTTTGTATACAGCAGAAGGTTTTTCAAGGAACAAAAGAAAGAATATTAGGATTGATACAAATCTCAATTATGTTAGGAACTTGTTAGGATCTTCAAGAGAGAGAATGAGGATTATTCTATAAGGAGTTAGTTATAACCTATGTGCCTAGGGAGATTATAAAAGAGGGAAATAGAAGAAGGGAGAGGAGAGAAAAAAGAAGTAAGGAAATTGTGATAATAGGAAGAGCATTCCTGCTGAGGAGCAAACTGCTCTGGTTTAGGAAAGAAGGAGCATTTCTGCTCTGGTTAGGAAGTATCACTACCTTACTATTCGGTAGAGATATATATATATATATACATATACACTACAAATATATTGTAGTAATATAGAAGAACTCTAGTAATCTATAAGTCTGGGGTTCTAACAGAACTCGAGATAACAAATGTACAAGTTAGAAGCAAACAAATCCCACTATGTGCATTCCCAGAGAGAAAATGGTTCGCCTGTTTCTCAAAAACCAAACACACGGCTGTGACCTATGCCATATAGACATGTATAAATTTGTATCAAAGGCATGTGTTGGTGCAACTCTATCAACAATTTCCTCTGACCAGCTTCAATTATCCAGACCTCCATATGTGTCTTGAACACGAAGGTGGGAGTTTGGTCACTTCGGTTCTCAACTTCTGGTTACAGTAGGCACACGCTGTACTCGTGCACTTGTGTTTGTGTAGGGTTAGCTTTAATTTAGATCACATACGAGAATTAGGCTGTCTCTTGAACAAGTACATTACATTATACCATATTTATCTTCTTCTTTTTTAATTCTCAGGGCTGATTTGAGCTTTAAATATAATTTTCTCACCGATCTAATTTTCTGGGGAAACTTCTGTTTAATTTTGCTCTTATCCACAAACATTCTCAACGAGGCCAATGATAGCGAAACATAACTGTTAGGTTGAGCATATCAAGTTTTTAACCCAACAGTAAGGCCCTCTGTGATGGGGTGTAGCCGCTTGGCCCTCTGCTGGGGTGTAGCCACTTGGCTCTCTGAGAGGTGAGCCTGCTTGGTCCGCCTGTGAGGTTTCCTCGAATCCAAAAAAAAAGTTTTTAAGTACTTTTGAGCTTGGAAACATAAAGCATTGGAAGCGGATTCAAGTCAGATAATATGCCCGAAGTTGTATTTTATCTCTTTCACTACTTCGATTGTATCTTTTTGTATGAACTTTGATAGATAGGATAATTTATGGTAAGTATATCTATGTACATATATGAAATAGATCTCTCCCACTAGACATGATAAAGACAACTCGACAACTTTACTTAATGCATCATAAACAATAGTCACCTAAGCCTTATTTCTTCCCACTTTATTTTCTATTTTTTATTTTCGTTTTTAAATTCAACATTTATTGAGTTCTTATTTTTATTTGATTTTTCAATTTTTATAACTTATAAAAACTACATTGATTGGTTTTTAATTTCAACTTTTTCTTTTTTATCATAATCTGATTTATCAACTCTATGTTTTATTATTTAACTTTAATTAATAATAAAAATTATAATCAATATAATTTATTTTAATTTCTTTAAAAATAAAATATTTTTAAATGTATTAAATATACTTTAAATTTAGAAATATCTTAAAACACATAAATTTGAAATATTTTAGTAATTAAAATATACGCTAACAATGAAATATTAATTTATAAATAAAATTTTACTTACTAAATTATTTATTTTAAGAAAGTATAATAAATTTTTCACTAATAAAAATTATATGAGATATTAAAATAATATTATTTACTTAATTAATTCATAAAATTAATTTATCTTTAAGTCAAAAACAAAAATCACAAGTAAAAGAAAGAAATAAAACAAAACAACTCCTTAATAATTGAAATTGAATTGTATAATACGATAGACATTATGTAGAGAAGATCAAATGATACGTATTTACCAAACATGAATTTGAATACCTTTAACTAAATTATAGTACTACAAATAAATAGAATAACAAAATAGGAAGGAGAATAAAAAGTAGGAATAAGAATAGGAATGAAATTATTAATTATGCTTGTTGGGTATATTATTAAACAAAGTTAATACTTATGTTAATATTTGGTATTAAATATAAAAAATGATAATGAAAGCTCTTTTACTCTTATTTAGTTATTATATAATTTATTTTGTACATAGTTAATTGAAATATTTATTTTGTTAATAAAAATTTTCAATAATTTATAAAATTATTAATTTTTAAATAATTACAGCTAACTTTTATGATAAGAATAAAAGTATCAACGATAAATAAATCAATAATTAATTAATGGATTAATATAAAAGATAATTTTGTTTCTCATAAGAATCTTGATCATGTCTTTATAATATTTTGATAATAATTTATAATATTATGATAATATCTTTTATGTCTTATTTTTTATTTTTGATATCTTTTTAAGTGTCAAAATTGGAATTATTTGTAAGTATTTTCAATTTCAACGTACATTAAGTGGAATATTATTATAAACTTGTTATCCAAAGAAAATCTGAATGGCGAAATGTATCGAATTGCAAATTGATGTAATAATTACCGAAAATGATTAGTTTAACGGGGGAAATTATTGTACGAAAATGAACCGTTTTATCGTCTAATCAAACATCGAACCATCCCAATCTCATGATTATAGATAATTAAGAAAACAGAGAGTAATCATTAAACAAAGGAATTGTACGGGCCCAGGCTCCAGAGTCCAGATGCCAAACAACCTCGTAGAGAAGAATTAAAAATTTAATATACTTTGTATTAAGTGATATCCATAACAAATTAACAGGACAGAAGCGCACGTGACCACCTGCCCGCCCAGAAAAAGAGCGTGTGAAGTTGTTGGCCCACGTGCGCTCGTGTGCACAGCAATTAGTGTTTTGTCTTTGAGAGTCGGGTCAGTGAAACACACTGAGACACCCAGGGCTGCAGGAAAAGGTGACTTTTAGACGTCTTTTTGGTCGCGTGGGGCTAACTTATAATCAACCTTGTACAGCGAAAATCAAAAGGGGATAAAAGTAAAATGATTAGTTTGAATTCTAACTTTTGCATTAATTTAAATTCAAATATTTAACTAAAATTCAACTGGTAAGAGAGACTCACAAACTTTGCTCTTTTGTACTCGAATATATGTGTTCAGAAAATTCATATACCCATAAGTTCCTTCTATGTTCCACTCTTCGTCGAGAAGATATGGACTAAATATAGGTGTTCATCGAGATTTGGTTATAAGCAACTGAGAATTTGTCAAGTAATGTTCCACTATCCATAATAGGGTATTTGTGAATAGTCCCAAACCTCTTGCTATGAGCTGTAATACATCATGTTTAGGTTATAATTCAGTGCTGATTCTGTACAATTTTTAGTTGATGAATAATCTCTACAATCATGTAACTTGAATAATCTATACAATCATGTAACTTTCCTAGTTTTTTAAAAACTTTTTTTATATAGTTTCTTATGTTATATATATATATAGACACTAGAACAAAACTAAATTTTAGCTACTTTTTCTTGCGATGATTTTAAAATCATTGCTAAAAGTCAGTTTTTGGCGATTTCCAAATCCTTCACCAAGAGTCCAACTTTTCACGACATTTTGCCAATCATCGCAAAAGGGGCAACATTTTGCGACGGTTTGAAGATTTTGTTGCCAAATGTCGAACATTTAGCAACGATATGAAGATTTCGTCGCCAAACGTCAAATTTTTGGCGACGATTCTCCTAACTGTAATTAAAAGTTGAACTATTGGCGTCTCCAAAAGTTAATATTAAAGATTGTTTATAATCGTCCTTAAAGGCTATGTACATTCGCCACGATTTTCGAAAATTGTCGCCAATCAGTGCACAATTGGTAATGTTTTCTGAAATTGTCGTCAAATGTTTCAACATTTTTAAAAATTAAATGAAAACGGCGTCGTTTTAAATGAAAACTAGCTCCATCTTCGTTCTTTTTCTTATGCTGTCGTCTTCCTCTGTATTTTGTGTTCTCTCCTTGTGTCTGCCATCGTCGTCATCGTCTTCCATCACCTGCCATCTTCGTCGTTGTCGGTTTAGGTATGTATTCCATCCTTTGCACTCTAGTTTTTTTTCTAATGGCGATATTGTTGTATTTAGGTGTTGTTTTCTGTTGGACTTTGTGTTTAATTCATTTGGGTTGTGGTTTTCTTGATGATGAATGTGTGTTCTCATAATAATGAAGATGGTAAGAAGGTAGTGCGTCTAGAATAGGTTGATTGAAGCAAAATATGGATTAGGAAGATTATTTGAGTAATGCCTATTAAGTCTTCGATGAAAATTCTCTTAGAGATTATTTTTGTGTTGTGATTTCTAATTTATGCATTTTCTTCCGATTGAAAATTTCTTGCTAGTTACCATATTAGAATGAGATGTTATTGCCATTGAACTCTAGGAAGACATGTTCCCTAACTCCCAAAAGTTGTTTCAAAGTTCCACATCACTGTGTTTGACTCACATCCATACCTCATTACTTGAGTCCTAGTAACTTACGTGATTACTTTTATCTTTTGTTCCACTTTTCTTTAGAGCAAAAATTTCTTACTTGTACGATTGCTTTTAGCTCTAACTATGGAATTATAAGGATCTTTAATATCAACTTTAAAATATATAGTCTATCTAAAAACAACATTACCTAATTTCTTTAGGTTGTATTCACATATGTACTTGACGACTTTTATATTGGGTTCATGCTTTTTATTCTTAGCATACTCAATTTCATTGTTTGTTTGAATTAAAACTTATTATGTCAACTTCTAATAAGTTATCATTATGTTATTTAGATCTTCGTTGTTCATCATTCGTCATCTTCACTGGCTTGAATTATGTAAAGTTGTAAACAGTGAAGATGAAAATGAGTCTTAGTCATTAATATTTTTATTTTTTATTTTGTATATAAGTATTTTTGAAATTATAATTAACATCTTGTACATATCAAATTTAATAATATTTTATTTTATATACAATGTTTCTAATTTTCAATTAATTTTTATTATATTTTTGTATAATAAATTATACAATAAAAATCTAAATATTACATATAATAATATGGATTAAAAATGTCACCAATAATTATAATTAACATAATATAACATTTAGTTATAATGTACATTAAAAATTTGACTACATTTTACAAAAGTAGCTAAAAAAATTTGGCTACGTTTTAAAAAATATAGCTAATAACTTTTAGCTATGAAAACAAAGTGTAGCAAAAAGGTTATTGGCGACGATTTAGCAGCACGTCGCCTATAGTTTTTCACCACGAAAATAAAACGTAACAAAAAAATATTAGCAACAATTTGTGAAAATCATCGCCTATAATTTTCTGCTACGAGAATTTTGCGATGTTTTTGTGATGAATGTAAATCGTCACTAACAATTATTAGCGATGATTTTTTCGTCGTTAAAAGTGTCTTCTATTGTAGTGAGAGAGAGAGAGGATAATGCATACAATTGAAGTAATTTTCAAATCAACATTTTTTATATCTCAAAATTTGTCTTTCTTATGATTATATGGTACCAGACCAGTAATAAATCAAAGTACTCTTTTGCTTTGAATATGATTTTATATTGACTCTTCAACTATTGCAATCAATTTCTTACTTGCATTGTATGTTATTTGGTATCAACAAACTCTGTCTTCAACATTCAATAATTTTCTAGTGCAATCTACACATCTTGTAATTCCATGGAATATGAAAAATTCGACTCCACATCTGTTAAGTTTAATGGGAAGAATCATCCTCTTTGAAAATCTTATTTTCAAAATTTTATATAAAGAAAAGAATTGTCTAAAATTCTAGATAGGTTATTGTGTGAACTAATTGATAATAAAAAGGCTAAATGAAACACAAATAATACTAAAATTGTTATTTAGATTATAAATTTTAAATAATACTAAATTTGTTATTTATATTTCAAATTTTGTTGAAATAGAAATTGCTTTAAATTTGAGATTGTTTAATACTACTACTATGATTTGGGCTCAACTTGAAAAAGTATATTCTCAAACTAACCAGGCTAGACAGTATGAAATTGAATATTGTTGGGAAATCGGGTCGGAATCTGATCCCGACTGCAGTGGAATATTTATGAAACTTTTTCGTAACCTTTGATTTCCTGAAAATCAAGATCTTTTTAAATCTATAAAATGATTAACACAAATCATAATAAAGCGGAAACTTAATTTGTACTTTATTTCGAAACTTGATCTTTATCTTATTGTATCCCTCGAACCATTTCCGAAACCAATTTGTCTCTACCTTCTTAGCTGCACAAGAGTCCGACCTCTAATAGTATCCACAGAATAGGTTGAGAGAACTATGTACCTCTTACAAAGAGAGTTAAGTAAGAAGTGCTAGCTCCATTAGAGCCTAAACCTATTTATAATAGGTTTTGGACATTTTAGTAATTTAATTAAAATTAAAATTTAATTTTAATTAAACTTTAATTAGAATTACAAATAATTCTAATTAAATACCAATTATGCCCAAATTAAATTCAATATCTTATATTGATCCTTATTAATTAAATATCTTATATTTAATCATTAAGTTTCTTAAACTTTACAATGAAGTCCAACTTGATTAAATTAACTTTGCTCTCTTCAACCCTTTCTTTACGTGAGACCCATTAGGTTTCCAAATACGTCGGCAATGGTTATATATTATAATTATGATTCATAATTAGAATTATAAATCTTTAATTCTTTAATTAAACAATTTATAATCATAGATCAAGATTGGTGTCTAGCAATACGTCATGACCACCCAAATATTTAGAAATGTCAAAGTGGTTTTTACTAACCTTTCTGTGCATGATTTTTTCGTATAATTCAATCATTTCATCAGACAATGTTTCGATAAGACATAGAGTATGAAATTAATGTCTACTCTATTTTGAGTCCAACCATATTAGTTCTCTGCCATTAGTTATCGATTCAATTAATGACATTTGTAAACTATTTATAAAACGTCATTTCACCTTGGCCAAGGATTTTCCAAATCAATACTAATAAAAAATAACGAAACATTCTCCCTAATTACTTTAGGGTGATACATCATATCTTGATCACTCAACTACCTCAATATAGTTCATACTACATCTAATGACTACCGATTAAATGACCCATGATTAAATAGATCATAAGCAGTATCAAAACATAGCAATCCCTATACAAGATAACTTTGGTGACCTCAAGTCAAAGGATCACTTATGCAATTATCACAATGAGAATTCCATAGACATACAAGTAATGTTTCAAATGGATTTCTCATGTCGGGTTTGTTCAGTGAATTTATGCTCTAACAAGAACCCACACGTTTGTTTAAATATCTTTGTACTTTGGCCTATGAGATCGACTACTTCTTTCATAAGGAAAAACATAACGTGTGCTAATCTTTTTGTATTATATTAATGGTCAATCTTAACAGAACAATGTCCAGGAACAATTTAGGGATACTACATAAATGCAATATGAATCTCATAATTATATTCTCATTATAATTTCATTTGCAATGTACAATTATCCCATGGACTTTATCATATACATCTAAACATGTACAAGATAAAGAATGCCTTTAAATAATTGTAACTAAACTACAACTAAAGTGATTGGCTATAAGGCATAAACCAACAAATATATGATTGCTAAACTCACTCAAGTTGATAAGGACTTAAAGGCCTTTTACTCTAAATTGTTAGGGTTCTGGATTAAATTAGATATGACATCCTTAAGTTTTATTCATGATTATATTTTTTAAGAGCTAAAGAAAAAAAGAGATAGGAGTAGAATGTTTTAAATTCTTATGAAACTTAGACCTGAATTTGAAATTGCTAAAGCCAATATCATTAAACAAAGATTAATTGATATTGATCCAATTTTAGGATAACTTTTTCGAGAGAAAACCCAACTTTAAACTTAGGTTAACTTGGATGTTAAAACTAATTATGTTGATGTTGTCTTTTATCTCCTTTTCGCAAACCTCATATGAAACATTCAATTGCAAAAGAAGACAAATAAATACGATTATTATAAAAAGAAAGGGGATGTAATTCTTAAATTTCGATTATTGTAAATATTAGTTTATGCTCTACAATCAATTGATTTGATTGTAGTTTAGAGAAAATTATTTAAAGGCATTCTTTATTTTGTACATGCTTATATGTATATGATAAAGTATATAAGATAATTATACATTGCAAATGAAATTATAATGAGATTATAATTATGAGATTTATATTGCATTTATGTAATATTGTAACATCCCGTTACCCATGTTAAGGCTTAAATATTAAATTATGAGAAATTTATGTGGAATTAGGAAAAAGCACATCATGCATAAGTTAATTATGACATACATATTTATTTTGCACATTCATATGATTGTAGATGCATTCATTGGCATTTCTGGGTAAATTTGATTTAGAAGTGGAAATTGTGGATTTAATTGAAATGTATTAAATGTAATTTGGCAATTTTTGTACATTTCGGATATTTTGAAATTTTTGGTGAATTATTTTGAGCTGAAAA
>JAOTBA010000204.1:11987239-12006143 GCA_025629845.1 Erythroxylum squamatum
TTTTTTTTTTTGTTTTATTTTTAAATTTAAATTTCTAATTAAATTTTGTTTAATTAACAATTACAAACCCCCCCCCCCCCCTTTTCATTGCGTGACTACTAACGTCTGAATTCTTCGTGGGAACGATCCTGACTTTTCACTACTACATTAATTTGTGTTGCATGAAGTTTTTTTATATTTGGTTGCAAGCGACAGCATTCACCAATTATGATTCTTAAGCTTAAGTGATCTTCCCAAACTACCCCTTATGCAACTTACCACCTTAACACCTTAATTCAAATCACCTAAATTACATGATCTTACTCACATTAACATGCTTATTAACTCTAACACACATTATTTTGGCAAGACCCCAAAATTAGTCTAATCATGCTTATTTACCATTAAAAAATTCAAGGGTCAACAATGCGATTTAGATCAAGACGTTCATCACTAAATTTGAAGTGGTTCTTAGCATTGTTAAACCTATAGTATTGTACTATGACAACAATGGCAACATTGCACAGGTAAAAGAACCAAGGTCTCATAAATGGTCCAAACATGTACTCAGAAAGTTTAAATTGATCAGGGAGATAATGGAGCAAAAAGACATAATATTGGAACGAGTTTTCACTGAAGAAAATCTTGCAGATCCTCTCACTAAGTCATTGTCTCAAAAGAGCCATAATAGACATATAGAAGGATATGGTATTGGATACATAGGTGATTGCTTTAGCGCAAGTGAGAGATTGTTAGTTTATGCCCTTGTAGCCAATTAGTTTGTTGCAATTTTATGTATAACATTATTATTTAATTAATAAAGGCGTTCTTTATCTTTATATATTATATTAATTACATTTGATGTTTAATACTAAAGGTAAAATCCCTAGAATAATTACTGTATAATTGAAATTATGATCAGATTATAATTATGAGATTCAATTTGCATTATGTATTATTCCCAAATTGTTACTAACTATAGTTTCCTCAAGATGGGATATTAATGAAATGGTAAAACTAGCACACATTATATTTCTTTTTTATGAAGAAAGTATTTGACATCATATATTAAAATATAGAAATATTTAAACTAATGTGTAGGTGCTTATTAGAAAATAAGTTCATTGAACTGACTCGATTATGAGGATCCTAAATCGAATATTACTTATGTGTATATTAATTTTGTTATTATGATGGTTATAGATCCCTAAACTTTTTTTGAAAAAAAAATAATTGATCCCTAGACTTAAGATTACTAGAGTATATCATGTGGAAATTACTGTATTTTAACGCTACTTATGACCTGTCCTATTTAGGGTAATTCATTCGATAATACTTGGATAAAATATGAATTATATGGAGATAGTTGAATAAGTCAATAAAGGATTCGTCAATCTAAAGTAATTAAAGAGAATGTTTTAATGTTCTTGATTAGTAGTGGTTTAAAGAATTCTCTAGCTAGAGTGAATTAACATTTGAAAAGGTATTTTCAAATATCAATTTTAAATCAATAATTAATTAGCAAGGACGAATATGATTCGATTCAAAAGATTATATACTATATCCATATTATATCCAATTGGAACATTGCATGCTGAAAGGATTTGTCAAATATCAATTTTAAATCAATTACTAATTAGCAAGGACGAATATGATTGGATTCAAAAGAGTATATACTATATCCATATTATATCCAATTGGAACATTGAATGCTGAAAGGATTAAATTATACATCATAACCATGCATAGACATCTTAAGTCAAATCACTTTGGCATTCTTGATAGTTGAGTGATCATGAAATGTTACTAAATGTCAATCTTGTTCTATGATTATAAATTGTTTAACTAAAGAATTAAAGATAAATTAAAATGAATATTAATTTAATGTATAATTATTGTCAATATATTATGGACCTAATGGGACACACATAAAGAGCAGCTTAAAATAGAAAATTCAATTTCAATTAAGTTGGACATAATTATAAAGTTTGAGAAATTTTAGGGATCAAATATGAATTATTTGATTTTATTAAAATTAAATTAATTATGATTAGAGTGTAAATTTAATTATAATTGATGTATTTAATTTTAATAAAAATTAATACTCTAGTGCTTTTTTTTATATAGGAATAAGCAATCATCTCAAAGAGTTAAGTGTTTTTTATTGCTCTGTGAATACTATTAGATGTTGGACATGTGACTAGCTCATGGTTGACACATGAAAAAAGTTTTGAAAAGATTTCAACAAGAATATCGAATTAGGTACAATTTCATATCTATGGTTTGAGTTTTTTTTCAAATTATTCAATTATTAGAATTCAATCGAAAATCATAAAATTATATTTTTCCGTTACACCCGTGATTTGATCATGGTTGGTTTCCTAACACATGTTACATATATTGATGCTAAGTTAATTTTAATATAAAATGAATATTTATCTATTAAAAAATAAAAATGAAATTCGTATTAAATTAAAAATGTTTTAAAAATCATTAAAGAACCGAGTTCTATGGCCCAATACCCAATCCAATCAACAAAGTGATAACTCTAAAGTCTAAGCCCATCTGTTAACAATACTTAGTTCTTTAAAATTCTTACCTTTTTGGGGATTTTAAGTCTCCAAACTATTAAATGAATATGATAACACCACCGATAAATCACTTGCTACATTTAGAATAGGTAAAAAAGAGAAGGGAGAAATTAAAAATAAATAAAATTGAATTAAATTAAAATATTATTGAAAATTTAAATTTCCTCTTATTTTATTCAAATTTTTTATATCCTTCATTTAAAAAAATAATATACATAACACATCATGTATGTCGGTTTAACCAAAATTTTTAATAAAAATATAGATTGTACTAGTTTAATATAAAATAAAATTTTATGTATTAAAATAATTTTAAAATATTGGGTTTATATTAATTTTAAAATTTTCTTTTTCCCTTACAAGTATGTCTAGAAAACACACATCAAAATTTAGTGAGTGATGCAAAACATGTTATTCATATAGTGGTTTCTTTTCTAAGTTTAAGATTTTCACTGAATAAATCAAGGCAAGTAAGAATATCCAGGCTTTTAGGGGCCTGCATTGAAGGATCAACGTGCAAAGCAGACTGAGCCCAAGTTATTACGGATGAATGATCAGCTGAAGCTAATTTGCAGATCAAGTCATGAATTGCCCTCAAATACGAAATCCAGTCCAGGACCTTTCTGTTTCACAGCCCAAGTTCAATTTACAGAAGATAAAAGGGTGTAATTTCACAAAAAAGGGGAGGGTATTTGAATAATTTATGTACTTGTTTATTTTACATGCAATTATGTTCGTAGGCATTTCAGTACCTCTTCACTTAGGTTTATACACAATATAGTAGTTTTGCATACTAAATATAAAGATAGGAATAAGGAAGTGAGAATAGTAGCTAGGCAACATTTCAATAGAACCACGACATAATGCAGTCCTAAGTAAAGGGGTTTGGGTAAACTAAGCTAAAGGAGCTTTGGCGTATCTTTTAGAGGTTGGTTGAGTTTGCTTTAATTAACATTATCATCAGAGACTAGGATGTTTCTTATTAGCCTATTAGACCATGGTTTGTGACTTGGAGCATGGGCTTTTATTATTATAGTGTGATTAGTGTAATTGGGGGCCATTCTTAGATTATTATTATTATTGTATTAGGATTAGAACTTGAAGCTTAAAACTAGACTTGGGTTCCTTTCCAACCTAATTGCTGGAAGTGCGAGGAACAAAAGGGAAGAAAGCAAAAAGTAGATTCCCACTTCCACATGTGTTGTTTATGAACGTGTTTAGGTTGTCTTTTTGGACCATTCCATTAAATTTCTCAATTTCATTTGCCATTGATGACGATTATCATTAACACAAACTGCATATCCTAACGTTTTAAAAGCACTAACATTTAAAACTGGTGATAGGTTCAACTGGCAAGCTATATATATATATATACGTCTTAATCTTTGATCTTACCATCAAGTCAACTATATATATACTAAATTGTGTACTATACAAGGTTGAAGTTTTTGTGTTTTTCATCCACAAAATTCTCATTTCATGTATAAAAAAACAGAAGGAAATTAGCAAGAGGTCGTTGGCTGTGTGGATAAAGGACAGAGGAATGGTAATCGATCATGGTTACCTGCAGATTGTCTACTTTGTTTAGATGTTTTGATAATACCTTCTTAATCTTTTCTTAGTAGGATTACAATGATACTAATATATAGTAAGTACTAGCTAGGTCCTTTATACCTCGACGCTTCGCATCAATTACACACATAGAAAAGTAGCCAATTGCATGAATGCATAATGTTTGGTATCTTATCTATTTTTTGCTTTGCTTAGATAAGGTGAAATTTACAGGCAAATAAGTTGGTCATTAGCAACTCGATTTTTAAAGAGAACAAAAAGGAAGTCCTCTTTAAGGTCGTAGGGCAAATGATGGTGAGAAAAGAAAGGAACTAAAAGTGGCATGAATTGCGAATAGACCGAATTGTGGATTGAAGAAATACCCTCGCCACTAACTTTAGAAAATAATACAAAGTTTTAACAAGAAACAAGCCATTTCAAGTAATGACGAACGTGGGGCCAAAACCTGTCCTAAGATCAGAAAATTAGGGTTCGGCTACGACATGTAGTGGGGTCCATTGAGAAACAAAGAAATCTTGTCAGCAACTTGAAGCAAGTCACAAAGGCCATTTATTGCCGAAAGAGAATAAATGAATAATTCAAAGGAAGGAAAGCTGTTGGCGGAAGTAAGCGATAAGCATGGAGAAGTTGAGCTCATGAAGTAAAAAGACTCTCCTTTGGGGGTCCTTTGTCATGTTGTTGGGTGTCACTGTTTGTTTATACTTTATACATACCTGCCTAAATCTAACCTTATGAAACTCTCCCTTGCTTTAAGCTACCTGTAGAACAATACCACATTTCCCTAACCCTCCATCTCCTTGTCACTTGTTACAACAGAGAATAATTTAGTCAAAAAGCTCATCATCTCTTATCTCAGATTCTGTCCCTATGGTGGTGTGTGATTGGGAACCAAAAAGATTGTCTAAAAAGCTGCTTTCTTCTTGCACTATTGCCGACCATCTTCCGAGGCTGTTTCAAAGTATGTTAAACTATCAAACAAACAGTAGGCCCCCGATATGGAGGAAGAGAAATTGGTAAGAAAAAAAAGAGGCTGAAAACGGTATCTGCAAACACCTCAGGTTTTCAGAACTTGGTTGGAGTATTGGAGGTGAGGTTAAAAAGGGAATGGAAAGGAAAATTTTGGACAAAAACATTAAAAGGTACACGTCAGGCATTACGAAGAAGCAAAAGATGGACAGGGGAAATTTTGTAAAGCGTAATAATGGGTATCGAACTTTTGATAACCATAAAAAGCAAGTAGAAGCAAAGTACCTAAACCTCTTTTTTTGGGGTATCAAGAAAGTCTTAAATTGTTATCCAAAAGGCAGAGCACTCAGAATCGAGTGAAAGAAGAAGAAACAGAGAAGCAAACAGTTTGGTTTAACCGATATAACGAACACGAACAAGAACAAAGACTTGGACGGCATAAACATGCTTGGGCTTCCATTAGATCAACAGTTATACAGTTACATTGGGCAGAAAATTTTGGCCGGTTATTTGTCGAAGAAGAAAATGTAGGCTGAGAACTGCAAACGGTTTCCTAACACCGAAAAAAGAAAAAGTTACAGAATCTAACAATCATGTTCTACTACCTCAGCGAAATTGTGAGCTTTCTTAATAATTTAAGGTAAACATACAGCCTCTATGCAGGTCTGTGTCTTTTGAGACCCGCTTTGCCGTCGGATTTTAAAGCACCACTAGAATCACCGTCCGAAGAAGCTTCCATGGATTTGGTGAAGGAGCTTGAAAGATCAGCATAGAGGTCAACAACCCTCCTGATGTTGTTGTTGAGCTCCCTAATTAGGCCCACATTTCTACCCAGGTTGTCAGGGATCTTTGATTCGTGGTTCTGGTTTATCTCATTGATGAGTAGCCTATTCTGATCCAGAATGTTCTGTACCTGAACGAAGTTCTTCTGAAATGTCTGTAAGATCTTGCCATCCATCTGGGTGCCATTGCCAAGTCCTGAGAATGTGTCGCCCTCCATTTTAGTTTTTTTCCTTTTCTGGACCAGAATTCCCTATAAAATCATAAACCAATCCTGCATCTAGAACAACCAAAAAGATGAAGACTTTGTGAGGAAGAACAAAAGGAAGATGCGATTGGGTTTGATACACTGTACATCTATATATATATATATATATATACACATGTTAATAAAAACCCATAATCATATCTACCTATCTAGACATGGCTGCACTATCCAAAGCCCTAGACAGCACATGAGGAACTTGGAATTGTTTTTTATGTCGTTTCTAAGCATATGAGACAAGGGTATGTAGGAGAAATCATGACCTCAATGGGTTCCACTTTTAACCCAGGGATCAAAATCAAATAACAAGAACCTATAATAACAATAATAATAACGGCAATTATTGTTATTGAATATGGTGAGATGTAAAAAAGCAGATCCCGTTTCCGTAAAAGGGGACCTTTTCCATGTGTAATGAGAAAATGCCCACCGAAAAACTCAGTTTAAGAGGAGAATTTCTAAAGACCAAAAGAGGGCAGTCAACGACGCAGAGAAGACGATGCCAGTGAGATGCGTACTACCGCTGCAGAGGTAACATCATTAACCTCATATTTGAAAACAAACCAATATAATTAAGTAATGTTCGTATTTTCTTAAAATCAAGAGTACTGGGAATTCAACCGTACAAGGAAAAACCTGCAGTCATTGAAGCCTGCACAAAATTTCTGAAGTGGAAAAAGAATCACTAAAAATAGTTTCCCGTAAAGAATTAAAACAGCTAGCCCAGCAAGCGCAAGAAGATCTTCATAGGAAAAATAACTTATATCAAATACTCACATATCATACACTATCTTGAAATACCCAGATTGAAAAAAAAACATCAAAGACCACCGAAACAACCATATCCTGCGGATAACATCAACAGTGTTTTAAGTGTAAAAGTTAGGATACCAGAAGTGGAAAAAAAGATGATAAATTTAATGAACTCATAAACCGAAGAAACCAGTAAATTTCAAATAAGAACAGAAAAACTAGAAAAGGGAAAAAAAAGAAAGAAAGAAAGAGTATAAGTATTATTATTGTTATTATATGTAACCTTTAAACTTTTGTTTTTATTGTGTTTGGATATAGAAATAGTACTAAACATTTAATGGTTAAGCATATATACACAACCTCACCTTGAAAATCTGAAACATTATATTCTGGAAAAGAAGACAGTGATTTGGAGAAGACGAGGGGGGTTAGTTCCGAGGAAAAGATGGGCGATACGTTTAAACTGAATCTAGAGAGCAAAGGGTGTCCAGTCTCTGGTCTGAATTATGCTGATCTTTAAGTAAGAGAGAGAGAGAGAGAGAGAGAATATGTAGATTTGACAGTCACGCTCGGACCATCTCTGTGTCTAAATATACATCACTTTATTTTAGCTCTACAAAGTCCAAACAAACATATGTCTAACTGTTAATTTCGTAATTTATTTATGCTCAGATCCGATGCATGATTTCTTTCCTGGACACGTGGCATTTTCTATTGGAAACTAAAATAGCTGAGCGTTGTACTTTGTAATGCTAATTATGGTATCTTTCTCATGCTTCCTTCGTAGGAAGTCTTTATATTAGCATCAATGTTTAGCCATTGCTAAGGTTATATTAGTATCAAGTAGTGAAAATATTACATCCGTCATTTGGAAACAACCTCTTTATTAATTAAAGACAAAGATATATATTATAGCTCAATTTGCAATTTTAAAATGATCTCTTATGTAATAAGCAAGATACTTTTAAAGAGTCTTCCTCTCTATTAACCTGTTTATTAAACTTGGTCAAATTAATTTGGGCCCTAATCTCAAGAATCGTAGTCCAGTTCTTAAGATTTTGTTATTAAATGCATATGTTTTAAATTTTATTCCTTTGATAGAGTTGCCATGGGCGTAATAGTAATTTCACTCAAGGCAAACGACTACGAGTTTTGTCGGGTACTCTTCGTATTGGCCGAGATGGGGAACCCGAACTTCCAACTTCATATACTTTGGGATTCATTAATTAAAAACCGAATCCTGACAACTGTTCTGGGCCAATTAACAGGGGACGCGTATACAATTAGGCTCGGGAACCTACAGGTTCAGCTACCGAACCTATCTAGATTCCCTAGCCTGGATGATAAGAACTATGTTAACGTTCATGTAAAAAGACATAGTGGGTCCCAGGAACTAGCATCAGCATCACAGGATTTATTCGTGCATCTGCTATGAACGATGGTGATCTTGGAGGTGATCATAGGGTGTAGGATGTGGGGGCCATATTAGGATATTGATCAAGCCACTCAAATCAAGCTGTTCATATATTTTAACCATTAACAAGATCACATAACTAAACCAAAATGCACCAAATTTGAAACGAGTAAATGTGACTTTGAATTTCCAAATGTTCTATTCATATAACTTTAAAAAAAATTACAACCTTAGAAAATATATAAATTAATATTTTTACCAAATATTTTTTACACATTTTATTGAAAAGGTTGACATTTTACCTAAAATTAAGAAAATTTAATTATTCTTTTGAAAATAATAAATTAATTAAACTTTATAATTTTTTGACGAAGTTTAATTTATTTTCGTAACAAAAAAATTAACATCTCAATTAATTACTTAGTATTTGTTTAATCAAAGATTTTATAAAGTAAAAATTTTTCCTATATATTTAATGACGTATTTTATGTGTATATTATTTATTTGAAATACAAAATATTCAAGTTCTCTTGAAAAATATTTTTAAAATTTTAATAAACTTATTTTATATTTGTATAATATTTAATGGTTAGTTAAATGTTTATACGCCTTATTTATTCTAAAAATGCTATTTACAAATTTTAATTTGGATAAATAAATTTTATAAGAATAATTAGAACTGAATGGAATTCATATTAATTAATTTGGTGTGATTTAAATTTTTATATTGTTTCATCTTATTTAGGAATAAAGATTATTTATTAATAATTTAATTTATTTTCTTCAAACTAGGATAAGTTACATACTCTAATTTTTGTGGAGAATACTTAAGAGGGTTAATCACAATACACCCTGATTTGATTTGATTTGATTTTTTATTTCAGTTATTATATCCATTTAATAATTAATGGATATAAATATTAAATATATATAAATAGCATTAGAGAGAGAGTAAATGCTGAGGACAACGATATCCTACGCCCATGTTTCTGTCACGCTAGTACTGTGACCTATCTGTGTCATTCTCTCTCTTGCTTATATCATGAACACCACATACACGGCTTAGGAATGTCCAAGGTTTCAGAGGCAGCGTACCAAAGGAATGAGATGTGTGGCCGTGACAAACTAATTAAGTAAATACAGCTTAATTAAGTTGATAATAATCATATCCTACTTTTATTTTATATAAATATATATTTGAAATAAGACAATAATTCATCAATTATATATTTTAAATAAATAATTTAATTAATTAACAACTTAAAATTAAAAGATATATTTAATTTAAAGGGTCGATAGTTAACTATAAAGTAAGATAAATTTATATCCTTAACATAAAATTTTGTGAAGTTTTGAAATTTAAACCTAAAACTTCAAGTATTAAACAATGTTTTAAAAATAGACCGAATATCAAACCGGTCAAAGGAAAGGTTTAAGGTTTAAAGATTCAACCGATGATAAACCGCTATAAAACTAATATATAATAAATAAAATTAAAAATTAAAAATTAAAGACTAAGTAAAAAAATAAAATATTTTAAATTTTGATCAACAAATACTAATATTTTTAATATCACAAAAATTAAAATTTATATCTTCATTTGGTATTTTAAAATTTTACAATTTATTTTAAACACATTTTCTACTATTATATGAAAGTACCAAGGCCACAATATGAACAATAATAACAAGAGTAAAGAGGCTACAACAAGAAGTTGATACAATTTACATTATTATAAGATCCTTTACCGTCTCTGTGTCCTGACGTGGTTGCTCAGATCAAAACCCACGTTTATAAGATCCTTTACCGTCTCTATCCCGTGGAGCTCATTGATTTTTAATCCGGCGGATTCCCATTGCATGCGCGTTGCCCTCCGGATGCTTTCGGAATCCGGCCGACCACTGCGGTTTTGATGCTCGATTCCTAGGTCGCTGGTCCGGGGTGTGCCTGGCTCATGCACACCTACGTATAGAGCTCTCTTCCCCTGCTGCCGTGTTGCTGTGGCCTGCCTCCTTGGGCCGCCAGAGCCCTTCCCCACTTTCAGTCCTTTTTGCCTTCGTGGGTTTTTTTTGTTTGTTTGGCCTGTGGCCTTTATGGGTTTTCTTTTATGTGGCCTGTGGCCTCTGTGTATTTGGGTTGTCCTTTTGTTGCTCTTTCTCTTTTGCTCTTGTTTTGAGGTATGCCCCTTTGACTTTGTAATTTTTTTCAGAGTAATACAATTCTATTTTTACTCGGAAAAAAAAAAATACATTATTATATCAAAGCACTAAGTCGTGAGAGAAGCAAAACAATAACAATAAAATTAAGAGGGCAAAATAGTAGTTTAATGAGAAGCTTGTAACGCTTTGACAAACAAGGACCATTCTTTTCCTAAACTGACTGGTCTCTTCTATAGTCATGTACAATAACAATCTACCAAAACCAATTATTCTTGCGTTTAAGGTTTTTGAGAGTCTGTTTTCAAGCATCACCATGTTTTTGTCTGAGAAAAGTAGAACAGAGAAACAGAGAGAGATTGAGAGATTGAGAGATGTTACTTGCCCTTGGTTCAGTTTGCTTCGAAGAGACTGTTTTCGATCTCAAAACCTACTTTTTGCCTTGCGATAAAGCTAATCCCTTCATCGAATCCTATAACGAGTTCATAAAAAATTTGTAAACACTGCATATTAAGTTTCGAGTCTTCGGATTTCTATAACAGAGACTGATGATTAAAGTTGTGTGTTGTAGAGAAGTTTAGTTTTGAGACCGAGAAGCAGAGAGTTGAAGGAGAAAGAATTAAAAGAAAGGTTCTCGAGTGTTGAAAATGGATGTGAAAGATCATTGGCATTCAAACAATATATGAAGGGAAGGTCCAGAGTTAGAGAGAGAAATAAAGAAGATGTTGCTTTCGTTCGGCGGGGGAGAACATGAAATCGGTTCTTTACGGTTCAGAGAAAACCGACCGGTTTATTATTTAATCAGCCTGTTTTCAATCATAGAGGTTAAAAATAAAAACCGAACTAAAAATCAGTCCGATTTATACGTAACTCGGTCAAATCAAACGATTCGGTTTAGTTTGGTCTTTATATCATTGCTATTAATCTTTAGGGAGTAATTTTAAAAACATTTTAAGAATAAAGTCCCGCTAATATGCAAGATTTGGGAAGTTCAGTAATAATAGTTTAAATTAATCTTAATTGAGAGGTGTTTCTAAGATATATATATATATATATATATATATAAATATATAGATTACCGAAATATACATATACATATTAAAATAATAAAGTAATAAAAATAAAAATAAAAATAGACATAATATATATATATATATATAGATTACCGAAATATATATATGTGTGTGTGAAATATATATATATATATATACATATTAAAATAATAAAGTAATAAAAACAAAAATAATTACAATAAACGCAGAACAATTTAAAATAAAAATAAAATAAATCATTAAAAAATATTATCAACCAAGATATTATCTTAATTTGAATATCTATAAAATGAAAGATAAGGAATTAGTAAGTTTAAAACGCCTTCATATCATTGTATACCTGTTTGTTGTTCTAAAGGAAATTCTGTCTTCAGGACCTGAATTGGAATTTGATAAGACCGAAGAAGTGACGACTACTCTCATTACACATACATCCAAAACCAAAAATCAACTGCTACAGTGTGAAGATTTTTTTGCGTAAGATTTTTGAGCCAATTGATGAAGTCCCACTCACTCAACTTTGTCAATTTTCATTCGACATTAAATTACCCGTAAAAACTAATGGCAAACCTAAGATTGGGAACAAATCTAACCTAGACTCCCAACATTGGATTCATCAAACCTTGTTTCGGCATAAATCTAACAGTCCTCTTTTGTCGGTTTGTACGTCTCTAGCTAGTTGCAGCCCACACGAGATGGCGTCCAAGTGTGTGCAAACAAAAAGCTTATATCACTTGAACGGGTACAAACAAGATAACCTTATGCCACTATCATAGTTGAGACACCTTATAGGCTTATACCATTATCTTGATGGGCCATGCAAACTGTAGTTTTTAGCGATGAAGCCAACCTAGGGGGTGTCTGGTAGTCAAGAGAAGGGAATCAACTGCATTTTAAAGGGGCCTTGGCTGCTTTCCACGTTACATATGTAAACAAAGGCCCCCCCTTTTCAATACACCACCATTCATTCACACGACTTGGTTGCAGCGAAGTTGGTCGTTTTAAGGATATCTCTTAATATGTATTAAATTAAACTTATTACTTAATTGTAAATATATAATTTTTAAATTATTGCGAATTTTAATAATTTATTTAAATGGGATAAATTATTAAAAAATTAAGAACTTTACTTAATTTTATTTTAAAAATAATTCTAAAATATTATAATTTTTATTTTTTCCTACAAATAACATGCCATTAAATTTCCGTTAACAATACTAACGTGACTAATCATGATTAGTGACATATACTAAAATAAATAACAAAATTCCTAAAACATCAGGAAGTAAGGCTCCTCGTGATAAACATATGGTTGCCTAGTCTAATGTTTCCTTACTGCCATCAAACACCGAGAATCCACCATATCTTTTACCAAGCTTCGAGCAAAATTATTGATCCACGAGCAGCGACTTAAGTCCCTTCACTCTCTATTTTTACTTGAGATAGCACTTATCACATCACTCACCAATAACTCCTCTTTATACGACATGAATGGATAACCTGTAATTAGATGAATGACTAATGCGACTGAATATAAAAGACGAGAAATTTAAGGGGTGTGGTTGAGTGGCAGGGACTCATTCATTTTTAACTAAAGGTTAGGGGTTCGATCCTTGACTTTAGGTATGGAGCAGCCTTAAATTCTTAGACCAGCTGTCTTACCCTGTGAGGTGCCTACAAACCAGCGAGAAGATCAGCCACTAAATCCGCCGGTGGACACCCTAATCTAAAATTAAAAAAAAAGAAAAAAAAAAGGACGAGGGTGGCACAACCCTTACTCAACTAGATCCAAATCCTCTCCTAGCTAGTTGGGGCTTTAACTATAATGGGCCACCAAACCCAGCTTCACCCTTCAACCCTAATGGATCTTCCTTTAACATAGCCCATAACCATTGACTTCCTAAGCAGCACACTAACACCTCCACAAATCCTTGAAATAGCCAAGCCTAAAATCTAAACAATTTCAATAATATGTTTTTCGGTCTAAGCCCAACACCCAATGCCAAATCTGAAGGAAGTGGAGACATATGACCATTGTTTATAATGTCGTTTTGTACCAATCAATACTGGTCATAAAAAAAAAACTAATACCGAACAAGAGGGTTTTGTACTAGATTCTGGTACTAGTTCCTTTCGTTAGTACCGATCTGTACCAGACGATGACCAAAATATTGGTCAAATACCGGTCAAAATTATAAATTTAAAAAAAATTAAGAGCTTAAAATTTCTCCTATTTAAAATATCAATTACTTATACATAAAAAAGAATATGATAAATTACCCAAAAAAAAAGAATATGATAAAATTATCTATAATTTATTTAATAAATAATAATAATGCAAATAAGAATGTATTAAATAAATTTATTTATGTCATTAGACTTATACAAAATGATTATAGACTACATAACTAAATATATTAGTTTAATACTATCATATTTAATTTTCTTAAATTTTATATATTTTATATTAATAATATATTTACTTTTTAATATATACATATAAAAATATTATAATAAATTTTGAAATAAGTAAAGGAATATTTAAAATTAAATTTATTTTAATTTATAAGAAATATGAGAAAATAATATTAATAAAATAAGCAAGTATTTATTATATTAATTTTATATTATTATGATTTCTTAAGATATGATTGAAGTAAAATAAAAAATTGTATAACATAATATATTAAGAGATTATTTTGTAATTTTATAAAATTTAGAAAATATTTTATAATTTTAAAAATTTGTCCGAAATGATATTCAATATTGATCAGTATAGGTGTCGCACTGCACTAGAATCAAATCCAATAACAAGTTTAGTATGATATTCGTAACATTGCATATTATAACTTACTGTTGTTTTAGATGCTCAAATTTATAAATCTTCAGTATAGACCTTTGCACGACAAAAATGCCTTTACAATATCCTTTTTCTGCCTTGGATGTTCAGTCTCATCTAGATTCTTCTTAGTTCAAGTCCAGTAACATCACAAAGTGGTTACCACACGTAGTAGCCATTGCTTACATGACACTAGACTCTCGCCTTGTTGTATCTATCACTATATATGAAGGTTTAAATCAAGTATCATCCATATTTCCTCTACTAGTACTTTAACATTTTTCACTCATACACATTAAATTCATTTTAATAATATTTTAATTATTCCACAACTCACCACAAACTTGTTATCTGTAGCCAAATTTGTTCAAGATAACTCTTGTTTTATTGAATTTAATTTCCTTTTGAGTATATTATAAAGAATATCAAAATCAAGATATTGCTTCTCGCAGGTTCCATCCACAATAGTCTCATCACAATGAAGTTTTCTTTGCACTTCAAAAATCTAGTCGCCTTTATATCTACTCCAACGTCACTCAATTTGTGACATCAATGCCTTGGCCATACGTGTCAGTCTACATTATTTAGCTTATGAATCTTATATCATAAATCCTTGTACTTCTTGTCTTCAAGGAAAAAGTATTTGCTTTTCTTTTCTATTATCATCTCATCTTTCTACACAACCTTTACATCTTTTTCATTGTGACATTTGAGGGCCATCACCATTATTATATCTTTTCAGCTATCGTTACTTCATCATTTTTGCTGATGACTTTAGTTGAAATATATGGATATTTTTCTCAGCTTACAAATCTCACGTTTTGCCTAGTTTTTAAAATTTTAAAACTGTCATTGAAATTTTTTTTTGCTCTACAACCATTAAAACCTTTCAATGTAATAGAGCTTCTAAACTCATCAAAGACGCCTTTACTCAATATTTCACTACCCATGACATCAACTATCATATCTTTTTTTCCCCATATGCCTCAACAAAATGGTCTTGGTGAACGTAAAATCTGTCATATTACTAAAACAATACTTACTCTTCTTCTTTATACCTCTCCCTTAAGACCATCTAGTTTGAAGCCTTTTCCATTCTTGTATATCTTATTAACTTATTACCTAATCATGTTCTTCATCATAAGTCTCCTTTTGAATCATTTTTTCTTTATAAACCAAATATTTCCCATCTTCATGTTTATAGTTACATTTGTTTCCCTATTATAAGTGTTATTTGTCTTGACAAACTAACACCAAAATCTATTGCATGTGTTTTTTCTCAGCTATTACTCTCAATACAAAGGACATCCCTGCTTTAACCCCATAACTTCTAAACTTTACACCTTTCTCATGTTTGTTTGCTTAAAATATGTTTCCTTACGACACCACTTCTCTTATTATTTCATCTTCCTCTTCTTCCTCCCTTATATCCTTACTTTTACCATTTAACCCATCTTTGTCCAGTACTCCTTATATTTCCCCTATAGTTCTTTTGCCTCCATCATCACACCTCATAATCATGCATACTTATAATCAAACATGTGTTCCTCAAATCTTTTCTAACTATGTTACTTATTCTACCTTTACCACAACCCCTTATGCTCCTGGTCCTGCGTCTTTCGTTCAAATCGACAAATTTTTCCACTGATGCTAAACTATACTTGATGAGTTCAATGCTCTTTATCATAACCACAGATGTACCCTTGTTCCTCCATCATTTGATGTCAATATAGTCGGTTATAAATGATTATTTCGTACTAAAATAAATTGTGATGGTTTTATTCAACGATACAAAGTACACATTTTTGTCAAAGGATATCACTAAGCCCTAAACATTGATTACACTAACATATTTAACCCTATTGTCAAACTCACTATCATTTGCATTATTCTTACTCTTACTCTCCATCACGATAAGTCAATTCAACAACTTGATGTGAATAATGTCTTTCTTTATGATCATCTTCATGAACCAAAATTCATGTCTCATCCTCCTAGTTTTTTGGATCCTCACCATTCCACGTATATTTGTCGTCTTCACAAAGCTCTCTATGGTCTCAAATAAGCTAATAGGGCTTGGTTCCATTGATTGAATTAGAAGTTTCTTGAGCTTAACTTTGCTTCATCTAAGTTTGACACCTCTTTGTTTCCTCACATCACCCCTTCTCACATAACCATTTTTTTAGTTTAAGTGGATGATAACTTAGTTACAGGTTCACAATCCTTCATTACCTCTCTTATTTATGATCTCAACTTAACTTTGTCTATTAAAGATTTGGGACTCATTCATCATTTCCTTGGCATCAGAGCCATTACCACACCTAATGGTCTTCTCCTTACCTAAATTAAATACACTAAGGACCCCCTCCTTCATACAAGCTTTCATAAATCTAAACCTACACTACACCCATTACCTTTACCCTTCTTATATCCAAAAACTATGGCCATCCGCTTCTTGATTCTGTTGAATATCGTAGCATTGTTGAAGTCCTCTTACTTTACTAGTTCTGATATTCAATTCACTGACATTCACTAAACTACAGTTAAATGGATTCTACAATATCTTCACTCTACATTGTCTTGTGACATTTTCTTTACCAAATCCTCCTCCCTTAACTTACATGCTTATTGTGATACTTACTATGCTAATTGTCCTAATGTCGTTGCTCTATATTTAGCTATTATATATTGCTTATGCCTAATCTCATCTTTTAAAATGCTAATAAACAACTTACTATTACAAGATCTAGTATTGAAGCTGAATGACACAGTATTGCTCTCACCACTGCTAACTATTTTAGATCACCTCTCTACTCGGTGAGATAGGCTTGTCTCATATTACACTAACTCTTTGGTATGATAACATTGGTGCCACCTATCTTACTGTCTATCTAGTTTCTCATGCTCATAAAGCATATTGAGATCAACATTAATTTTATTCGTGACTTGGTCATCAACAAAGTTCTCTTCATCAAGCATATCTCTTTTGTTGACCAAACTGCTAATGTGATGACTATAAGCTTGCCTTCTTCTACCTTGTATCTATTATGAGACAAGCTCACAATAGCATGTCATCATGAGCTTAAGCGAGTTAAAAATATATGATCTTTGCACAATCATAACAAATATGATCTGCTACTAATAAGGATAACATTATTTCCTTGGCCATGTATCAATCTTTTCTATTTTATACTCTCTCTTATCTTATATCTACAAATGTATATATATTAAGGTACCAAATCTTTCATAATGAAGTGTGAAAAACAAATAACAGATTTCCAATTTCCCTATCTCTCCACCTCTTCTGAGTAAAAATTTGTTTTATGAGGGAAACTTTAGCAAAATTTACGCTTACTAGTGGAATATAGTTATAAAAATGAGCTTGTGGATATAAGCACTGAGATACTAAGAATAATCAATAGTGATAAATGCAAGATAGTAATGAGCACTAGGTGCTCTGTTAAAGATAGCAAGGTTAAAATATGTAGATAGCAAGTGAATGTGAACTTTGAGCTTGTAAGAAATTTGAATATAGTTGAAATGTTTGGTCTTCTTCACAAGTTGGGTTATTGGATATATGGAAAACAACTTCATAATGTAAATATATGGTGTCTTAAGTTGACGGAGAAATTAATGAAGGAGCACTAGGAGAGAGCAATAAGGGATAATGACCATAAAACACAAGAGAAAGATTTAATGGATACTTTGTTGCAGCTTGCAAGTGTATAAAGATGGAAGATCAAAAGTTAGGATTATAAGAAATATTATAAAGATTCTCTCTTAGGACAACCAATAAACTATCACTATAAGAAAATTGTGTAATAGCGGCGGAAATATACCGACGGAACAGTTTTCGTATGTAAATTGCGACGAAATGTCGATACCGTCGGTATGTAATAAGAAAATTGTGACGGAGAAGATTTTCGTTGCCAAATTTGGAGGGAAATATTCGAGGAAAATTGTAGCGACAAAAATATACCGATGCTTGGATTTCCGTCTGTAAATGGTGACGGAATATGTTTTCGGTCGGTAAAGTTATCGAGTGGACTAGTTCGACGACAAAAAAATTCCGTTGGTATTTTATAAAAAGTCGTCGTGAAATTATTTTCAGAAGCTCAGAAGCTTAATTTCACGATGACATTTTTAACTATACCGACGGATTTGTTCCGTCGCCAAAATTAATTAAAATCGTCCTTCTTCCCCCTCTCTTTTCTCCTCGCGCCCGACTCCCCTGTTTTCGTTCTTTCCTCTCCTCCGGCGTTTTCCTCCTCCCTTGCCCTCCGACCAACTGCTGCGTCTCCGGCTACCCTTCCTCCCTCTCTTCTCTGGCGACAACAACCCTCTGTCGTGTCTCCTCTGCCACTGCCGAAGGTAAGCCGTGGGTCATGTTAATTTTTCATGTTGTTTGGACTGATTTAATGGCGTTTGTTTGTTTATTTAGGTTTGATTGGTCTTGTGTTAGTGTTTTGCATGTAAATAATGGGAAGATTTAAACCATTTGTGTGTAGATAGGGTTGAGATGGTTTTGCCCTCAAGG
>JAOTBA010000204.1:12006243-12018082 GCA_025629845.1 Erythroxylum squamatum
AGTTATTAAACAAATAAGATTAAAAAATTGTATTTTAAAAAATAATTATTAAAATTAAAAAATTATTAAATTAATATGATTTTCAAAAAAATAGAAAAAATAATAAAAACGTCGTGAAAGACATTCACTACAAGAAAATTGTGTAATAGCAACGGAAATATACCGACGGAACAGTATTCGTATGTAAATTGCGACGGAAATTTTTCGCAATTTACATTCCGTCGGAAAGTAACAAGAAAATTACGACGAAAAAGAATTCCGTTGCTAAATTTGAAGGGAAATATTCGCGAAAAATTGTAGCGACGGAAATATACCGATGCAGATAATTCCGTCTGTAAATAGGGACGGAATATATTTTCGATCAGTAAAGTTGTCGGGGGGAGTGGTTCTTCGACGGAAAAAATCCGTCGGTATTGTGTAAAAAGTCGTCGTGAAACTAGGTTAAGAAGCTTAATTTCCCGACAACATTTTTAACTATACCGACGGATTTGTTCCATCACCAAAATTAATTAAAATCGACGGCCTCCCTCCCCTCTTCTCTCCTCGCACCCGACTCTCCTCTTTTCGTTCTCTCCTCTCCTCCGGTGGTTTTCCTCCTCCGTTGCCCTCCGACTTCCTCCCCGTCTTCTCCGGCGACAACAAGCCTCTGTCGTCTCTCCTCTGCCAATGCCAAAGGTAAGCCGTGGGTCATGTAAATTTTTCATGTTGTTTAGACTGATTTAATGGAATTTGTTTGTTTATTTAGGTTTGATTGGTCTTGTGTGAGTGTTTTGCATGTAAATAATGGGAAGATTTAAGTCATTTCTGTGTAGATAGGGTTGAGATGGTTTTGTCCTCAAGGTATTCAATGTAATGCTGAACATGGTTGTTTGTTTGTTTCTTGGTCATTTGGGAAATTATTGATCTATTATAAGACATAAATTATCCAGTAATTGACCTTTGAACATTAGAACACCTATCCCAATGTACATCACAAAAAGTATTTTGTTGAATTGAACTTGTAGGATAAGTTTAAAAAATTGTATATGATAAGTTAGGTCATATATGATAAGCTAAAAAATTGTATATGATAAGTTAGGTCATATATGATAAGTTAAAAAATTGTATATGATAAGTTAGGTCTAAAGGAATAGGATATTGAATTGCAAGTAAGGTTCTTAGCTTAGTTCTTTATGTGATATATGTTACTTAGATGAATATATATGTGAATTTTAAAAAAAATATTATAAATTAACTAGAGCTGAAAAAGAAATGCATATTCATATATTTATCCAAAAATTACCATATCCTATGAATCAAAAAGTATAGGCAAAATTTCAAGAAAGAAGAGAACATATAACAATTGCTTATAATTTAAGAGGAGCTATTCATATTACCCAAGAAATTTTAGCCAAACAATGTTTTGAAACAAAACTAAAACGCACATTACGACATAAAGACATTCAATTATGTTGTTTTAAATACGAAGAAGTACCATAGCAATATGGATGTGAATCTAAAAAAAAGATCTATAAAAGAAAGAAAAATTCATATAAATTCTATAAATGGAAACGTTATCCTTGAAATTATTATAAAAGAAGACCATTTATCCCATACAAAAAAACAATTTCGAAGATATAAATATAGACAATTTAAACCTAAAAAACAAGATTGTCCTGAAAAGAAAAAATCATGTAGATGTTGGTTATGTAAGGAAGAGGGACATTATGCTAAAACTTGTCCTAAACATAGAAATCCAGATAATAACACTAAACATTATAAAGAAAAACTCAATATATTAAAATCAGCAATTCAAGAAAAATTAGAACCTATAGAAGCAAATCATAATACAGACTCTACTATCTCTTCTATATATCACTATGAATCGCAAACAGAGTCAGAATCCTCAATTGAATCCCAATACGACCTTTATTCAGATAACAATTCATAATAAATTAATCAATGCATAAGTTAGGTCGTGTGGTCAAATAAATTAACTGACCAACAAGCTTTGATATGAAGATAGTTCATCAATGTGATTATCCTTAAATTTGTTGAGAAAGATTTTGCTTTATGGGAAATGAAACTACATTTGCTCCAAGGTATCCTACATCTTCAAGAATCTCAAGAGCATACCTTTGTTATGAAAAAGCAATACCTTTACTATTCATACAACCTTAATGCTTAGGAAAATTTGCAATTATCCTAAGTTGTTCAAATATTTGATTTGCCTTTAGGAAGATTTTCAATTATCCTAAAGTTATTCAAATATTTGAATTGCCTTTCAAATAAAGAATTTAGTTTGCATAGATACAAAGATGATGTTAAGTTTCATGAAAGTGTGAAAGAATTTGGTGGAATGCATTAAAGGGAATGTTTTGTGAACTACCATTCAATGGAGAATATCATCCATCACTATTGACAAGACATGATAGATCAATACCAATTCCACCTATTAAACTTCATCTTTTTTAGGTTTTTATAGAATTTGTTTGATATTAAAAGTTGTGATTAATATTGATTTTTCATACCTCTTTCAATCATCAACTTGGACACAATTGATTATTTACTAATTCAGTTATTTTTGGTGTTCATTTTGTTTACAATAATCTTTTTAATATGAAATTATGATATAATTAATAAAATACGTATTATTTATGAATATTTGAACCGAAAGGATTGTTAAATATAGTTAGGGAAAAATACAAAAGATTAGGAAAACGACATTATAGTAAAGATATGTTCCCTCCTAACTTAAGAAAATGTTAAATAATGTCTCAAAATACAAAAATTTAAACAAACTTTAGTAATGCTTAATAATTAATTGTGTTTTTATTACATAAACAATGTTACTTGTGAATTCGAAATTTTGATATTGAAACAACAAAGTAAGGATTAAGTATTTGTGACTTGTGTTTAATGCATTGGATATTTTTCCAAAATGATACTTATGTGTCTTCTCTCACATCATACATAATTGACAAGTTTGAAATACCATTCCCTATTTCGTTGCCAAATATGGATTTAAATTGTGTACTTTAGGTGTTTAGCATATTAATTGGATATTTTAAGTTTTTGCCCTTGACTTGCATATATTGAGGCCTACAATTTTGTTGAAGTTACTACGACATTGTTTTGACTGTAGTATAATATTCTCATATCTTGTCTGAAAGTCTTAAGTTATGTTTTTAATGGATTCGTTGACTATATAAAACGTATCCTTGTAATGAAAAATATCCAATGCACTATTTGGTGACTCTATCTCTTTATCTAATGAACATCAATTTGTGGAGGTTAATAGCCCACCTTTAATGTCCCTATTAATGGATTGATTTAAGTGTAGACATGTTGTTTGGAGACTCGATTTGAGTTGTGGTTACGGGTTGATATAGAAGTGTTTTTTTACATGTAAGGGGACCCTGATTTCAAAAGGGGGATGTCCATTTTATAGGGGAAATTCTGCCGAATTTTCAACAGGATCCTCGTAAATTGTGACATCCGTTGTGTAATTACAACAAAAGATCCTTAGTATTAACTTGTGATCTTATTATTAGACAATTTATTGAGGATAACAAACATTTTGTTGTTATCTCAACTGTGAACCATTTTGTTGTTGGATGCAGGTACTCATTTGTCCCCAGTATTTTTGCAATTGAAGGAAATTGAAGCGAAGCTTTCGTAGGTATTCAATTGACATTCATTTATGTATATGGAGAGTTAATGTCAACAATGAATTGAACCATAATTGAAACTGCATTTATATCGGTGCTATATCCGTCATCAGCAGTTTTGTTGACGTACTTGAAGAAGATCGTTCTGTGCTTCGATTGAGGTAAGTGATTATGTTTTATACGATGGATTTGTTGCTCTTGGTTTATTTGTTGGGTGTATGAACTTCCCATATGAACTTCTTGTGTTGTTAATTGATATGCCTCGCACGATGTGTATCTATCTTGTTGTAATTATAGATAATGATAATGGTATAAATGTCTGGTGCCATTTATGGTTGTGTTAAGTTATTTTCTTTGTTCAACAGGGGCAAATATCATACAAATAGAGGAAACTCTGCCAAAAAAATTTTAAATTGTAGTTCACATCTAACAGTTTAGGTTATTCATGTAGGAAAAGTCATTGGGCATCAAGCCTACACCAATTCAGTTGTTTTTGCACACTCAGACGAAGAAACATGACGGTGTGACTTTCATCAACAACCGCTGTAGAGAACTGAATATATGTCAACTTAATGCATTTTTTCAATGTCTTAATAATGATCCCTTCCTTATAATGTAAACATTGTTTCCCTATAGGACCAATTACAACAAACTATTCATCGATAGACTCAGGAGGAATAACCTGTTGATGAGAATCAGACGTATCTTGAAGCTGTGGGTGGTAAGGATCGACATGGCAAGATATTCGGCCTAGGTTCATATGCGAACACATGTTATTCGCAATCTTCCATGTCCAGTACAGCTGCGTCTACTAGGCCACCGAACAACAACGAAGTCATCGAGCTTCGGGCCACAGTGCAAACATTGATGGAGAAGATAGCTCATTTGGAAGAGAGTCGGACGGAGCAAATGGATATACGGATGAGAGAGCAGATGGAACTAATGGCAAAGATGAGAGAAGAGATGGAGCAGATGGCTCAGCTGAGACAGGAGATGGAAAAGTTGAAGGGAAGTTCTAAAGAGGACCCCCCGCGATCACCACGACCTTAGATAGACTAACTCATTATTTTTCAATCACAAACATAAGAATTTATGTACACTTTAATGTGTTTATTATCAAATTTGAATCAATTTAAATTATTTTAATTCTATATCATCATTTAATTTCCTGATTAAACAAATTATATATATATACAAATTTATTTTGTATGTACAAATAAGTGAAAACTCTTGAAAATATGCATTTATCACAAGCTAATGAAAGAGGGTAAAGTTTAAAAGTGTCTTCAAACTTATTACCGACGGATTCCTTCATACCGTCGGTGATAGTTCAGGTATTTACCGATGAAATACCTTTTTCCGTCGGTGTACGAATGCAATATTTGCCGACAAACTTCTTAATTCCGTTGCTGAAAATGCCAACTTCTGCATTTTACTAAATTCTTCTCCGACGGTTTTTCGCAATCTATTCCGTCCGTAAATGTACCGACGGACATCACGCCGTCGGTAAGGTATAGTTACTCGTTGTAATGCACCGACCGAAACATTTAAAATTTTCCGTCTGCAAATATCACTGACGGAATAGTATCCGTCGCTGTATTACTGTTCTCCGTTGCTATTACACCGACAGAAATGTTTACCAATTTCCGTCGGTAAATTATACCGACAGCCATTTTAACGACGATATTGGGCGATGTTGAATTCCGTCGATATTATGAAGTGCCGACGGAAATAACTCTGTTTCCGACAGTACTTTCCGTCGGTAAACGAGCAATTTCTTGTAGTGTATACTATTCCAAGACAATAGCTAAGTACAATTGTTGGGAAATTTTATCTGAATGAGGAGCCTTTCTTTTAGATGTTTTAGGAATTTTATTATTTATTATGTATTTTTAAATGTTAATTTCATTGATAAAAAAAAAAACGTTAATTTCATATGTAGTAATTGTAGTACACATGTAATCAATGTGGCAACGAAGTTATCTAATATGGTTAGTCATATCAATACAATTGACAAGAGATATAACAATAAGTTATTTTTATGAAATATTGAAAATTAGCCCATTTTAACATTATTTTTAAAATTCGAACTAATATTTTATAATTTATTTTATAAAATAATATACAAATAGAGAGATAAGGTTTCACAGTAATTACTATAACCTGTTAAAATCTTTAGCCTTTTCTTTTTCCTCCTTTGTTTTCGGAGATCAACCAATTAACCCAAGCCCAATCCACTGACAAAAGCAAGGCCAACTTTTAGGGCAACGAACATAACACCATCAAAGCACTCTCCGACACTCATTGGTCGTCGATGTTTTGTCTGAATCTGAGATCAGCCACCTCTGTGCTTCACTGTCGCTCCCGATTTTCCCTCACTCTCCCACCTCCCAAACACCGCCCAAACCTCTCCTTCCCCTTCAAGCCCTACGTCAAAATGTCAGCAACCCCAAAACACACCGTCGAACACATCGTCCTCTTCAAGGTCAAAGACGACACAGACCCCACCAAAGTCCACTCCATGATCACGAATCTCAATGGTCTGACTTCTCTGGACTCCGTGCTCCACCTCAGCGCCGGTGCGCTCCACCGCACCAAATCCTCCCCCTTCCCGTTTACTCACATGCTCCATAGCCGCTACCCCTCCAAAGACCATCTCTCCACCTACTCTGCCCACCCTAGCCACGTCTCCGTCGTCAAGGAATTCGTCCTCCCCATCTGTGAGGACGTCATGGCCGTCGACTGGGTCGCTGACGACCTCCACGGTTCGGTTTTGCCGCCGCAGGGGTCCGCCCTGAGGGTGACGTTCTTGAAGCTGAAGGAGAACTTAGGGCAACAGGTGAAAGATGAGATTTTGGGGGTTATTAAAGGGATTAAGGAGAGGATTGGTGGTGTTGAGCAAATAACCTGTGGAGAGAACTTCTCTCCGGCGAGAGCTAAGGGCTATTCGATTGCGTCGCTTGCGGTTTTTGGGGGAGTGAGTGAATTGGATGCTCTGGATTCGAAGGAAGAGTTAGTGAGTCTTGAGAAGGAAAAGGTTAGGGATTACTTGGAGAGCGTTATTGTTGTTGATTACCAATTGCCGGCGTCGTCGCAAAGTGCTAGCCTTTGATAATATTTGGCTTTGTAAGGTTTTATTTACCGATCTTTCATAGCGTCTCGCACTTTAAGCTGTTAAATAATTACATTTCTTTTGATCGCAGTCTCTAATGTGTTATGCTTTTTCTCCATTCCGCTTGTTTTCTCATGCGGATTAGTCTCTGGGCCTAGGTTCCGGTGCTTCGTATGAATCAGTGCTTGCAGATGACAAATGCCACCAAAAGTGGTCATGCTCTGGTTTATGAATAAATGATTGAACTTTTAATTGCAAAGGATAAGAGTATTCCTTGGAAGTCTAATTGTTCTCTATGAAGAATATCCTCCCTTTGAGCCTTTTGGATCGTTATATTCCCTGATCAACTAAGATTTATTTGAATGGTGTACTGATTCGGTTCAATTTGATAGTATCTAACAAGGCGTGGAAATGTGTAAACTTCTGCCTATGTGCGTGCTGTGGTCAGTTTGGCTTTGCTATGAGTTATCGAAGTCAATGGATGGATGCAATTAGGTTGGAGTGTTTTCACTTTTCATCCATAACAGAGCGGGTTGGCTAGTTTGTGCTCTGCATGGAATTGTGCCCACATGTAGCGTGATAGTGGATAACTTGGTCCTTACATACTAAAGCTTTTGTTTGCTTTTCAGTTTGAAGCAAGCATATTTAGTATTTACTTCCACAACACATGCTTTTTTAAAAGTTTCGAGTATTCCCTTTCCCCGCGCGGAAGAAAGATTCTGATTTATTCTTTGTTTTTCTGTACCAACTATGCCAACTGTATCTGCCTTATATCACCCTGTTTATCCATGGGTCAATTTATATCCTTGCATGTGTAGCAGTAAGGTTGACAATTTCTAATGTGAAAATGCCAATTTATCTGATAATTCCCATTTCTTTTCTGGGATTTTGATTTTGTTATTCAGCCTTTTTTAATCATTTTGATAGAGACGGGTTCGCAATACTAAGATTCCAAGCAGACTTCAAACTTCAGCCTTTTCCCCTTTTCTCTCTTCCCTTCTCATATAAATGTTTGTTAGACCACTAATACTCGGCTCAAGTGATCAACTAGAGCATTACCAAATTAGTTGGACTCACTAGAAGTGATCTTATTGGAATTTCTTTCACCAACTGCTGCGAATTTCCGCACATCGTTATCTGCTAACATTGCATTATGGCTTTTGGTCTTGTAGTTACTAACTAAATTGTTTCAGACCCATTTGTTGTAGAATCCATTGTGGGTTATGTTGGTTATATTTGTGCGCTTTTACGTCTGTTTAGGAAAGGTTCTGCTTTGTATTTGTCGTCAGTTCCTTGGTTGACTGAAGATGAGACATGATAGTAATTGGAAGAAAGGGAGGAAAAGCCAGAAAGAAAAGATCACAAGGGTGATGTACAGAGGCTAGATGGATATCATATATAGTGTCCAGAGTAGTTGATCAAGAACCTTAATTGGGCAAAGATTTTTCCTGTGAGCCTATACGAACCAGAAGCACTGATTTCTCAATGAAAAGGGGACAGACCTAGTGGCCTTCGTTTCAATGATCATCGTAGTTTATAATGGACTATTTGGTATAAAAGTGTCTTAGGTGCTCCCGAGTTTGACTTAATGATGGCAGGATGCTCAGTCCTGTTAACTTTTATAATGGCATATACTGCTCATTAACCAAAACTGCTTCAGAAGTTTCCCTGTATGTATGTTATTAATCCTAATGTCAAAATGTAAAGTAGACCAAAACCGCCTTTAACGTTGGAATTCATTGCCAAAGGATCTTTGCTTAATTGAACGTAAGTTTGTTCTAACTTGAAATTATAAAACACTTGACGCTTTTCTGTTTTTGAATTTACATCTTGTGCAGTGATGTTAAAGAGTCTTTCTAAGAGGAACCCCAACTCTAACAACGAAGAGGCAGTTGCGAATGGGAACCAAACTTACACTTGAAATTACCATTCACCCAAATTGCAAAAAAATCTTGTAGCGTTGCACGGTTAAAATTCCTGTGAAGGATGACATAATTGAAGAAAGAAGGTATAATAAATAGACAGCCTACTACTGGCAATGATATGGGTCAATTCTCATACCAAATAGAGCAAGGGTGTGCTTGTTTGAGGGGTACGAGAAAAGGGGTATGGATATGGAATGAAAATTGATGGTTGGTATAAACCTATCATTGAAGACTTAAGAGTTTCATTCCTTTCATAATCTAGAGAAATGGGAGAGAAGAATGGGAGTGATTGCAATATAATTAATTAAATATGGTGAAATCAATTAAATAATTAATTAAAATATTATTATTCTTTAATTAAAGTATTGTAATTAATTAATTAACTACAATATAATTAATTAAATTATTATTACTAATTAATTAATTACAATATAATTAATTAAAATATTATTATTTAATTAATTACAATATATTTAATGAAAATATTATTATTAATTAAAATATAACTATTCATTAATTAAAATATTATTATTCTTTAATTAAAATATTGTAATTAATTAATTAATTACAATATACTTAATTAAAATACTATTTTTATTTATTTAATTACATTATATTTAATTAAAATATTATTATTAATTAAAATATTAATTAATTAAAAATTATTATTCATTAATTAAAATGTTGTAATTAATTAATTAATTACAATATAATTAATTAAAATATTATTATTATTTAATTAATTACATTATATTATATTTAATTAAAATATTATTATTAATTAAAATATTACTAATTAAAATATAACTATTTATTAATTAAAATATTATTATTAATTAATTAATTGTAATACAATTAATTAAAATATAATTCATTATTATTGAAAATATTGTAATTAATTAAAATATAATTCATTCATTAATTAAAATATAATTTATTTTATAATTAATTAATTACAATATTTTTTTCAAACTAACCACTATTAATGGTAATGGTAATCATTCTTTTATCTTAACTAACCATCATAATTATAATAATTATATCCATTCTCATTCCTCCTTATATTCTTTCTCATTTTTATTTTTATTATTTTTTATAAACTAAACACCCTGAAAGGTAGTTGGATCAGCGAAGGGGATATACTTTTATCCTTCATTCATAATCATGGTTAGGTAACGATCGAGGAGGTAGTCGTATGCAGACCATTGGGTGGACTGAAGGACAGATATGAAAAATTGTTAGTTTAGCTACTGCCTGTAAAAAAATCAAACCTTCCAGTGCCCCGCACACTTTAGTTGTCCTCAGGCAGAGTGTAGAGTTCACTAACAAGAATTGGGCTTGGGTTAATTATTGTCCAAATATTTAGATAGTTGACCCTTACCACTTATAAACTCTTTAACATTTTCATATCTAAGTAATATGGGACAATCTAACAATATAGACGTCATATCGTTGATAATGACCCAACCCAACTACAAACTACGTCGGTGCATTTGAAATCATTGGTCTAAAAGTTTTTTGCTAGATATTATCATTCATTATCTTCACTCTGGATTCCTAAATTCCCAAAAATAACTAATTTAACAGGTTTCTGTTGCACTCAAGCTTCACATACAAGCAGCGACGGATCCAGGGGGGGCTAGCAGGAGCTATAGCCCCCCCCCAAGACAAAAAAATTTGTTAGATATGCTTTGTTAATTACCCAGCCCCCTTTCTTCAAGACTAAAAAATTTTGTCCTTCCTCCCAAGACTAAAAAATTTTGCTTCACCCCTGTAAAACTAAAATTCTGGATCCGTCGCTGCATACAAGTATGTTATCAAGAGGTTATAATGCTGTAACACTCTTAGTAACAGCCTTATTTGGAGCGCTGAAATATACTTCGGTCTTTTAACTACGTATTTGAAATAACTATGATATACGAGTGTTGGAGATTTGAAGAAAGGCAAGACACAAAAGAGACATGACTTTTATGGGGAAATAACAACGTACAAGTGAGGGCCTTACATATTAACCAATTGACGCAGCGACTACAGTGAAGTGGGTAAAACATGTCCCACTATCTTTTACCACTTTCTATCTAAATATTTCAAATAGAGAACACATATTAATCGATTAAGAAAAAAAAAGAAACCTCAACTACACGATGGTCAGGTCAGTTTAACAAGTAAGAAACAATTAAATAATAGGCAGATCATTAACTATGGATTGTTCGTCGTCCATAGATCATGTTGGATTCGGTCACTTGAGATTAGTGATTCCAATCTGATTGATTTCTTTTTCTTGAAAAGAGCCAAAGTAAGGTAAATCAGACACTACTATGTAAAAACAAGAGCTGTCTTTTCTCGGAAGTGTCGGCACTCCAATGTCTTATGATTCTTTTTGGTCTTCCTCTCAAAAGGGTTCGACGTTGAAGAGGATGCCAGTGTTGTTTACTCGGTAGTTACAAGGTAGTTTATAAAATGTATAACGTGGAAACTGCGAGAATTCAGATTATAATTAATTACAACTACACAACACTCCAGAAGTGGTCCATTATTTTTGTCGTGTTAAATAAACTTTATGAGATGATTCGAGTCAGAAATTCTTAGTTGAGTCTGAAAAGATTCGTATCTAACACGGACAAGCAATATCTGCTGTAGAAGTCCCATCCCACTTAACCTAATTGTACAGGACTATGGTTTTGCGTTTGAAAATTTCATATCCAGGGACTACAACACAATTCTAGATGCCCTTCTATAATGGACCTGTTCCTCTGCACAGGGCTACTGGGTACAGAGGATCTGAAGGGTTTCCATAATTCACCTTACAATATGTTGAGAGACAAACAATATCTCTCAAAACGACCGACCAAATATTAATGATAATAAAGATCTCTCTAAGTTACAGCAGTATAAATAATATGAGAATATAAAATTAAATGATGAAACAATCACTAAAATTTAACGTAGAAAAACCTCAGACGTAGAGGAGAAATCACGAGATAAACTGACAAATAAATCCACTAAATTTAATAAAGATTTACAAGAAAAGTTGATCTCAGTTTTAGGAATGAAATTTGGTTAGGTCGGCCATATAAGGCCCAAGTCCAGGCCCAGACATCGACGGCCCAGTCGTAGGTGATCATCTCCCATGCAAACACCAAGACCTACGT
>JAOTBA010000204.1:12029559-12041529 GCA_025629845.1 Erythroxylum squamatum
TGCATATTGGTATAGTTTAAAAATTATTTAGCATAAATAATTTTATTATAAAATAAAATATAGTTAAAATTAATAAATGTGCTTTTTATTTTTATGTTGCCAAACAGTCTACTGCATGAAGCTCTTTTAAAAAAGTTATTTTTTAAATTGACAGCCAAACGGTAAACTGGCTTTAAAAAAATCTCTTTTCAGAAAAGCTCTACTGACAAAAGCTCTACTGATAAAAGCTCAACCAAGCGGTGCCTGAGGCTTTTCATATATTTAGTATTTAGTACAGGGGAAAAATAACGTGTCTGGGATGAAACTTACATTGACTAGTCTAGTCATGGCTCTTTCTCTAGATGGCATATAAATATGTAGCCGATCCTTCCGTTTATGCTTATGACCAATATTTCTCAGAAAGAGAGAATTAATGGGAAGGAGACCATGTTGTGCCAAAGAGGGAATCAACAGAGGAGCATGGTCAGTTTGGGAAGACAAAATCCTTAGGAACTACATCAAAGCTCACGGAGAAGGGAAATGGAGGGACCTTCCCCAGAAAGCTGGTTTGTTGCTCATAGGAGCTTGGCTTTTCCTTGTTCCTTTTCATGGTTGATTTGGGTATTATTTTATAGGGAAAAAGCTGTTAAACTGTTAAATGTGGTTTCATTGTAGGGTTGAAGCGATGTGGGAAGAGCTGTAGGTTAAGATGGTTGAATTATTTAAGGCCAGACATCAAGAGAGGTAACATATCTGTGGAAGAAGAGGAGCTCATTGTCAGATTACACAAGCTTCTTGGTAACAGGTAAAAATTAGCAGTTTCTTTCCCCCAATCAGTCTTAGTTCTCTTCTGCACACTACTTTTCTTCTTCTTCTTGATAATTTCCATCTAAAGATACTTGATGCTGCTTCTACTTATGCTTCTTAATCGTCAGGTTACAAAAAACGTGCAGAAGCTTTTAAGTTCGCCCTAAAAATACTGTTTTTGGTTTTCGTTTTAATAAAACCACATCATTTGCTCATCAAGTAAACAGGAAACACGAGTCCCGTCATGGGGTCTAGAAGTTAGAAAAATCCAAATTCATCATCACTGACGAGACATTTTCTAGAGTTTGTAGTAAGAAAAAATGTAGACGGAGGACGTTCTTTACGATTTACCAATGTCAACTTTACTGACGGATGCAATCTAAGTCAAACTTCATTTCATCTGGGTGATGTAAGGTGTGAAAATGAGGTGTAAAAGGCCTTTCTCTTTTTTGTATTTTACTGCCAGAAGCAGTGATCAATAATTCAAAAGTTTCGTGAATTCTTGAGTTAATAATTCCTGGAATATTTAGAACAACTAATGCTTAATGATTGTCGGTTGGTTGTGATATGTGAACTACATAATGCAACATATATAGATATAACAGGCATAGCTCTGACAGCACCTTTTCTTTTACACAAGGAAATGTAGAGGTTTCAGAAAGATTTGAATGTTCAGGCCAGAATAATTGAGCATTGACGATGGAAAGGAAAGACTTTTAAAGCATAGGTTAGAGTATATCAAAGATTGCGACAGGCTTGAAAAGTTTTGTCAAATTCTATCTTTTGTAAATCTTGAGGTGGGTGTTGCAGGTGGTCACTCATAGCAGGAAGATTACCAGGGCGAACGGACAATGAAATAAAAAACTATTGGAACACCAACTTGAGAAAGAAGTGCCAAGGCAAAAAGAATCCTAAATGCTCTCGTCCCTCAGCACAGTTGAAACATCTAACTGGTAGTACTCTTGAAAAGCCTCAAGTGATTCGAACAAAAGCAGTTCGGTGCACAAAAGTCATCCTTCCTCCGCTACCAAGTAATCGTTCAGATGACAAGATCGAAAAATATGATATTGATGAGAGAACATCATGGTCACAGCTGGAGGGCAACTTATCAGCGGACTTGCTAATGAATTTCGATGACAATGACCTTCTTTTGTCCGAGTTTCTAAACACGGACTTGTTCCAAGCCGAAGGGAATGAATGCAATAATGAGAAGGCACTAGAATGTGGGCCTCACCGTCATGAACTGCTTTCGCCGTGTTCAGAGCACCAAAACTGTACAAAACCTGCATCAATGCCTGAAAGTTGGAGCTCTTTGTACCCTTCTCAATTATGGGGTTCGGAGAATTTTTCATTCTTAGAAGAGGAATGGCTGGTTTAAGATGTCACCTAGTCTACTTGCCGTGTGTGCCGTGTCCATGGATCATTTCCATTCGTTGCTTTGTTATTCGTCCGAATAATAATGGCACAAAAACTCTAGCATCCTCTCATTCATTTCATCCTCTCATCATATCATTACCTCCATCAGCTTTCCAAAATTTTCAAAGTTTCACTTATATCATTTGTTTATTGTAATAAATTCAATATACATATATTAATAGATTTCAACTTTCTGTGTGGTTGTCTTTTGTTTTTTCCCTTCTAATTGTCTTGTTTCTTTTTTCCATAGAAGTTGGAAGTTAAGAAAGATGGTGGAACCTCTATCAAACTTCCACTTATATTTATTCAAGAAAAACCAAGGAGATTCTTTAAATTACGTAAATTTAAAACAATTCAGTTCTTATTAAAAAACAAATCAATATCCATACTTTATAATTAATTACATATATATATATATATAAGCGCACATGTAATTTGATTAATTTGATAATTTCTCTATTCTTAAATGAGAACAATTTGACTTAATTCCAACTGTTCAGCATGTTTTTTTTTATATCATAAGGAAACGGGTACACATATTAAGCTATTAATCGGGGAAAGGCCGAAACTCCAAGTATATTCTCGACTAGGATATTAAAGCAACCTACAGGCGGGTATTGATACCAATAAATGCCAAAATCTAAAGACCTGACATGGTTCATTATGCACTGATCGATTGATTTGTCAAACTATCTGTTTAATTCAGATGTCGGACTAGGAGTATAAACAAATAGAAAAACATACATGACACGAGAAGAATTAAGCGTTGTAA
Source organism: Erythroxylum squamatum (assembly GCA_025629845.1). Taxonomy (NCBI): domain Eukaryota; kingdom Viridiplantae; phylum Streptophyta; class Magnoliopsida; order Malpighiales; family Erythroxylaceae; genus Erythroxylum; species Erythroxylum squamatum. The sequence goes on from JAOTBA010000204.1 coordinate 12,032,534, forward strand.
ATGTTATTTTACTGTGAGAAATTTTACATTATGCGAAACCACGTGAATCTTTCATTCTTTGTTGTTTTCCTGCGAGACAATAGCAGTCTTCTTTGATTAATGCGTCATGCCCATTATCATTGTGCTTGATGCCGTGATAACGACACATAATGGAGCAGTAATATGTCAATTTGGAAGGAGGAAGAAATTAAAGTTGGCAGTCGTAAACAGTTCTATTTTAGTTGAGAAATAATGTCCATATATGATTAAAAACAAAATTACAAGAAATGAGACATATGTTAATTAAAGTTATGCATCTTTTAAATTGATACCATGAAATATATAGTTCATAATAAGAATTCTCAATATACAAGTGTCATGTCTAATCTAACCAGGGATTCAAATAAACACAAAATATGCTATTATCTCTCTGCCACCACTTCATCATTAACTACGCACAATCTAATCAAGATCTTTCAATAGATAAGCAGGAGTGACCTGATTGGTTTCAACTTTTCTCTTTTATAAGAGGTCTTAAGTTTGAGTCATCAAAAAGGAGGAGAGAGAAGAATTTTTCCTATTGATGATCCTCTAGCTCCTGGGAATATTCCTTGGTCGGATCAATTAGTTGAAAATTGAAATCCGCAACCAGAATCTACCTCTAAAATTTTATACAAGAAACTGAAAATCAATGTCTTTTGTATTTAATTAGTTCAGCATGTGTGCAATAATATAATTTTCTGCCTAATAATTAGGGCCTGCCACAGACACCTCATTCAAATGGCTTCACATGCTTTACCAGCGGAATGAATTCTTGAACAGTATTGTTTCTTGCGAAACCAAAGAAAATGCCATTAAAGCACGCCAAAAGTGAGCAGTACTGAGCCAGAAGTGGGAAATTAGAAGTGTGCTTCAAATGATCTGGATCACACGTTGTTATCACTACTTTAGCCCCATGTAAATTCCAGAGAGAGTCAGAAAACTGGACATTCATCTCTGAATGCTATATTTGTCAAATAGCAAGAGATTAATTATGAGGGATTGAGAAGAGCTAGGTGGTTGATTCTATTATAGGAGCCCATACTTATAACTTCTCCGTCTTAATGTCTCTATCCACATACATACATATATATATACGTAGGTTTGAGCTCTCTTCCATAGTTCACGGATGCAATACCACGACACGCAAACCAGACCAATACTTTACAAGAAGGCCAAACAGACAGGTTTTACAATAAAATTGAAGACTGCGGTCGTGTGCTAGATATAGCCCTCCAATATCATGACGTTTCATTTTGTAAATTGACGTCGATCGTTCATGCATCTGCAGAACTAGTTGATTTTTGGAAGTGGGTGCAAAGAGGAACTAAGTAGGTGTTTCAGAAACAATATTTATCTTTTAATCTCACGTACATAAGGAAATTTTTTTAATGTGTCATACTGTCTATCACTGATTTTAATTAGGCTTGCCAAGTTGCAATCACAACAAAATCTCCCAGCTCCTTCCCTCCTTTTCTTCTCTTTGCTTTCCTAAAACCCTATCCTAGCTTCATTGGTTTAACACTCTCACCACTGACCATTTCTCCTGTTCTTTTCCTTTTATTTTTTAGTTATATTTTTCTTTCACTAATACAAAATTGTCTTGTTTTAGAAACCTAAAGTTATAAGTTCTATGGTTCATATCTATTTCAGTTTTTGGTAAATTATTCTCTTCATATAAGAATTTTAATCTCTTATAATGAAAAGGTGATATTATTAATGGTCAGATCCTCCATTAGAAAAGATGATAAGGCATTGAAATTATTAACTTTTATAATAATAAGAGAAACTTTATTTTTGTGATTCTAGATTTGATAAGTTATTAAAAAAATATTTATTTTCTATCAAATTGAGGGTACTTCATCAGTAAATTAAAAATTAAGGTTCAAAACATTACTTTGAGTGAAGATGAAGTTTGAAAAAACAAAAAAGGGAGGAGCATTAGATCTTGTTGTATAAGAGGATGGCTAGGAAATTTGTTTATATTCCAACGTGGATCTCTTTACAAATATATTAAAAAAAGGGCAACAAGATGTTTAATGTTTAAAAGGTTCAATTTGAATTAGAGAATAAAATTAAAGAATTTAAAAACTGATCGAAAAATATTATCTTTACTCAGTAAAAAATTTAAATTTCAATCAGAAAAAGAAGCTGTTAAATAAAAATTAATCAGACCGATTAATTAATAAACTGATTAATTTTTAATAAAAAATTATTAAACTAAATCGAATTAAAAATTTGTCTGGTTTAAAATTTTTACAATTAAACCGGCTAATCAGTTTGATTTTTAAAACATTGTTCTTTATTCATTTTGAGTTAAATTAAATAAGCAGCCACAATGTTGACGAGGGTTTATTTGGCGTGACCTTTTTTGAGTCAGTACCGTTGTATTTTTATCGTATGGTTAAAATTTTTAAATCGCTTGTTCCTACTAGAAAAACCAAAACCAACAATGGAGAACATTTACATGGACACATTTGCAGTTCAGCGGTCGCTGTCTAACATTTTCATTTTTCTGGTCATGGAAATTACTACAGGATGACTTTTATGTTATGTAGGTGTGCAATAATTTCCAATTGACTTTAAACTCGTTACTCTGTTTTTCTAAAAGTAGTATCCACGCGTATGATTAACTAGGTCTGTTTTTCTAAAAGTAGTATCCACGCGTATGATTAACTAGGTCTACCCGGCATACCTTTCATACACGTTAAAATGTGATTTCATTTCAAAACAGTTGCCGTGGTCCTCTTAGGACCAATTATTTTGTCGTAAGATCAAATCAATCCTCAAATCTGCTTCAGTACCCAATAAACAAAAGTTGAAAGCAGAGAACATATGGGAGGTGAAAGCAAATGAACTGTCATTGCTAGCTATATCTTGTTATAATCACAAGGTAATGAGTAGAGAACAACCTGCGTCAAGCAATCTTAACAATTTAAATTGTTGGGTGACATTGGCAACCATTGCTTTGGTAACAGAGGGTGGGTAAGTGTCAATCAGTCCGTTATCTTCCCAGAAAAAAGGGGCAGCAAGAGTACAAACTCTCACAGAAGCTGGGGCTAGCTTTCCAGAAATAGTCGACGGTCCAAATTGTTCAGTACGTAGGTGATAAATTATGGACCACATATGATCATGTTAACGAGAGAGAACGTCCAAGGGGCTTGTCGTAGGCTGCTTGTTGACTCCTGCAACGAACATTCAAAAAGCACATGGAGAAAGTTAGATTGAAAGTCGAAAAGAAGTAATTAAACAAATAAAGATTTTTTTCCCACTACGCTTCGCTTCTTGCAGTCAAGAAACCTTAAATTGAATTCTTTTGGATCGACTGTGTACTTCCGCTAGCTGTCCAACCTTCTTTCGTATCAAAGAAACAAGTGGTAGTACTATGTCCGTTAATTAAAGATTTTCATTGAGACAAATCAATGACCTATAGAGCTATAATATTATTCCAAATATATGACTTTATTTCCACAGAGAGTACATATAATTATTATTTCTGGACAAGAAGTGGTTTGACTATGATCTGGACTTCAGCAGTAGTTGGCAGTGTGGAACATGTGCAGCCTCATATTTAATTTAACGAGGATGTGGCAATCAATGCCTTTCAATACTTGGGGGAGCACTGATTTACAAAGAGATTCAAGGGCGCTTCATTTTGAAAACTATATTTCTGAAAGGGAGATGAAAACAGATATGCCTCGACCACCGGTTTTTCCGCCACACCTACACTTGCATGTTCCTACCGTTGAATACAGTACTAACGCATTTCCAGAGGTTTCCAATTAGGCCTGGTTAATTTATTTTGATAATGAAAATCAAGCTTATATCGAAAAACAAGGGTTGTTACCTCCAATGATTAAACCCTTTTGTTTTTTCTAACAAGATCTTAAAATTGCACGGGCCTCTAAAAACTTTGAACAAATATTACGGTTCAGTTTTTTACTTGTTGCTTGTTAAAATATGGAAAGAATATATGATTTTGAGCATGCGTATAAGTTTAGTAAGTTACTCATCTTATTATCAATTAATTTTAAGATGAAACCTTATTTAGACTTGTATGTACTCAATTTTTTTACTTAAAAATTTAATACCGCCTAATGAGTAAGTTTTGCTTCATTGTAGTCATGTCCTTTGAGTTTCTAAGCCTATTCTGTTTGTATTTTTTTTTCTTTTCTTAATCCCTTTTTCATTCTTCATATGCCTAAACACTACATTCCATTAATATTTAAGGGGAAAAGAACGAAAGGGAAGATGATAATAAGGTAATTACCTGAGAAGCACTCTCTTTATCCCAAGAAAATGTATGTGAAAAGGAGCTAGCAAGTGGAGCAATACTTCCTCCATCTCCCTACATACATAAGATACATACCGAATTTTAATTTAAGTTTTAAGAAAACCTCTTTAAACTTTTAAAAGGGTGTGGGGCAAAGTTACGGATATTGTACCGAATTTGGTATCGGATTGAGTTCTAGTACGGTATTGTACTGATACCGGTTAGTACCGAGTACCGTTTCGGGTAATTTTTTAAATTTATAAAATAGTCCTTAAAATTTTTAAAATTTGCAAAATAGTCCATTGGTATATTGTACAGTTTACTGTATACTTTACTAGTTTACTGTTTACTGTTTAGATCAACCATGTTTCCAAAAATCATAATAATAAATAATAATCACAATTAATATGAAATAACAATCATTTTTAAATATTTCACATATAAATAATAACCACAATTAATGTAAAAAAGACAATCATCATCATACAAATATAAAATTAAGAATAATACAAAGCATTTAAAATATTACAATAATACAATTTTATCATTTTAATAAATAATAATTACATCAAAACATTCAACAAAAAAACAATAAATATCCTTAAACAATTTACAAAAAGAGTTTATGATGAAGAAACAATCAAATAGAAGTTAAACCTGAAACAAAAACATTTACATTTACATTACATATATAGAATTTAACATAAACGTCAAATATAAGTAAAATTAAAAGAAGAGAAAAAACAAAAATCTGGAACGAAATTCAATCGTCAATGGGAGAATACCTGCTATAACTACACTGACCTCAGTGATCATTTAGTACAAAATTCTCATCATTGAGAGGAGTTTCATCATCATTATCATTTAAATTTAATGCACTAAATGACATTTCAATGCTTTCTCATCAAATATTATTTTCCAAATCATTCACATCTACCAAATTCGGTTCTTCAAAAACCCAATCCGCCAAAAGATCAATATTATCAATGAAAATTGGATCAGTATTTCTAATAAGGCTAGATGCATGAATATATTTCAAAAACATAGAGTCATTTGAAGAATAAACCAAAAAAATTATAATAGGCTCTTGTCTCCTATTTATCCAACCATCACACATGATTGAACATCTATAAGTACTCCAATTCACTCTTCTTTAAGCCAAATAACTTCTAATTTCAGAAACAACATAACTCAAAATGTTACCTCTTAAGTCATCAATCGAAGGACCTTTGTATCCTGAACTATAAGAGGCTATTGCATCTGGTTGGGTCGGCTGGACCGGCCTTACCAGGCCCAGCTCCAGGCTCGGATATTGACGGCCCAGTCACAGGAGATAATCTCCCATGCAAACGCAACGACTCAGGTAAAGACCTAAACCTAGCGGTAACCCCAGGTATATAAGGTACTATTCCTCCCTGATTCAGGTACGAGATTACAACCCTATTTTTCCTCTGCTTTCAGTAGCCAAAACCTACACAAAAAGACTGACTTGAGCGTCGGAGGGGCCTCCCGGGAATCAACTCCCGGCCTGCCTTTATTGTTTTGCAGATATTCCATAGCCAGAGTCGCACAGATCATGGATTCAAACAATGACGTTCAACCTCAGCCAAATCTGGCTGAACCATTAATAATTATTAATAAATGCTGAAAATAAATATTTATTTATTTATAAAAATAAAAAACCATAACCGCTTTGTAAGTTTTTATAAATTATAAAAATAGAAATTTCAACCAAATAAATAATTTTATTAATTTAAAAAATCAAATAGAAAAATAAAAATGAAAATTAAATAAATTCTTTTGAAACATATACAAAATATTAGAACATCTTTTTATTAGAACAATTTCTAAATTATTTGATGCAAAACTTACTTTTTTAAAAAAGGTGACTATTAGAATAATTTTCTTCTTAAATCTCATTAGTTTATTTAATTTTTTGATCAAATAAATTATTTAATTTTCTATTTCTACTTTATAATCAAAAGGTTTTTTTTTATTTAGATCAAATAATTTATTTAATGTTGCAGCAATGAAACAGGGAATATAAAATTCAATACTTAAACAATTGGATCTGAAAAATGAATATAAAATTCAATACTCTCGCCAATTTTGAAGTCAAAATATGTTATCGAAGGTGATTGACATCAAGTGGCTCACAAGTAGCATTTATGAATATTCTTTCAACGTTTCAAAGGTCAAGTTCATCAAGCAGGAATGCTTTGAAGAAGCTCAAATAAAAATCGTTCCATCAGAAGATGTTTGCCTTTTATCCTTATCTTCAGTGGGGTATTTTATCGTCAATATAAATGCATGCAGTTAATGAAATTCGTAGGTCGAAGACGCCATGTTTGAAAGTTGAAAAAATGTCGGCCAAGTCTTCAAGATCTCAAATGGCATTGATTTTTGACATATTTAACGTTAATGTTAAGACTGAAATATTTTTGCTACGTAAAAGAGAGGACGAGATTAAAAAAGCTTTGAGATTAAATAATGAATGAAAATATAGGTAGAAACATGCTATATGATTTTATACTGTATTAACTTGCGATATGATTAATGAAATATAAACATGCTACATGATTTTATAAGGCAATATGCATAATTACGCCAATTCGGTACCACATTGAATTTGCACATATTTAGCAATACAATTACATATTGTAGAATTTGCTTTTATTATAGGTTTTGTTTAAGGGGTGACTAGTACTTAAAGAGCCAAGAATTAGGTATGAGTGCTTCTAAATTGGATGCTTCAAATTCAAACTACAAATGATATATGAAGGAGGAGAAAGTGGCGATGCCTTGATGCTCTGTACAGGATTAGGCAAATCAGTAGTTTTGAAACAGTCATCGATTTCAAAAACTCTTTCTACTCATCGTGACAATGATGGAGTCATTCAATCGGATATGTATGTGCTTGAATTTGGGTTCCTTATACCATTTGATGTAGCTTATTTAGTTTTTGGGATTTAACTTTTCAAATGATTGCGAATAAATTAAGGTTATTTTTCTATACTATTTGTTCCTTAGATGAAACACATTGTACGTAGGGTTTATTTAAATTACTAGTCCATACATCTGGGAAATTGGTTAATGCATATTCAACTAGTTTAGTTAAAGCCAAGAAGTTATTGGAAGAGGGTAGCAATGAAATAAAATTTCAAGGCTTCTAACAACCAATGAAACTATTTGTTATCAATGAACAAACTATTGGGGGAAGATCTTTGTCTGTTTCAAGTGATACCTTTGAACATGAAGAGCCTTCTTGGGGATCCAAACATAGGAAATTTCTTTACTTTATCTATCGAGTCTTATGTCACAGTATCTTGGAATCTTTTGTGAACTGTCTGAAAAAATAATTATATCTTTTTCTCTTTGATAGAATAGGCATGAAATTCATTATTTTAGGTTTTGTCTACATAAATGCCAGATCATATATTCAATACGACCATTTTACATGGGATATTAATTAATTACTACTATCGAGTTTCTAACATGGAACTTCGAGAAGAATGACCATGAAAGCTTCACCAACCTACCATGCAAACTTACTTAGATTATTGAGGAATACTCTTGAAGAAAATGTAAAATTTATTTGGTGGTTGTTCAAGTGCTTATAAATACATCAAAGTAAGGTTTCATCTTCCAAGATAAAAATTAATTATATTTAGATAGATCTTAAAATGTAATATTATTTAGTAGGTTAGATCGGTACTTCTATAAAATAGCTAAAAACGTAGTTAAAAACATTTGGTTATATTTTCAAAAATGTGGATAAATTTTTTTGGCTACGTTTAGAAAATTGTTGCTAAAAAGATTTGGCTACATTTTCCAAAACATAGCAAAAACTATTTAGCAACCAAAAAAACTATTGATTATGATTTTTGAAAATGTTGTTTATATTTTTTATCTATGGAGATTTGACGGTGTTTCATCTAAAAATTGTAGATAACATTTTTTAGACATTTAGCTACATTTTTTGGCCAAAAATCAACTTTGTTGTAGTGACACTTGGATACAAGGTCTATAAAAATGCGAGTAATGGAATAAAGACCATATGGAATTTGCCAAAGGATGAAAGTTAAGAAATAATATTTGTTCTAATTTGAACTGGTGGCTACTTTGAGAATTTAATAAATTTTCAATTTCCAAAAAAAGGAACATGATATAACTTTACAAACATATTGCAAGGCCAATTATAACCCTTTATGGTAGCAAGCAATGACAGAAGAACTATAGGCTCTCAGCAACACTATTACTTGGGACTTGGTTGATTTACCTCCAAGCAAGTCTGTTATTAGCTGCAGATAGGTCTATAAAATTAAATATCGAGTTAATGGAATAGTAGAAAGATACAAATCATGACTGGATGCTAAAGGGTTTACTCAGGAATATGGAATTGACTATGAGGAAACATTTGCTCGTATAGCCCGCTTAACTTTAATTCGTAGTTTTACTATGGTTATTGCTAGGGGTGTTCAAGAAAACTCGCGAACCTATGAACCAGACCTGAACCACATGAACTGAACCTGTAAATAAGGTTAACCGAACTTGAGTTTAGGTTCGGTTCGAACCGAACCTGAAAAATCAGGTTTATGGTTCAGGTTCAGGTTTTTAACTTGCGGTTCTAGGTTTAAACCTGAACCTGAAACACCCAAAAAATCTATCATATATTTAGATATAATTTAAGAGGATATTAATAATA
>JAOTBA010000204.1:12070199-12102702 GCA_025629845.1 Erythroxylum squamatum
TTAATTAGAGAGTTTTAATTTTAATAAATGACTGATTTTTCTATTTAAAGGGAAAAGCTTATAGAAGCTAGCACTTTTGTCTTCTTCCTCCAAAAACAGTTTTGGAAATTGCTCTGTGGATACCATCAGAGGCTGGACACGTGGACAGCTAGTGATTGATCACTCAGAGAAAAACAGTTGACGTTTTTCTCCGGAAAGCGAGCAAGGTAGGATTTCTAATCCGAATATTGTTTTAGATTCAAGTTTAATCAATTATTGGGATCCGCTCGGAATCCGTAAAAATTTTAATTTCCGCTGCCAACCGTGATTCGATCACGGTTGGATTCCAACAGGTATTTGGGCATCCATCTGTTTGCCTCTGTGACTAACTAAATAGACAAGACAGCAAAACAAAGAAGTTTAACATCTTATTTACTTAGTTCTGTAATGTTGGTAATAAACCCGATGCACGCCATTTTGCATGGTAAAGTTGATACGAGGAACACTACATGTTGTTTTGGTCTGGCCCTTTGCAGGGAATATATCTATGTTTTGGACGGGACAACACCAAGACTCATCATCAACGACACAGAAATGGTGAAAGAGGCGCTTCTTAACAAGCTGGGCCACCATGGGAAACCACCATTAAATTCACTGATATTCTTATTCTTGCAAGGGGATTGGCAATTCAAGAGGGTCAGGATTGGGCAAGACACAGAAGGATAATTAATCCTGTTTCCCACATGGAGAAACTCAAGGTTGGTTTTTCTTCTATCCTCTGATTTACATCCGCAAGTAAAGGAAATCCGAGTTTTATCCAACTGAAACCACATCCATTTTTACTGCATACTATGCTTAATGTCCTTGGAAATTGTTCTTAAGGGGATGACCAGTGTTTAGGCTCAGTTGCAACAATATGATTGAGAAATGGAAAAAGATGGTCAGTCGTCAAGAAACCTGCGAAGTGGATATATGTGGCCTGAAGTTCAAAAACTCACGATGGATATCATCTACCTGGGAGCATTTGGAAGCAATTATGAGGAAGGAGAGAAGATATTTGAATTTCAAAAGAAGTTGACCAAATTGGTTCTTGAAACCATGCAAACCGTATATATTCCAGGTTTCAGGTATCACTATTAATCATAACAAGGTCTTTTTTGTCTTATGCGCAAGATAGCTATTATATCAAAGAAACTGTCAGTAGCTTTCTTACTAAACCATGTTGAATATATTTGTTCCAACTAAGAAGAACCAGAAGAGGAAAAAGTTGAACAAAGACATCACGTCCATGCTGAGAGATTTAGTTCAGAGAAAACAGAATGCAATGAGAAGTGGACAACTTCCTAGGCTTGGTTTTGCAATGTAATGAGCAGGAAGGTCCATCAGAAAATGGAACTGGCTTGACGATTGAAGAGGTAATCGAGGAATGTAAACAGTTTTATATCACTGGCCAAGAACAACCTCCAGCTGGTTAACATGGACGACGATTGTATTAGCTATGCACCCAGGTTGGCAAGAAAAGGCGAGGGACGAAGTTCTAAAAGTTTGCGGAAAGAATCAGCCCAAGGTCGAAGATCTAACCCACCTTAAGATTGTAAGTATTTATGTTTATTATATATAAAATCATCATTTACGTCAAGTAAGATCCTTCCGTAGCATTCACCTTCCATGGGGATTAATGAATTCACCCGGTAGTTTATTTCGTCAATACACCTGAAAGCAGAAATACAATCTTTCATAATAAGATCCTGTTTTAACTTCCTATTGCAGGTAACCATGATACTGAATGTAACCTTACGCTTATATCCACCAGCAATTGCTCAATACCTGCATACTTACGAGGAAACAAAGATAGGGAACATCTCCCTCCCGGCAGGGGTTGACTGTGCTACCTACACTGCTAATTCATCATGATCCTGAGCTATGGGGTGATGATGCAGAAGAATTCAGACCAGAGAGTTTCTCTGAAGGAGGTTCAAAGGCATGCAAGGAGCATCTCGCATTCTTCCCTTTTGGACGGGGCCCAAGGACCTGTATTGGCCAAAATTTTGCAACGTTGGAAGCTAAGACAGCATTGGCAATGATTCTGCAGCAATCTCATTTGAGCTTTCACCTTCCTACATTCATGCTCCTCACACTGTTATGATTCTTCAACCACAACATGGTGCTCAAATGATAATACGACAGTTCTAAGTTACCTGCTACTCTAGAATTATCAAAATAACAACTGCATGGAATAAGAGTATTTCTTGTGTATATCTTTGGTTTATAAAACTTTGACATTGTGAAAGAAAAAGGAACAAAGACAGCAAAATTTATTTCCAATGGGCTATTCTACATTATGCACCTCCAATAACTCTCTTAGCTTGTAATGTCCCGCAGTTACAGCTTGCATACTTTCCATGTTGCGGGAAAAAGCAAGTTGAGAAATTAGCAATTCCAGATTTTCTCCTTTCACTGTAGGGAAATATAAAAAGGGTTGACAGAAGGTATCGTTCATCACAAATTAGTCACAGAGTTCAAAATGGCATCTACATCAGGTGTTATTATGGCACGCTTGTTGATCTCTGCAATGGCACAACAGTGTTTCTCCATTGTATTAACAGCTACAAGGTCCTGGGCAAATACACAATCCATACCTGGTGACACCTGCAACCATTCCAATTGTTTGTTTAAAGTAAAAGTAGCCCCAACTACACTGTTGAGCAGAATCACAAATTCAATATGCACTCACATCGTAAAGAGTTTCGCCAAGTTTCAGCTTTACGGCCCCACTCTTGTAAACCAGCATCTTACCCATCAAGCCAGCTGTTAAGTTATCTAACCTACATGTCTTCTCCATAGCATGAGCACTCCCCGACGGTCTTGTACTTTCATTTGACACTTGGCCATCTGCAGTAGCTGATCGCTTTGTCATTGGCAAGGTTGGTGGTAATTGAAGAAAGAACATGTTTGCTTCAGCATTCTCTGCCTGCAAATTTGGACTTAAAACAGCATAAGAAGTAGCTGACTCGATTCACGCTGTTTGATCATAATTGCCAGAGATACATACCATTAGACCAAGCTCTGCCACATGATTGATTGCACTTTCATCAAAAGTAACACTTGCTGAAGCCTCCCCAAATTCCTCCTCATCAAGAATCGCTACAGGAAAGTGACATAAGCCATGAATAAAAAGAAATGCATTCCAACAATTGTAATTAAGGGGCACCTGGCTGTTTTATAAAATGAATGATATGGCAATGATATTAATGACAAATAAAAGCTGATAAATGGTGAGTTTTGAGTCAATAAGGCCAACAGTAACATTCCTATATATGTGAATGTTGTTGCACCATATTTTCATATCCCTTGTTACTACAAAGTGGTATGCCCCTCTTTCTGAAAAGCACCTTAAAACTACCTGGGTTTCCTGAATAAGGCCTCCGCATAGGAAGAGTTACAGGATAATAGCTGTAATAATCCTGTAGTGGCAGCAAAAGATAATAAACATAAATAGGTAAGTCAGACACATAACGCCAGAAGAAAAAGAGAGCAGAACATCAGTTAGCGAACATAAGGGCCGAGAAGCTTGAGTCATAGTTACCTACCCATGGTTCATTGTATTCATTATCTCTCTGGTCTAAAGGATGACCACCAACTGCAAAAAGCATAATCAGTTGTAGAGCACTTGAAACTATTCCATTCAGTAGCAAGTAGATAAAATTAGATTCAAGACAACAAACCATTGACACCCAAAGCATGTCCTTGATTGCTTGTACTTCCTCCTTTGGGAACACCATACGATTTTAAGGAACTAGAAGCAGCTCCAAAGCCAAATGCAATTTGTGAAGCTCGCACTACATATAACCAAATGATCAGCATGACAACATATTTTTAGACCTCCAATCCTTTTCAGCAAGACTAAGATAGAGGTTAAGCTGTAAATTGCAACGGCTGGTTTCTGAAGTTTGACAAAGCATCAGCACGAAAAGAAGAGGAAACCCAGAACCGGCATGGTAATAAGTGGCAAGCAGATTTATTATCTCATATCGTACCTTAGACTGCTGGAAACAGTGGAATGAAATATGGAAAAGAATACCAGTATATGCATTCAATTTTAAAAAGCAACAAATCACAACATAGCACAAGTTAAACATTGTAAAAGAATGAAAAAAATCTCCAGTTCAGAAAGATACCCTAACTGATTTTTGTTCAGTCATATCATAGCTCCTCAGCCTAAGCACAAACACATACAAGCATATCCTTTTAGCGGGAAATCATTACTGTTAATCACAAGCATAAATCAGAGATATGCAAACTAAAGCACCGACTCATATCAAAATATAACAAGATGTCGTGGGACTAACAACCTTTTTAAAATTCCTAAACCAAGATTATTAGAATCAAAAAGCATTATTATAGTTTCATCATACATCAACTTGAGCAAGAAATTGCATGCATAACTTACAAGTATTGTTTGTGGATAACTCACTTCAACGTTTGTCAGGTGTGAATTACTTAAAGAGGGAACAATTAATCAAGAAAAGAATCCTAAAATTGTTCTGCCATTAAGAGATTGTGGGAAAAAACTGAAAACTTCCATCTCTGTTTCTGCAAATCTCGAAATTGATGATCAAGTGTTAAAAGAAACATTATTGTGGGAAGTGTATCGTGATTAACTTTACAAATGAATTCATTGTCGAAGCTCATCCTTTTCCAATTTATCTCCCTCTCTTCATTCCTTTTGTTCCCACTTCTGGGCTTTTTCTTTTTCTTTTTGGACATGTATTACAGAGTAGGCGACTATGTTGCTAATGTGAATAATGAGGACGACATAAATTGAATCGCAAAACTCAAAAGATTATGATTACTTAATGAAATTACCTTTCTTTTCAACTTTAGTCTTCGCTCTGTTTGACCGTTCCTGTAAAAATGACAGAATAATGAATTCAAGATGTCAAAAGAACACAAAAATGCAGCGTCTATTGAACTTATTGAAATCAGCGGACGCTGAACACTTGAGAAACGGCCATACATGAAATTGTCTCATCAAATCTACAGCCTGACCAACGTCAACATCTTCTTCAACTTTCTCACTGCATACATCATTGAGAAAGTAAATGACGAGAAAAAGAAAATTACATCAACATTGTCAAAGGCACAGCTACCTATGCAACAACACGATATTTACCTTTTAACTTCAGGCTTTGGTGCCCTTTGAACGGGAGCTTTAGGCTTGAACTTAAACTGCAAACAAAAGATTTAATTGCAAAACAAAAAGAGAATCTTTCGTGATCCATTATTAAAAGGGAGTTGAAGCAAACCTTCCTGGGAGCATCTTGACGAGGTGCCGACTCCATAATCGATAAACTTGGAATGGAACTGAGAACAATATCAACCATCAGCAACCAGCGAATCCATCATTGGTTACAGAGAACAAAAACAGAAACTAACTCATTGCTAGCTAATGAAAATGGTAAAAGTGAAAGTAAGGAGCAAAATATAACAGTAGGCGACATGTTTGGGTGATCATCAAGTTTTGAGTCCTTAGTGTCATAATTTAAAGTGCATTGGATTATACGTAAGACAAGTTGAGATTAGTGTAGGCTTAACCTCGGAGTTTGTAGGAGGAATGTTTTTGATGAAGGAGAGAAAGCCGCCAATGTCACAAGAGGAGCTGCTATGAGAAACCAAACCTAACGTGTGTTTTTTTGCTGGCATCTATTCTATATATATATGTAATGGTCTTACACCCTTACTAGAGCATGGAGAGGAAGTCTACTTTTGAAGTCGAGAACAAACTCTCGCCGTCTCACGTAAGACGAGTCCATGTCTGAGTAGGACTTGGGCCTAATAATGTCCAAGCAAACTAGCTAAACATGCATTATATTTTATTGAAATATGAATTGTTAATTTCAATTATTTATTATTATATTCTAAATTTTGTTGATATATTAAAAATAAAAATAAATGGACTTAAATTTTAAAAATTGCATGAAAATAAAATTATATTTTAAAGATATCATGACTAATTATACATATTTGTAATTTTAATAAATTATTCATTTATGATTTATGATATGGGTAAGAATAAGATTAAAGAATTAATATTAATTTTCGAAAGCTTATTAAAAAAGAAAGGAAGAGAGCAGTTAAGGGGCGAAATTCGAAATACTGAAATATTTCGTCCCAGTTTCACAAAATATTGGAGAAAAAGAAACAGTCAGGTTCAGGCACAAGGATAACAGTGAAACTATTCGATATGAATATTTGCCTACGAACAAGAGAGAGCCGTTTTATCCTCACTTTGCAAACATTAAACCACTTGTAAATTGAAAGATTTTCCGGCTCCTCCTATCGAGGCCAATCCGCTCTCTCTTTACTCTCCCCCATTAACTTTCAGTCGGAATCGCCGGCGAACTAGGGATTTTACTTCTCCCTTAATTCTCCGCCAATGGCTTCCGTCTACATTCCGGTACAGAACTCGGAAGAGGAGGTCAGGGTGGCCTTGGATCAGCTTCCTAGAGATGCCTCCGACATTCTTGATATTCTCAAGGCCGAGCAAGCTCCACTTGATCTCTGGCTCATCATTGCTGTTCGTTTTCACTCATAACTGTTTTTCTTTTATGTTTTGGGTTCAATTATCGTGTATAGGCCTTGTGGAAAGTTCTGTTTTTTCTTGGTTTGTTCTTTTTTTGAAATTGATTACATTGGTGCGGTGTTGCAGAGGGAGTACTTCAAGCAAGGAAAACTTGATCAATTCCGTCAGATATTGGAGGAAGGATCTAGCCACGGTAATTGCTGTTTGGCAATGTTGTTTGTCTTCTTATTTGTCTATTTCAAAGAGTTGATGGAAGTAATTCAAAGGGGTTCTGTGGGATTTTGGTGGAAAGTTGGTTTCTTTACTCAGCGGGATTCTCAACCAGTTGATTATTGTTTCTTTTTTTTTTTTGGCAGAAATTGATGAATATTACGCTGATGTTAGATACGAGAGGATAGCTATACTTAATGCTTTGGGGGCATATTATAGTTACCTTGGGAAAATTGAGACGAGGCAAAGAGAAAAGGAGGAATATTTCATACAAGCGACTAAATACTACAATAAAGCTTCCAGGATTGACATGCACGAGCCTTCTACTTGGGTTGGAAAAGGTGAAGGGAACCATTTTCTGTTTGATAACTAGCTGAAGAGTTTTCTCTGTCTGCTTCTTTTACATCTTTACAATGACCGCCTTTAGATTCCTACCCCTCTTGTTTATCATTTTTTCCCTGCTGTTTCTTCTGGTTACTGATCCGGATTTGGATGTGCTAAACTACAGTTGCTGTGTGAAAAAATGGCTCCTTGTTTGTAATGTAAATTTGCTTTACATTTGTTTTTGTTTCTGTAGATTGCATATTCTAGAGTTGTTTTCTAGATTCCTGTGACATCTATTGTCCTGTAATTTCGTATGTAACTTTTATATATCTTTTATCAGTGGTCTCTTGGAAGAACCTACCTTGCCAAATTTTCTTAACTACACTTACAAGCTATAGCATTTTTCATCTGAGTGCTGCCCTTAAAGATAGTTGAGAAAAGACTGGTCACTTGTTCTCTTAACAGGTCAGCTTTTATTGGCTAAAGGAGAAGTAGAGCAGGCATCTGCTGCATTCAAGATTGTACTAGAGGGTGATCGGGATAATGTATCTGCTCTTCTGGGTCAGGTATTCCTGGTTATTTTCTTGAACAATTGGTTAAAATAATGATTACACTTATCAAGTGCAGGCAATGTTATCAAGGATCTAAAATGCTTGCTCTGTTTGTTATTATAAGTCTTACCATGCTAGTGCCCTGCTGCAATATGATAACCAAAGGAACGTTTGTTAACAGGGCCCAGACTGAATTTGGTTCATGTTGGAATATCTTATATTTAATATTTTGTACGTTTGTTTGTGATACTTCTTTGCCTGTGGTTTTATTGTTTTTAAAACCATTTTGCGAACTATAAATGAGACTGCCACCTTGGTAGAGCATTCCTTATATAAATATGGTGTAAATTTATCCCTTCATTCTTAAGTGGATTTTGTAGAAACCACTTGAATGTGATCGATTTGTTATGAATTTCACATGGATAGGCTCTGTGAATTTGTTAAAGGTATGGGAAGGTGGTCCTTTGTGGAGCCTATCTTGATTTTGTAGGGTAAATTGCTGACACTTGAAATTTGCTGTGTTCGGATTTTTCCAGGCATGTGTTGAGTACAATCGTGGTCATTATAGTGATTCATTGGCGCTGTATAAGGTTTGTTCTTTCTATCTTCATAGTTGATATCATGATGGCCATAGCTAACTGATGCTATTTATCCTTTTCTGGCGTTAACTTTTTTGCCTTTGACCTTTGTTAAGAGGGCACTGCAAGTCTATCCCAATTGTCCTGGTGCTGTTAGGCTTGGAATAGGTCACTGTCACTATAAATTGGGCCATTTTGAAAGGGCTCAACGGGCATTTGAGCGGGTATTACAGGTTAGTTGTATGACCTGTTATGCATGTAGTGGGATCTGTGGCTAGTTAAATGGCAAGATTCTTACTGCATATCTTTGCTTCACGATTCAATATTTTCAGTTAGATCCAGAGAATGTTGAGGGTCTTGTTGCACTTGCAATTTTGGATTTGCAGACAAATGAAGGCGAGTTTCCATAGTCCATTAGTTTGTGCTGTTTTCTTGATTTTCAGTTTCTTAATTCTGGTTGCGCATGATGCTTGGACAGCTTTCGGAATACAGTATGGGATGGAAAAAATGCAGAGAGCTTTTGAGTTATACCCCTACTGTTCAATGGCATTGAATTATCTAGCAAATCACTTCTTCTTCACTGGTCAGCATTTTTTAGTTGAGCAACTGACTGAAACTGCACTTGCTGTTACCAATCATGGAGCAACCAAGTCACACTCTTACTATAATTTAGCACGCTCGTACCATAGCAAGGTTCGAGTCTCGACTTATTTTCATTTGATTGATTAGGGTAAAGGAACTGTTATTGTTTGTGAAGGCCAGAATTTTCTTTTGGGGGTTCAGGAAACATTGTCTCTGGGGTGTGTAGATCTTAGAATAATATATAGTCCATTTTTAGGCCTCATCCCCAACAGCTTAAGCCTTTTGGGTTGAGTGGGTTTTTGATGCAGGTGAATATTTTATGCCTCTTATCCTTGCTACACCTTACTATTGAGAATGTCTTATGGATATGAAGTCTTCCATAAAGTGTTTGATGTGATATACAAGAAGATATTGAAATGGATCATTTTATTTTCAAAAGCTTCACTTCTATATCCATTTATTTTTCCTGCTGAAGCACGTATCATTAGCTCTCTTGAATTAGGATATACTTACTTCCACACAACCAACCCCAACTTCACCCCCCTTGGCTCCTCTGAATCCTAATGATAGTGATGTGATATGTTTCAACTGCAGGGTGACTATGAAACAGCTTCAAGGTACTACTGGGCATCTGTCAAAGAAACCAATAGTCCCAATGAATTCGTTTTTCCGTATTATGGTGAGTACATATTGTGATTGTGCTTTCTGTTTCAAATTGCTGGTCTTTTTATCGACATGGATTTGAAGTTATCTGGTTTAGGCCCATTTTTTCACTGCATTGGTTAACTTTATATTTTTCATCACTCTAATTACAGAGATTTTGTATCAATCTTTTCTGCATTTGACAGGCCTGGGGCAAGTACAGTTGAAATTGGGAGAGACTAAGAATGCCCTATCAAATTTTGAGAAAGTTTTAGAAGTTTATCCCGATAACTGTGAGACACTGAAAGTATGTTAAATCAATGTGTTTACTTTTCATCTTGGAAGCTCATTGGGCTTTTAGATATTTTTAGGGACTTTCAGCTGAATCTTTTCGTTTCCTACAGGTAATTGGTCATATATATTCTCAAATAGGGCAGAATGATAAGGCTCAGGAACTATTGAGGAAGGCCACAAAGATTGACCCTCGTGATGCACAGGTATGGAAAACTGTTGTTCATAGGCTTTGACTTTGAGTTTCTTGTGATTTTGCTGTAAAGTGTTCCTGTAAGTTTCTTTGGTTTTGTGTGAAATGAGTTTACTTCTGGTATGCTTTAAATTTGTGTCCATGACAAGTGATGTAGGGAAAGGTGTAGGGCAGCTAGATTTCAACAAATTAGGGCTACAATAGGGCTGATTGTGATTGGGATTATTAGGGTTCATAACAAATGCGTCTATAAAATTCTCAATACAAAAGTTGATCTCTTTCTTCAACTTGACCCTTTTATGTACTAGTCTTGGCAGAAATCCTATTCATAAAGGGAGGACAGGTCCAACTTATGGAACTGAATTAATGAACTATGAAGAGATGCTTAAACCTTGTGCCTTCCTTTTTCCTCCAGATTCATGCCATAAAAAATGGCACTGTATCAGTGGGGAAACAGGACATACCCAGTTTCCAAAGGCATAAAAAGCGAACAAATTATATTTCCTAATAATATGAATGAAGTAATAGCTATTTATTCTCAAGGAACCAGAACTTGAATCTCAATTCAGTAAAGTTTTCAATATAAATACTTGATGTTTGCCTCGTGAATCCTCCTTTATTTACCTGTGTGCGGAGCCAAACTCTTCATTAAATACTAAAATTTTTATCCTTTCTGATTGCTGTAGTAGCTAGACATGGATTTTTTTTTTGTCATTTTCTTATTTGCATTTAAGAACTGTTTCTTTTTCTAATTTCATTTTCCATGATGGTATATTACTTGAACTATTTAATCTTTAATGCTATTTCCTCAAACTTTCTATTCTACGATTTCTTGCTGGACTCAATAATTCCTCATCGCAGTTTTATTTTCACATGGTGATTCATCTGCTTCAACTCTCAATAAGCAACTTTGTTTTATTTTCTGTTACAAGAACCTTCAAATTGATACAAATGGTTTAATAAGGATACTTTGAAATATGTATGCTATTTTATTATCAATTATAGCTTTTTAACTTTCATTTTTTCCCCTGTATCTTGTACAGGCATTTCTTGACCTTGGTGAACTATTAATTTTGTCAGACACAGGAGCTGCTCTAGATGCCTTCAAAACTGTAAGGACTAAGGACCTTGCTATTCTTACTTTTGGATTTTAAGTTTTAAATATCAGGATATATTTTCTGCCATATATTTTTGACGTTAAATGTTGTTTTAGGCACGAAGTCTTCTTAAAAAGGGAGGTCAAGAAGTCCCAATAGAAGTTCTTAACAATATTGGCGTTATCCATTTTGAAAGAGAAGAGCTTGAGGTCTGCACAGATTTCTTTAGATTTTGAGAGATGCAAGTACATATTGCCATGTGTAAAGCATTTATTTTTGTTGTTTCAGTTGCTTAACAAGTTCTTGACGGAACTTCCTGCTTGTTATTTTGGACTTTTTCTTTTCAAGTTTGTGTGATATTGGCTACGCTGTAATTTCTTGATTTTTATATCGTCTTATTCTGATATTACTACAGCTTGCTCTGCAAACTTTTAAGGAGGCTCTAGGTGATGGCGTATGGGTTACTTTCCTTGATGGTAAAGCTAATGTCAATGCAATCGAAGCATCTGCTTCTGTTCTTCAGTACAAAGACTTGCAAATATTTCATCAGTTAGAGGAAGATGGTATTCATGTGGAACTACCTTGGAGTAAAGTCACAGCATTATTTAATTTGGCCAGACTACTTGAGCAGTTGCATGAGACACAAGTTGCAATCATACTTTACTGTCTTATACTGTACAAGGTACTGTTGCACCATATCTGCAAGTATTGATTATTCTTCTGTCTTCGTCCATTTTCATATGTACTGTTTCATGAATAAGCTCTTGATTTTGTTTCTGTAAAGATCTGTTATTACAATTCCCCTTTTACTAACTACACGTCAATGCAGTATTCTCCAGGTACCTTCTTTGTTCACAATGTCATTTGATGATTTTTGGCATACTTTTCAACTTTTAATTCAATGGCTATGCTTGAACAATAACTGGATATTCTCTTTTTCTTGTTATCAAGGTTCTAGACTATGTTATGTTGTTTGATTGGGGATATTTTTGCATTATTTTCTTAATGGTGTTAAATTATCTTATTTTTATTCTATTTTGGTCACCAAAACTGTTCCTGACTCTCATCATGTTTTGACTGTATTTTCTGTATCCAATTTAACAGTTCCCAGATTATGTGGACTCTTATCTGAGGCTTGCTGCCATTGCGAAAGCTCAAAACAATCTTCAATTAAGCATTGACCTGGTTGTTATGACCAAAATAATGTTGCTGTTGCTGTCTTTTACTTTATGTTTCCTTTCCTTGGAATAACTGTTAGCTTTTTCTTTAATAGGTCAATGAGGCATTGAAGGTAAATGACAAGTGCCCTAATGCATTATCTATGCTCGGTGACTTGGAGCTGAAAAATGATGATTGGGTTAAGGCCAAAGAAACCTTCCGAGCTGCTAGTGAGGCAACTGACGGAAAAGATTCTTATGCAACACTCTCTCTGGTTTTTCTCCTCTTCCATGGGCCTTCATACTTGTACTTTTTCAGATCTTAGGATTTCTCCTAGATCCACATTTGACTGACTAGTTTGTGGCAATTTATTTCATGTGACATTTTATATCAATTCTCTTAACATATGTAGTTCTTACATTCCTTTTGGCATTTGTCAGGGAAACTGGAACTACTTTGCTGCACTACGCAATGAGAAAAGAAATCCGAAGTTGGAAGCTACCCACTTGGAAAAGGCCAAGGAACTTTACACCAGAGTACGAACTTCTGTGGTTTCTCACATCCCTAGGAATAATTAAATAGAATACTTAACACTGTTATTTGTGATGAATGGATTCAATTAGACTTAGAACTGACTTGTAGTTTGGCCCCTTTGTTTACTTACCGTATTCCTTTCGCATGCTTCTATTTCCCTCTTCCCCATCTATTGTCTTTTGATTGGTACTGTTGTTAGGCTGTAATTTTTGTATATGCCAAATTAACTCTCCCATGTCTTGACATTTTAGGTTCTGGTTCAGCATACAGCTAATCTGTATGCTGCAAATGGTGCTGGTGTAGTCTTGGCAGAGAGAGGACAATTTGATGTCTCAAAAGATCTTTTTACACAGGCATGACACTCTGATTTGCTTATTTTTGTTTCCTATAGTTTAAAACTTCATTTTATCCCTTGTGCTAGCCTTTGTGCCAGCTTTTATGTTGAATTTTTGTGTGCTGCAATGATATAGGTCCAAGAAGCTGCAAGCGGAAGCATTTTTGTCCAGATGCCAGATGTCTGGATCAATTTAGCACATGTTTATTTTGCTCAAGGAAATTTCGCATTAGCAGTAAAGATGGTTTGTTTATTTTATTATATTCTATTTATGCAGATATTTAGGTTAAAGTTGCATTTTACATACTTGTAATTTCTTCTCATTGAATTTATATTTTGGACTTTGCTTCCTGCAGTATCAGAATTGTTTGCGGAAGTTCTATCATAATACAGATTCTCAAATTCTCCTTTATCTGGCTCGTACTTATTATGAAGCTGAACAGTGGCAAGACTGCAAGAAAACTTTACTGAGGGCCATCCACATGGCACCTTCAAATTACATATTAAGGTTTAATGCAGGTGTTACGATGCAGAAATTTTCAGCATCTACGCTACAAAAAACAAAAAGAACAGCAGATGAGGTGATTTTCTTTCTTTTAAAATTAGTTTGATTGGATATTATTTTCTATTCCTAAATGTTATTTTTTTGATAATATAGCTCGTATCTTTTTATTTTGGAATGATAGATGCAGTGCTTACAAGAATTAGTTCCTTGTACCCTTAAATGTGTGTTAGTCTCCCAGCTTGTGGGTTTAATTATCATAGGAGTTAATGTATCATAAAGAATCTAGAAAATAAATATCTCTACCTGGCAGGTTAGCTTGTAGATGATCGTACTCACTTTCATTTTTGGCTAGTCAAACACCAGAACCTGTAGGTGAATAAGCTTTTTCTGCTAGATTATGTAGTCATATCTTGTATCATATAAACCATAAAACTGGGCAAGAGCCAGGTTTTCACATGCTTTCTCTTTCCATGGACACAGTATCTAAGTAGCCCATCCTTTTCTTTTTGTGATTATGCTATAGGTACGTTCCACAGTTAATGAGCTGGAAAATGCTGTCCGTCTATTTAGCCAGTTGTCTGCTGCTTCTAGCCTCCAGTTTCATACATTTGATGAGAAAAAAATCAACACACATGTTGAGTATTGCAAGCACTTGCTAGAGGCTGCAATAGTTCATCGTGAAGCAGCTGAGCGTGAGGAGCAGCAGAACCGACAGAGACAAGAAGTTGCTCGACAAATGGCTTTGGCTGAGGAAGCCCGTCGTAAGGCCGAAGAACAAAGGAAATTTCAGGTCTACTGCTGTCGTTATAGCTTATAAAGTTTTGTATTTGTGACAACGATATTATAGTACTTAGAGGTCTTATTTTTCTGTTGGTGTGAACAGTTGGAGAAGAGAAAGCAGGAAGACGAACTGAAACGAGTGCGGCAACTAGAGGAACGTTTTGAGCGTGTAAAGGTAATTAGATCTGTTGAAAATTTTCATATATCATCAAAGCTTCTTGTCATTGCATGATTATAAATGCTTTCTTCATAATGGGTTTATTGTAGTATTGGTGAAAGGATCAGATGAGTAAAAGAGATATTGGTGTAGACAGTAGTTTCTATGCCATATTTTCACATGATTCTTCCTTTTTCATACTGATTAGTGCCTATAGATGTGTTAATGGGCGTTTTATGTAATTTGGATTACTCCATGCGGCTAATTCTCTATTTTTTGTTAATTAAATTTGTAACGTAAAATCTGCATAACACGTTCCTTTTAACAATCTATACACATTTAGATGACTATATTATTTGACGTTTGTTGCATGAGACTTTCCGTTCATGGTACATCTCAAGTCCCATTTCAATACATTGCTCCCTACCAATCAGTATGTATTATAAAAGGAAATCCTAGGACTGCTTGAATTGGGCTGTAGTGGATCTATGGTAGCTGCTTAAATTCACTGATTTGATCATGGTTCTTCATGATTCCAGGAACAATGGAAGACGTCTGCTTCTAAGCGGAAGGATAGATCTGAGATTGATGATGATGATGTTGGGCACAGTGAAAGAAGGAGAAGGAAGGGTGGGAAGAGGAGAAAGAAGGATAAGAACTCAAAGTCAAGCTATGAGATGGAAGAAGGAGAAGCTGACATGATGGATGATCATGAGGATCAAGAAGATGAAGATGCAAACATGAACTATAGGGATTCCAGAAATCAGGTGGATGATCATGACGACCATGGAGAAGATGCACAAGAACTTCTTGCTGCTGCTGGACTTGAAGATTCTGATGCAGAGGATGAAGCCGTAAGTATTCCTTTCAACTTCAAATCTCTTAGACTAAAACTTCATTGAAACTAGGATGTCTTAATCACACACAGTCGAGCAACTATAATTTACTGGTGAAAGCACTTAACAGCAACAGTGCATGCAAAAGATTAAGATGGATACAAATTTGTGGATTAGATGGGATCTAAATTGATTCAGGTTCATAGCCTTATTTCTACAAGTTAAAACACTATTACTAGTTTATATTGCGTACTTGTTTTAGTTTACTGAGGCAGACGGGCCAATGGGTTATCTCTCTATTGGAAATAGGATGCTGACATGATGGATCGTTCTGTTTCCCACAATGTTTATATTAGGTTTGGATTTGGTTTTTAATCCAGTCTCGAGACAAAATAATCTATATGATGTTTCCTGGTGAAGGCTGAGCCTTCATCAACAGGTAGAAGAAAGCGAGCATGGTCAGAATCAGACGATGATAATGAGCCTTTAGATAACAGACCAGAATCCAGCCCTATGCAGGACAATTCTGCTGAGCTGCAGGACAGTGATGGAGAAATTAGAGACGGCACTCGCAGGCAACAAGGTCATGCTGTTATTGAGGATGATGACGACGATTAGCTGGTTGCATCTGTTTTACGAAGAGAGGGAAACAACTAACACTTAAATCTGTCGACATAGGAGAATGCAATACACTGGGAAAGTGCTTGATATTTATAGGAATCCTATTGTACTCTCCCATAGCTCAATCTGATGTTGTACATTAAATGTAAACCTTCTTATTTCCCGTGCCTATCTCGATAAAGAGACTTCATCATTGAACCAGAGTTCGGCTCTCTGATGACCCCTCCTAAGATCAGTGACTGTTCTGGACTAAATGAGTCATTACTGTTAGGTTCCTTTAATTTTTGAGATTGCAAGATCGTGGGATAACTGTTTATAGACTCAAAAAGAAAGGAGAAAAAAAAAGTTGATTCTGTTTGAAGAGGTGAGGCGATAGTCTCGGAAACTATGCATTTCCTTTTGAGGCGGATGACTGACACAACCAGAAAAGAGTGGAAATCAGAGTAGGGTAGGGGTTTCAGAAGGTCAGAAAGCGTACAGTTGTGTTTCTGCGTTTTGCACTGGCTACTTCGATTCTTTGTGAAATTGAATACCCTTTTGCAAGTCTAATCTCCAAAGCTCCTTGCTCCTTTTTCTAAACCAAGCTGGAAACTTCAGACCCAGGATCAGCCTCAGCCTCTCGCCAGAAGGCTTCAGAATTTATTGTGAAACAGAGACTAGTGCTCTGTTTTGCCTTGCGACTTTTAAATGTTCGCACTGCCTTGCTGACTGACTGGTTTGCTTTCCGTGACCCAAATGCTTCTAGAAAAAGCCGAATGCCACTGTTACGGAGACGCAAATTGGACGCCTGATAATAGACAAAATGAACAAAAGCTCTTTGAAAACTACCATTCTTTCGTTACCGTTCTATATGTTCCATTCTTACGTATAAAAAAATTCTGATAAGAAGAAGGAAGCAGATATAGCTGAAAGGGGACCAGGATGGCATTAACAGTCAAAGGGATACAATGGAAAAAAACAAAGAAAAAATCCAAAAAGTTGTGGGGAATTCGGTGCTGATAATTATCATGACATGAAGCGCAGTGAACCGACAGAAAAGAAAAATATTGATAATTGAATTGTAGTTTCAAAACATACTCGAAGCATTTTCCTTTGTCAAGGTAGCCATTTTGGTTTCTTTAGGGTCTCCATTTTTTAAAGTATCCGAAATGGCTATTAGGGATCATGTTATGGACAAATTTTGATGTCAACAATGTCCCAATTCCCATATAGCGTTAAATTGTGTCAGATGACAGCAAGTGGGGCAACTGTGACCAACTTGAGTTTGGTGCATAAAGGTGACAAATCAACAAATCTTGGGGCCATTAGGTCACCAACCCAGCAAATACTGCAATAACCAGCATGTTAGGCAAGTGTTTGAAACTGAAGCCGCAATGGGAAACCCCCACAAGACACTTACCTGCCTATCAGTCAAATATCTTTACCAACATAATAAAACAGAATTGACCGAGACATTCAATCTATTTCTGATATATATATATATTTCAACTGAAGTACTGAAATGAGTGAAAGAAGATGAACAACTGAAGCACAAGGCACATGGATGCCCCATTAAGCACAAAACACACTTCAAAAAATATGCCAATCACAGACACTTTTGATATAAAGCAACAAAAGAAAATCGTAGTTTTAGCAATTCTCTGGCCCCACAAAAAGCAAGTGGCCCCCACCGAGTACAATTTTGGCCTTCAAGAACAGAAAGGCAGGCTACCCCTGAAAAACTCAAGCATCTGCGCCCAAACAAACAAACAAAAAACCATGTATTCTGTCAACCTGGAAGTATCTGTCGTGTACCCGTGTAAGAGACAAGGAGATGGAAAGAAACCACAACAAGCAAGTGAAGGGTCAATTAATTACCACTGTGGGCTCTTGAATTGAAAATGGGAAATTCATGTGATGATGATGGAATGGAGATTGATAGCCCAGTTTTTGTTATTGATGCAGTGTTTGAAGATTTATCATCCAAGTCAAGCCATGAACTTTTGCTCTTAGGTGGCCACTCGTCAAAGAAACGATGGACAGTCTTCTGTTGCTGTTCTTCTCTCTCTTTTTTTATGGATGCTTGACATGTAACCTCACCTCCCAAGAGATAGCTATGCTGATACTGCTTTTGCTGTTTTGGGTTATCGTGATCGCTCAAGCTTTGAAGCTGCAAATAAGAGTACTCATTTTGGTAGCCAGACAGGTTCCTCTGTTTCGAAGAGTACGATGAAGAAGAAGAAGAGGAAGAGCTCATTGTGAGTGGAGTAAGTTGCCAAGCATCATCCAACGCTGAACCGGGAAGGTTTCTCATACAACCAGAAGATTCACAGAACAAAGCATGCTCGTCAACCTCCTCTTTCAGCCCATAGGCATTCCTGTTTCTTCTTTTCGAACAACAAAGAGAATGAAATCAGACAAAAGAACCAGAAGCCTACAAAGATACAGACAAAACAAAAAGGAGTATAAATGTCAGTCCTTTTCCATACCTACCTGTAATCACTACTAGCCAAGCAATATGAACCACCAGAATCCAGGATCAGGTGGGAAGAGTCTTCATGAGGAGACAGCCCAATCCCAGAAGGTGTAGTATGAGAACATATAAACTGGTGGCTGGGATGTGTGTGATAACCAGAATAGTGAAGGTGGTTTTGGTGGTGGGTCTCAGAGGACATTAAAGAAAGAGAAGAGTGTGGTGGTGAGAGTACGTTAGAAGTGTTTTTGGTGATTGATGAGAGAGATGTCGGTGTAGATGGCTTAGTTGTTATCATTGGTTGTGTTGCAACTTCCACAGGCTTTCTTGAACGGTTTTTGCCTCTATGCATGTGCCTCTCACAATACTTGGAATCTGGGTATGCTTCTTTTGAGCACCTCCATTTCTTTCCATCCGTTCTTCTGCATCTCCCTGGTTCGGGATCGATTTTTCTCCCAAGACCCATCTGGAAACAGTTCCATCCGACTGCAAATAAACCCAAGCCATAACTAGTTAAAAGAAAATCCTGCAGCAATATTAATAAGCACAAGCGTAAAGATTGAGCATCAAGCAGAGCTGTTACTGTGTGGCAGTTGGCGAGAAAAGAGACTTGAAGACAGTACTGAAGAATCGGGGCAGCTCCTTTTGATAGTGAAAAGGAGATCAGGAGGAATAGGAATACCGGAAACCATATGCTTAAAGATTAAAGCTTGATGCTCAAGCTCTTGCCACTGAGTTGGAGTGAAAGGAAACCTGCTTCTTCCATTCATCACGATGGAAGAAAAGCAAGAGTGTGGAAGTGGAAAAAAGAGCTGGTTTAGACCTGACTCAGCAAGCGAAAGTTGTGCTTTTACGTTGGTGTGTTGTGTCTAGGTCTGGGAGGGCTAGCTAAAACTAGTTTCTTCTTAATGATGACTAACTCGTGAGAGGTGAGCAATATAGTGGGTATATTTATTTCAGGGACCATTGGTGTACGTGGATAAAACTAATGGTTCTGATTATACACCTCGCTCTCTCCGCTCATATAATGAGTCACTGCAATTCCCTCTCTCCGCTCATATAATGAGTCACTGCAACTCCCTCTCTCTCTCTCTGTTTCTGGTTTACTGTGGCTTGCAGAGCTGAGCTAACCTGCGTGGCAGCTCTTGTCTCTGACAACTCTACGGAAACCCATAAACTAAAGAGTAGTAGAGGAGAGTGTGCATTTACTTATTTAAACAGCACAAATAAAGACTTAATCTTTTCTCGTCTATTCGATTCTGTCATGACTGATGCAAAGTGAACATATACATACATACATATAATATATATATATATATATATATATATTTGTACGCGAGATTGTGAGTGAGAGAGAAGATTGGTGTCATTCTGAAACGAATGCTTTAGGCTGTGCCTCTCTGATACTGGCAAAGATTGTACGGTTTGAGCTTTTACTGCTACGAACTCTTTAACTTTTTTTCTGTTCCTTTACCTCGAACCCTTTCTTCCGGTACCCACCACCGCTTACTATCTGACCTTATTCTATTTCTCAAAAAACCATGTATATATCATATATCTTTTGGTGTCCAGTGTAGTACCCTCGCCCCTCGCTTCTTTTTCTTTCTGAAGAAAACCTTCTCTTTGGTCTTTTTCTGATAAATACTGGACACGCTCTTGGAAGCTTTAATGGCAATTTAGGAGATCATTCTACCTTTTAGGGGATCAAATTTATATAGTTTAAAAACAGCGACTCACCGTTTGAGTTAAAGTTCATTGCAAACAACAAAAAGGGCTCTATCTCCAAAACATGCTAGGTTTGAGAATCAGTTTATCTTAAACCAGGAGGTGCTTCTTTTACTTTTGTTCTTCCCTCATGATTTGCTTGCCTAATCATCCACTGCAAGAGCTTGTTTTCATTTGATAATGTTTACTTGGATCTGGGAAAATTCCACTCAGGTTCTACTTAGGACATGAAGGGGAGACCAAGGCAATCACATGGGAAAAAAAAACTGCTGTTCACATGATATATCAAACGAAGAACACTACAACCTAGTTACTGTCCATCGCACAGCCAATTTATGACGAGCAACTTTCCAATTACAAAACAAAATGCAAACCCTCTATTTTGTGCTCGTAAAGAACAGCATTTTCTATAGTTAATCAAGAATATGCACGACAAGTGCTTCAGATCTTTGATTCACAGGTCACTAATAACTTAAAAAGTAATAGTTATGTGATGAATATGCGAAATTGAATCAAATCAAGTTCCTTCGTATCATTGAAACATTGTGAGGGAAGTCATGTTGATGTTTAATAAGAATAAAGGCATAAAAAAAGGGTGGTGGGTATTGATTTTGTTGGGTTGCATTTACTTCTGAGACTGAGACTGAGACTGGGACTGAGACAGGGACTGGGACCATTCTTGTAATGTAAGTTTGGCAGTGGCAGGCGTTGTGCAAAGTAGTGCTCTACTATTTGGCACTATTGTTATCTCCTGCCAGACCCCCAACACATGCAAGCCACCTTTTTTCAGTACGCATGCCCCACTGCAACACCAACATCCTCCTCAGGTGCGTTTCTTGGTTTCAAAATCCCCAACTGGCAACTTTCTTTCCTAGTCGTCCATTTCCAAAACCAAACCTCTGCGTCATCTCACTCCCTCCCTCCGGGACCATAAAAGACCCGTATCAGCTTTTGATTGGATGGGCTATTCAGATCCATGTTCCTTTCACTTTCGTTTTCAACACCTACAAAGCATATTTTTGGCCGATTTGTCTATATACTAAAGCCCCCTGCTGTTCGATATGACAACGATAAGCATGAAGTCTCCGAGTTATACTAATTTCTTGGTTTCATTTTTCAGAGAGTCTAATGCACTTATGAAGAACCAAAAGAAAGAAAAAAAAAGATAATTTATTTATTTTATAAAATACAACCCTTTAGTGTTTAAAGCTATATCCCTTCACGTAAGTTAGTTTAGGGTTGACTAATCATAAATTCAATTGAAACTGTTCCAAGAGATTGTTGATGCATGTGCATGGTGTAGTATTCTTTTTACTTCAGGGAGAATGTAAATGGTGGCCACCAAAGTAGGTGAAGGGCTTGCTTTCTTGTGGCTTACAATCCTCGATTGGTAGGAAACAGAATCAATGTCTCAAATTCTGAACCACGATTCCCACCAGCAAGCGATCAATACAACACCTCCGACTCCGATTATACCCTCTCCTCTTAAGAAGTACAAGCACATGCAAAGTCAACAATAGCAGCGCATGGTCCACACTGTTCTTCTGTTCGTCCAATATACTCTCCTCCTCCTTCTCCTAGAGTCTAGACAGCTACTTGTTTTAGCTACCACCATAACTCCAGGACAGAGAGCTCCCCCACCTCTTGTTGGTATTTGGCAGCCGGATACAAATACGATGCCATAGGACAAATGAATGCATTATAACCGTGAAGATTCAAGACCCACCCTAACACTAATACCTGATCGCACTCGTTACTTGCTTCTCAGGTCCAGATTAACTTTGTTCTAAACTTGCTTGGTAATTCGATTGTCAGATAACGGTATTAATCTGACTATTAAATGGATTCACTTATGCCCGTGCCATACAAACTCAGAACTCCAACCATCTCAGATTAATGAGTTTACGGCGCCTCAGAACTACGTTGAGCAATTCATGGCAGAGTCTGGAAACCATCATTTGCTATACTTCCACGTTCAGACACGCCAGGGCACGAGAGATTTTCACATGAAAGAAACAAATCTAACCATTGTACACGCTGGTTGTACCAAGTTGTAATCGGACAACATACATGTGGCTTGGGATGATGCCAAAGACTAAGATTACAGTATAATATGTGAAATAAGATTAATCTGTGCCTGTAAAACCAAAATATTTGCGGATTCATGTGCATAATCTGCGGATTCAGATTATACAAATCAGGCGAATCTGTTAGTCGGATTTTAGATGGACAATTCAGGGAAGCTAATGGAGACAAAAGAGAGATTGGATAAGCAAAACTTTCATATGAAGAGAATTCCAGACATAAACAAAGTGACATATCGATAGCATTACAAACTGCATTTTCTATAAGACTATCACCTAAGCCTGTCTACCCACAGCAAACAAAAACCCAACCTTTGTGCCCAGTTTCAACTAAGCAGCCTGGTCTTCACGTTTTATATCAGAGGGACTATATTGGTCCGCCTTTTGCCAACTGTTATGCGTATATACTTTTTCCTCAAGGTACACGAGGTAAATAAAACTTCTGATTAACAAAAGCATTACTCTTTTTGGAAAAATGAGAGAACAAGATCTGTATGTACTGAGAAGAGCTGTGTGTCCACAAAATGCTGTTTTGGACAAGAAGGAAAGGAAAAATTATTCAGCTTACAGTTTTAATCATAGTTTAATGAAAAGACTTCTGAAAGCAATTGTAAGCAAGAATAATGATTTTTAGCAATTTCTGATTGTTGAAATGAATCAGTAGAAATTTTTTATGCAAATCAAGAACGTCAAGGGAAACAAACCTTCATAAATGGTCTATCACGACTAGAGAAGGAATCTATGAAACTCTCCTTTAAAAGCAATGATACCTAGAAGGAAAGGGACAGAAGCCAGTTATATCACTTGATAATATTATTAACACATGCTCAACAATAAAACTTGTGCTAATCAAACAATCAGGGTTGATGAATGTAACACAAGCTAGCATTGCAGTTAGTATATCAAGATATATACTCGGATATTACTCAAATGACAACAAGATTTCATGGACTAGAACGTGGAATTTAATAGCCTATGTGTAATGCCACCAAAAAATTATATAATCAAATTGGTTAGTTGCTTAATCATTTTCACCCTCCTTTTCTGTTTGTGTGTGCACGTGATTTTTCAATGCATAGATACTCTGATAACCATCCGGGAGCTAATAGGAAAATTACAGTGCATAATAAGTTCCTTGTTCTATTAAAGTGTCATTTCTCTGTAAGACTCAGCACATCCCTGAACATAATTTTCGAACACTCATTTCATGTCTGATAAATAATGTTTAACCACAATAAAAATTTCTGCTTATTGTGTTCAAACTTGTCAGCTGGGGACTATCATCCAGCAGAAATTCAAGATATAAAGCAGGAATAAAAGCACCAACTAAGAAGAGGACAGACCTTATCGTTATTGGATTGTACATTTGTAATTGTGTGTGAGCGCAGGTTAGAGCAGAGGGAATCCAAGTAAGATCTCAACACTTCTAGGAAGCCCTTGGCAGCTTGAACCTGGAACAATCCACACCAAAGAGACGGTTAAGCAACTAGTGGAAACATTTGCTCAAAATGTTATTCCAAACTTCCAAGCAACAAAAGTGAACTATTATACAAGAACCCTGTAGAGCATTTTTCAATGCAACATTTAGTTGCATGATCCCTATAGACCAATATAAGCAAAATTGAGAATGAAAACAAGTAACAGAACATAAGGCAAATTCACAATATGAAAGGAATTATCATGACTAAGAAGAAAATGGACGAGCTAAAGTATTATAACAAAACTTAGCCAGTGTAGTTACACTGATCAAGTTCAGCAACAAGTGGAAAGGTTTATGAAGGTAGAGGCATAAGGCCATAATAGAAGCACAAACAAAATATGAAGCCAAGTACAGCTAACATGCAAGGTGATCAAAGTTGCAAATATTTGAAAACGAAGAGTAGATGCAACTGTACTTTCCTAAAGTCATGCACTTGCAAAAAAAAAAAAAACACACACCTAAACATGGTCATTCCTAAACATCAGCCTTGCGGATGACACTCCACAACTATCAAATGAATATAGATCTACCTACGAAAAAAAGCATTCTAGTCCTTATACAAATAGGATCTTTCATGTTTCAATGTGCTAAGAAGATAGCAATCTAGCCATCCCAGTACAGAAAAACACTACAACTAGGCACATGTATCAATAAAAGATTTAAGAACACCACAATAAATTTCAAGGAAACTCAACTAAATATCACAATGGTTTCTGAACTTCAGGGAATACGTTATGGATAACATTATATGTTCAAATATAGAAATCCACATCAAAAGAAGAGGAATCATCGTAGAGGGAAGAAAAAGGATTAACTAGAAGCACACCTGTGCGTCTGTACACTCGTACATTGGTCTTTTCTTTGCCAGAAAACTTTCTCCCACTAGCTTTGCATGATAAGGACTTAAGCATGAAAACAACTCCTTTTGTTTTGGCAATTGTGGAATATTTGGTGACCGTACCTATCATATAAAAAATGAGAAATATATTAGATAATTACACTAAATGAGTGTTCTGAAGAGATGAGACCAAAAAAAAATGATAATCATATAGCCAGATGACAAACAAAAAGATCCATGAAAATTACAGAAGAATTTTGAGGGTTCCACCACCAATCCACCAACACAAAAGTAAAGGCCAAAGAGAAATAAAGGCAAAGACGTTAGACAGACAGATCATAGAAATTAAAGTAGCGAAAGCAGTTGGCACTTGATGTAAGAAATTCAGACTAGACTTTTTACTTCGAATTTAGTTAACATTTTTTCACCAGGAGAGGGCAGGGACATCATGAACAAGGAAAGACCTAAGCTTAAGTAGCTAGTGAGAGATTGTGTGTGTGACTTATGAGCCATGTTATATAAGCTGGCACAACATTCTTTTTTATCGCATGTATAGCATTCCCACAAGGGACATATCATCAACAATTTTTTTAGAGCGAGAAGATAACTCCCAGATGGAGGGAAAATAAACAAGCTATAAATCATCAGACTCATATGGTTAAATCTGTCTCATATAAATTGTAAAATAGTAAATGAAAATGCAAACCTGGCTCTTGTTAGCATCGACGAGAATAACATTAGTCAACTTTGACTGCACCTCACTTGTTTTGTTTTTTACACCCACCTAAACACACAACCATTTATTAGTAACTGAAGCAAGCTAGAAAAGACCACATACCTAATGCCCTACCGTAATATTATTTCCCTTTTGGTTTCAAAGGAAACCCAGGGCCAATTTAATAGCAACGGGACCTGATGATGAATACATTCTGAATTGAAACAAATGCTTACTATGTAAGGAACAGGTGCATCCAGAAAATCAAGCATGTCATCTGGCAAGATCTAAAAAATCAAATAGAGAAAACAAATAAGCCAGGGTAGTGAATAGAATAAGACCAATACCTCAGTAAAAAGCAAGGCTAGAAAAAATCCATACCGGCATTAATAGGCTTTGCCATTGGTAGGGTCGAATTAAAGGAATAATAGATAAAACTAAAGCAGATAAGATACCCTGCAAACAAAGAATTAGAAAAATATCAAATCAAGAAGTTCATGATTTGTAGGAGCAAGCACACATAAATATTCAACAAGGTTTGTTCGGAAAATAGAATATACTCCTTCAGGTAGGAGATTAAGTTAATACAGCCAATTTATGTCAACTTTAAAATCCAACAGGAAGTCATTAGGATCACACAATATGCGCAGGAAACATACCAAATTTGAGCAAACCACCACAATTTGTTTTTCCAATAGTGCTCCTGCAAATAATGTTAACACCTACAGGCACAGAAAATTACCACCCAAATTATAATTCAGCAATTTCTGGACAGCATATAAACTGAATAAAA
Source organism: Erythroxylum squamatum (assembly GCA_025629845.1). Classification (NCBI taxonomy): domain Eukaryota; kingdom Viridiplantae; phylum Streptophyta; class Magnoliopsida; order Malpighiales; family Erythroxylaceae; genus Erythroxylum; species Erythroxylum squamatum. Next base: position 12,096,242 of record JAOTBA010000204.1, read on the forward strand.
GGGCATAAAGCAAATGACCCACCTAAATCGAGATATATGGGACAAGTATTTGGTCAACTAAGTGAAGCAAAACAAGAGAAGGCAACAGCCCCAAATTTTGTTGTGTTTACTTTCATTTGCAAATTGCATTCTACTAAGTAATTAAAGGAATATACACAAGTTCATATTCAATATACGATTGCACTATATGCAAACAAAATGAAGTGTATGCAAAGAAGAATGTTGCTTTAATAAACGAATAAAATTAGGCACGCAAAGCATTTATAGGATTTTTAGAGCAAATATAAAGTGTTTATAGCGAAAAGTTTCACAAACATCATACATTCTCAAGTCGCAAGGATCCGCATATGCATGCAACAGCCCATGTTGACAATGCAACGGCTTCCTCCTCCGCCATCAAAGCGCTGTGTGCCTGATAAACAGCGCAAACAGGAGGCATTACATGAGAGAAGAAAGTCAAAAAGTTCCACATGCAAAAACCATGCTGCTTATTGCATTAAAAATAAGTCCCATTACAAATAAAGTCCCAACACATGATCACAAAGAGAAAGGATCTAACTCCCAAGAGCAAAGTATCCTTACCTCTGCAAATTCCAGGCTGGTACTGCATGATCTCAGATCAATTGTTGAGCCAGCAATATGTAGAACTGTCTCATCAGGTCTATGATATTCCAAGGAATGAAGGTGTTCCAGAGGGTGGAATCTAAGAGTTGAACCCCTGGCAGGGCAATGTGATTGGAAATACTCGCACAAAAGCTGCAGTGATCCATGGTTGTTTGCCTAGAGAAAAAAGGAAAGAAGAAAGAAAATTTAAAACCAGAAAAGGTAGTCAATTAACAATAGTAACTGCCTAGAAACATCTACACACTTCCATATAAAAAAAGATTCAGACCTTGGCCCATTCAAGAATATCAATGTTATCATTTGAATCTTCCTGGCCAGAAAAGGATGCCTCCTCTGTTTCTGTATCATCAACATCACTCCTGAAGTTCCTATCTTCACTAGGAGAACCTTGGAAGCTGCATAAAGAACATTTTAGACCCGCTTAATAACAAAACATTGCTTCCACCCAGATGATGAGAATCACATATATAACTCATGTATCCCAACATGCTCAAATGTCTCACAAGTACACACCAAATTAATGCCAACTAACATTCTTTAAAGAATAGCTTATACGCTCAAGACATTAACTCTTATCAACTAATCAACAACCTCCTAAACAATATACAAAAATTATATCAAATTTCAACCAAGAGACTACTGGAATTGGCAGCTTTCAGCGGCTCAAGCCATATCAGCATTATTGTCATGTTTGTACAGAACAAAAACTATACCTGCATGAAGATTCAGAACTTTCATATTGACAGTATCGCAGGAGAGGAAGAACAGCAATTGGGAAACGTTTATCTCCAGTTTGTTTATTAGATGAAAAATCATCTGCATCAATGTTATAATCTTCAGAGTTTACACCACCAGATTCTCCTTTAGATGAGAGGATTTCAGTCTCAGAATCAACTGGAACAACAATGTTATTGTTAATACTTTTGTTCAATAAATGAATATGCCCCTGAACAAGTTGATGGTCCAGCTGATTTCCATTGTTAATACCAACTCCCCCAATAGAATCTCTCAGCTGGGATTCCGAAATTTCAACTGATCCATCCATAATCTCCTCTGCACCTTTGTAGTTCAATGATTCAGAATCCAAGTTGTCATTTGATTTTTCTTCCTTGATGCCCTCTAAGGGTTCTAGGTCCAGAAAACCACTATCTTTCGTCAACCGTTCCAGCCTTTCCTCTGTGAAGATACTACAACACAAGTCCATAACGTAATAAGGATTAATATTTAGATGTTACTATGCATTATCATCCATATTAATACATAGATATCCACCGAAAGGAGCTTACGTGATAAACATGAACTCTAATCAATAGTTGATCATAGTGAACTTAGAATTTGACAAACCAGAATTTAAATTGCAGACACACCTATTCAAAACAGAAAAATGCAATTCAAAGAATGGAAGCCTTGACAGAATGCAGTAACATCTCCGAGTAGTTAGTATATGACGGCTCAAAGCTGGGAAGGTAGACTGTTTATTTGAGATCATGGAGAGCAATCCAGAAGGTTTTGTAACAATTTCTTCAACCAACACACAGCACCCATATAGTGTTGAATTATCAGCAACCTATGACAAAAATACAAGGTTAAAAAGCAAATTTAACGAATGGGAAATCAGTCAACTCCTGAATGATACTCAGTCTCCCTAAAGTATATCATCTATCAAGAAGACAATTTTCTGTCAAATTCAAAATAAATGAAACATATAATTGTGGCACCTAAAGAATCAAACTCTCCCAATTACCCTAAGATCTGTTGGAAGATGGGACAATTTAGTACCAATACCAAAACAGGAAATCAAAGAAAAAAAATGATGATTATAGGATAGATATCAAATCTAATCTTTGCCCCTCTTAAAAAAACAGAATATAAATTGCAATGCATTTTGCATATACAGCATCCCCCGTCCATGGACCAGCAAAATGTTTATTTGGTCACACAAACTTTTTCTCCAGATATCGTATTCAACCAAATGGAATAAAAAAGAATAAAAAATAAAGAAGCATCATATATTAAGGTTACCTGTAGCCGGAATACAAATGACAGATCACTTTGTTTAAGGTGCTCCTGCAAAATAAGCACACAATTACTAATTAGATGAGAAATAATTGTGAGCATCTGACATTAACAAATTTGAATCATTAGCAAGATTCAATAAATAATGTACTCCTAAGATTCCGGATCACGGCCATTTATTAATCATTTTGCCAGGTGGTGCAAGCCAAAGAAAGAAGTTAATAACAAATATGATGATTTATAATCCAAGGGCTAATTGGTGAAGAAGACATCACCCAACCAACCGCTTTAATTGAAAAGCTACAGTTGTGTATACCAGTAAGCTTTAATTTCAGTCATTAAACAATAGGAGAGGAAATTCAAAGTTCAAAAGATCAATGAAAATGTTAACAATAGGTGGAATGCCATCTCCATCAAATATAATAAAATAAATAAACATACATATACATATAAATACATACATACATACATACATACTCAAGAATTCACATGAAAATGTCATATATGTACCTGGCCTAGAAGAATTTCATTCAACTCACTCATTGAAGGGGTTCTCTCAACAGCACGAACCTAGAAAGAATCAGAATAACCATGTTTCAAACTCAAGAGAGAATAAGTAAATTAAAGTAACGTGCACAAATGCAAAGGACATGTGAAAACCAATCGGTGGAAACCAACCTCTAGGCCTCCAGGGAAGCAAAAAGACAAAAGATCCTTATATTTGAGTGGTAGCTCTTTTTCTGGAGGGTAAACAAATAAGACCTGAAAGTAAAAAACTAAGAATCAGGAAATGCTTGAAATTTCAGTGACATAGACAGAAGTACAAGTTTAACATTTTTGGCACTAAAAGGCACCTGAGGCTCAAGAATGGGCTCTATGCGAGATTGATTCTGACAGCCAAGTGCAGTTTGCAACCTCCCAGATACTTCAGATTTTCTACCTACATATTGCCTTTGAAGAGCCTGGAGGTCACAATTAGGATGAAGACCTACAACTACCATGCTTTCAAAAAGCTTTGATGGTTCCTTTAGAGACTTATGATCCTGAAAACTTAAAAAATAGAGATGTTATGAAAATAATAGAAGCTGAAGCTGCAGCTGCAGCCTTTTCCATTACACAGAACGTATTAAAAAAATAAATAACAGGAAAAGGTAAACTTATATCAGTAATACAACTTTGAGCACCCAAAAGACAACTTAAAAGAAGGTAAGCAACTATCAGTAACTAAAGAATTTAAATTTCGCTGGCAGCAGCTACATTAAATAAATAATGGAAATGAGCCCCGTTGAGGAGGTGTTTAAAACCAAAAGGCTTCACAACAGAATGTTGTTAGGAGTCATCCCTACACAGAAAACTAGCTTGAGCATCAAACTAATTCACTTCACCTACCAAGTACTGTAATTGAAAGCTTGCCCATTGACGCTTTTGGCTAGTTAGAACTTCTGGATTATAAGCTTCACTTTTCACTTCAGGAGGGGGAGATGAAAAACCTTTTAGAACCCTTGTAAGTTGGCGCTGCAGTTTCAGGAAGTGGCTATCACCCTGATCATCTTTGGACGAGAACACTACAGAGGGCCGTGGTGATCGAGGAGCGGTTGCAGCAGCTGCTGCTGCAGCAACAGCTCTTGCAACATCTTCTGTAGTCTGCATGAAAAATAGATCACGCCAACTAGGGCTACTGGTCTCTTCACTACTGGCCATCCTCATACAGCACCACTACAGCCGAATCATGCAAATACATAAGATAGAGGCTTACATGCCAAATTCTTAAGCTTCTATAAAATCTAAAAATACATAAGATAGAGATTTACATGCCAAATTCTTAAGCTTCTATAGAATCTAACATCCCAACTGAAGAAAGATAAAACACTCGGGAGCTGAAACTTTTTCACCAACAAATAAATTATTAAAAGATACTGTGGAAACCTTAGCAACTAGAGGCATAATCTGTCAAAAAGTTTTTTTTTTTCCTGTAAATCCCAAAAACAGGCGTGAAAACAAAACCTTAAAAATCAAAAACTCAACTCAACTTCTATCCTAAAGATGCAACTTTTTTTTCCAGCAGAATACATGCACCATTCCAGCAATATCTGGGCACATAAATCTATGTCTGAACTGTGACTCAGTCACTTCCCTTCCATCAAACTTAGTCAGTTACGAAAAAGCTCCATAAGGAAATTTAAGTTAAAAGGTAGCTATCGGCAGAAAAAAAAGGACGTTTATATCCTGTAACGAACGTCGATTTCAGACACCCAGATAATTAACAATCAGTTACGTGAGTAAGAGAATCTATAGGAAACACGATCAGGTAAAGATCAGTTTTTTTCAAAACATATTTAACGAAAAAGGGAGAAAAGAATGATTCTAGCTTAGCACAGACCAAAAAGAATAGAAGACAAATCAAAGAAAAGAAAATTATATGGGAAATGAAAGGATAATAGCAGGGAATTGAAAAGGGAAAAAGTAACACACCTTCAGGAAGCTACAAACGAAGAAAAATCAGCAAGAAAGAGAGAGGCAAGCAAGGGTAATGAGCTTCAGGCGGCCATAACAAAGAAAGCTCGAGTCTATCTTCTTTGCACATAAAAAAGGAGAGAGAGAGAGGAAAATAGAATAAATGGTTATAAATGAAATTAATGGAGGGTTAATTAGATTGTCGTAAGAAGAGAGATGAAGGCACGACGGACACAAAAAGGTGAGAAACGAAAACAGAACAAAACGAAAAGGAAAGTGAGAGGCTTTTGTCCTTGTATCCGTGGATTTTAGAAATTTTGCGAGACACAAATTTTGCTGTTTTTGTTAATGTTGTTGAGTTGGCGGGTGTTTGTTTCGGAATAAGATCTTTCGTCTTATTTTATGCTATTTTATTTATGCAGGTCTCACCGAAAAAAGGTTGAACCGGTCAATGGTTTGGTTCGGTTTCACCTAATAACCTCTCTATATAAAAACCGGACGGTTCAATCTTTTTCGGTCGAACCGGACCGGACCGGTTCGATCCGGTCCGATTTTAAACCCTTGGTCTTTAGAGAATTTTTGCAAAATGCACGCAAAGACAGAATCCGAAGTCACCAGCCTCGCACCATCCTTTCCGACGAGATCTCCTCGCCGCCCAGTCTACTTCGTGCAAAGCCCTTCTCGAGACTCTTACGATGGGGAGAAGACAACGACGTCTTTTCATTCCACGCCGGTGCTTAGCCCAGAGGGATCGTCACCGCATTCTCAGTCCTTCGTTGGTCGACACTTATGTGAGTCCTTGACGAGTCGGTTTTCTGGGTCGTTGAAACCCGAATCACGCAAGATCTTGCCGAATGACGCTTCCAGGGGTAGTCATAGGAAGGGACAAAAGCAGTGGAAGGAGTGTGACGTTATAAAGGAAGAGGGGCTTCTTGAAGATGAAGTGAGACGGTGAGAAGTGAAAAAGAACGATGATTTTTAGACGTTGGGAAAAGAGATCTGTGATGTTTTGGGGAAGAGATGAAGGCTATGTTTGTATGGTATGGGTACTGGAAAAACAGACTGGAATGCTGAGGGCAGAATAAGGCGTGTCAGAGCCTTTAATGGGACAGGGTGGTCACGGTTGCGGACTTGGGGTATCAGACAAAGCTACAAGGACACTCCCACTCTCTTCCTGAATTACTAATTTACTATTCCATGCTTCTTGTTAAAATTTGAAAATGGTAATGGGTGAAAACCAAGTATCGTTTGGTTTTACCGTGCTTCTCTCTCTTTTTTATTTAGTTACTATTTTTAGTTTTATTTTATAAATTAGTATCTATTTTAAATATATTATAATTATTAAACTCAAATTTATTTAAAATTTA
>JAOTBA010000204.1:12108368-12120891 GCA_025629845.1 Erythroxylum squamatum
AAACTCAGGCCCTACTTCCAGAGTCACACCATCGAGGTATGGACCGATCAACCCCTCAGGCAGTGCCTTCAAAAGCCTGAAACATCCGGGCGGCTAGTAAAGTGGGCGGTAGAGCTAGGAGAATTCGATATACACTACAAACCACGAATTTTGGTGTGGGTTGGACCTACCTCAAATTGGTATTGTCCTCTTTGGCCTGCGGGCGCGTTTTCGCCTCTTGGGTGTGAGGTAACGCTTGAACCCATGACCTCAAGGATTTGGTGTGTCAAGGCACACGCCTCTTACCATTGAGCTAGACACACCAAATCCTTGAGGTCATGGGTTCAAGCGTTACCTCACACCCAAGAGGCGAAAACGCGCCCGCAGGTCAAAGAGGACAATACCAATTTGAGGTGGGTCCGACCCACACCAAAAAGGCGCCTTTTTGGTGAGGGTGGTCCCTCCCAGTTGGGTTTTGTCCCCTTTGGTGCCGTGGGCGGAGATCTGGTTCCTTGAACCCAAGACCTCAGGGTTTTGTTGGTCTCAGGGACCACGCCTCTAACCATTGAGCGAATACCAATTTCTTGATTAATTGTTATTCTAGCCTCTGTTTGATCAATGAGATCTTCTCTGACGTGATCTTGATTAATTCTGGGCCCTCCAACTACCTCTCGTCTACCTCCTCCCAATGTATCGTTGACCTGCATTTTCGTCCATACAATGCCTTGTATAGTGCATTCCCAATACTACTGTGGTAGCTATTATTGTAAGCAAACTCAATCAAAAGCAAGTGCCAATCCCAACTACCACCAAAATCTATAACACACATCCTCAATATATACTCTAAGGTTTGAATTGTCCTTTCAGACTGTTCATCATTCTGAGGATGAAATGTCTACTAAAATCCAATTTAGTGCCCAACGCCTCCTATAAATTTTTTCCAAAACCGAGATGTGAACTGCGATTCCGGTTCGAAACTATCGATATAGGTACTCCATGGAGGCACATTATACTATCAATATAAACTTGAGCGAGGTTGGACACCAAATAAGTAGTCATCACGGGTAGAAAATGTGTTGATTTTGTCAATCTATCTACGATCACCCAAATTGAATCACATTGAGTTCTTGTATAAGGTAGGCCAACCACGAAATCCATCATGATCCTCTCCCATTTCCATTCAGGAATTGGTAGTGGTTGTAGCTTACATGAGGGCTTCTGATGCTCAGCTTTTACTTGTTGACATGTCCATCATTTAGAAAGATATTCAGCCATATCTTTCTTCATACCGTCTTACCAATACGTATCTATAATATTATGGTACATTTTGGTAGAACTTGGATGCACATTATATGCAACATAATGCGCTTCCTCTAGAATATCCTCTTTCAAGTTTTCTATACCTAGAACACACAGTCTCCCATTCATTATGAGGATGCCTTCTTTATCGATTTCCAAATCTGCACGTTGTCCTTTTTGAACATCATAAATAAGTTGTTGAAATTTAGGATCTTGACCTTACGCCATCTTAATTCTGTCCAACGATATTGACCGAATCCTGATGCTGGCCAATAATATTCCTGCATCTGAAATTTGAAACTGAGTACCTCGATCCATCAAATCATGCAATTCCTTGGTCAAAAGCTCTCCTCTCTATTATGATATGCGCCAAACTACCCGAGGATTTCCTACTTAAAGCATCTGCCACGACATTTGCCTTCTCTAAATGATATTAGATCATATAGTTGTAATCTTTTTGCAATTCCATCCACCTTCTTTGCCTCAAATTTAGATCTTTCTGCTGAAATATATACTTTAAACTCTTGTGATTCTTAAAAATCTCATATGTCTCACCATACAGGTAATGTCGCGAAATCTTTAAAGCAAAGATTACTGCTACCATCTCTAAATCATATGTAGGATAATTTTGTTCGTATTTCTTCAGTTGCCTGGAAGCATAAGAAATCACCCTACCATTTTGCTTCAATACACATCCAAGGCCAACTCTCGAAGCGTCATAGTACAATTGAAATCCTCCACTTTCTATTAATAAAGCTAATATTAGAGTTAAAGTTAAACACTCCTTGCAAACATCAGACCAAATAAATTGGACATTCTTTTGGGTCAATCGAGTCAACGTGACTATTATCTTAGAAAAAATTTCAACAAATCTTCGATAGTAACCTACTAACCTAAGAAAACTCTGTACCTTTGTCACGGTCCTTGGGTGTTCCCAATTCATCATAACTTCTACCTTCTTTGTGTCTATATGTATTCTGCCTTGAGATACTACGTGTCCTAAGAATGCAACACTCTCAAGCCATAATTCACATTTTGAGAATTTGGCATATAGTTGATGTTCTCGAAGTGTCTGCAATACCAATATTAAGTGTTTGGCATGCTCCTTATCTGTCCGCGAATACACTAAAATGTCATCAATAAAAACAATCACAAACCTATCAAGAACGACTTAAATACTTTATTCATCAGATCCATGAAAGCTGCTGGAGTATTTGTAAGGCGAAAAGACATTACTAAAAACTCATAATGGTCTTACTAAGTCCTAAAGGTAGTCGTAGATACATCATCTCCTTTGATCCTTAGCTAATGGTATCCCGATCTTAGATCAATCTTAAAAAGTACTTAGCACCTTGAAGTTGGTCAAACAAATTGTTAATTCGAGGTAGTGGATACTTGTTGCAGATAGTCACCTTATTTAACTGTCGATAATCAATACACAATTGGAGAGAACCACCCTTTTTCTTCATAAACAGTACTGATGCACCCCATGGTGAAGCGTTAGGTTTGATAAAAGCCTTATCTAATAGATCTTGTAACTACTTCTTTAATTCTTTTAATTCTGTAGGTGCCATTTTATATGGTGGTATAAAAATTGAAGCCGTACTAGGTACTATGTCAATACAAAATTCAATTTCTCGCTCTGGGGGTAACCTTGGTAACTCCTTGGGAAACACATCTGGAAACTTCTGAACTATCAGAATGCTTTGGAGACTGATGCACTCTACAGCTAAATCCTTGACTGAGGCCAAAAATCATTGGCACCCTTGTTTGAGTATCTTGTTGGCCACTACTGCTGAAACTATGTTGGAAGGGGTAGTTTTTCTATCCCCCTTAAAGATAAATTCTACATATCCTGGAATCTTAAACATCACTTCCTTCTCTCTACAATCCAAGGTAGCATAATTATGGGATAACCAGTCCATTCCCAATATTACATCAAAATCTATAACTGGCAATACCATAAGATTCACTACCAATCTCCTACCATTAATCTCCATGGGACATGAGTAGTAGATCAAATTTACCTCTATGGCATTAATCAGAGGTGTAGATAATGGTAAAGATTCATCCATCCTATCTGGTGCTATTTCTAACCTCATAACAAAGTTAGGCAACATAAAAGAATAAGTCGCTCCTGAATTTATCAAAACCATAGCTTCTAATCCATAGACGAGAATAATACTTGATACCAATGCATTGGAAGCCTGTACATCTTAAGAGGTAAGAGTGAATGCCCTAGCCTGACTACAGCCTACCTATTGATCTACCTCCCAACTGTCTCCCTCCAAATCCTCGCCTCTGTTGACCACCAAACTATGATCCCCCTTGTGGCTGTTGAAATGGAGGTTAGGCCACGCTAGAAGAGGACTACTGATATCCTATCACAAGGAAATCTTTGATCAAATGCCTATATTGACCACCAGCTGTGTATCAGAACAATGTAGCCTCCTGCCTCACATCTCCACCTCATCGAGAAAATCAATAGCCTCCCAAGGTCTAGTTTCGTTGAACTCTATCAGATGAAACATTGCATATGCCATAGATAATTTCATATCGACTTCTCTTATTCTAGGACAGCCACTAGGGGAGCTGGCTGCTGTTGTTATTGCTGCTGCATCATTGATTGAGTTTTTTCGATGTGTGTAAGTTTTAATTAATTAACCTCGATAATCCGCAAGCACATGGGTCGTTCGCATAGTACCTAAGATGTCAATCACATGAGGAGGAATAATCTAATCCTAAAATCTAAGGCTAAAATAAATCGTAGAAATTCAAAATGTAACGAAACTAAAACAAGAATTCAATTCAATTAATTAAATCAATTCAAAAATAAATCATGAAAATATTAATAATTTAGCAGTTGCAACACACACTCAAGACTCAACGTAAGGAATTACCAATATAAGAGAAAGAGAATTTTACCTATCTTTAACGCTAACTTAATCGATTATGAATTACTGAATTATTGGTTCTAGACGATCCTAGGGTTGATTACTCTCTCTTGAATTATAACCATTAACCTTAATTCATAAACCCTAATCAGATGATGGAAGTTGCAATTTATCAATTAACAACCTATCCAAAACCCTAATTAGATCTGAAGTTGTCTAATAAACTATTGAAAACTATGCAAGATCTCTCTTCGTGCAATTTTCCTATTTGATTTAATTCTTGTTCTATTAAATCACCTAACTTTCGTTAGCCTAATTTAATTATTTTTTATTCGATTCACCCTCTCAGTTTATCACCGAATTATACAACTGCAAAAATTAAGTCACAATAAATCCAATTAACATATAAAGAATCAGATTTCATTAAATCAAAGATAAAACCCCTAAGGTGAGTTTAGAAGCAACATCAACATCAACATCCAAAAATCCTATCTTCAACTATTATTCCAATTCTATACAATAATAAAACTAAAATAGTAGGAAATAGGAAATTTAACGGGCAACAGGAGGCAGTGATATTGGGAAACTCCTGATCCAGGAAGTACGTTGAGTTGGCTTCTTTTCCTCTTTTCTCTTCCTTATTCTCTTTCTTTATCTCTTGATAATTCTCTTTAGGGTTTCTCTGAAAGTGGTTAATGTAAAAGCTGCTTCTTTCTGTTCTTGTTGTTCTATTTATGTTCTTTTGTGTTTAGGGTTGAACTAGGGTTTTTTTGGGGTCCGAAAGGTCCAAAAAATTCCTCGAAATGAAAAGTTTGGAAGTGACTGCACATCCGCCAGACGCAAGCCACCATTGTGGCCCTGTAGTCCACAATCGTGGCCTATGTCAGGCCTTTTTGTCATGATCGTGGCTTACGGGTCACCATGATCGTGGGCTATGCAATTGGCCCCAATTTGCTTCGAAACTTCTCCGTTCTTCAATCTTTACTCTGAAACACTACCAAACACATCAAGGTACTTCAAAAACATCATATTTAAGCTCAAAGGATTGTTCTAACCCATAAAACACTTAAAACACAAATAAATCACAAACTAACACAATTTTACCCTAAACATATACTAAACAATTGAATAAATGGCTAAACACATATCAAACTATACCCTAAAATATGATTCCTGTCACACCTATCAACATCCCCACATTTAAACATTTGCTTGTGCTCAAGCAAACAAAACAACAAACAACATAAAGCACAAAACACACGATGTACCAAATGAGGCAATGGCTTCAACTTCACGAAATAACTTAACTCTAAACACAATCATTCAAGTTGTTCCAAATTATTAATATGCAAAATCTGCATCCAGGGGCTCTAGACTAAACATATATATTAATCAAAACTCAAATTTCAAGTTACTCACCCTTTTCAATTGTACATACACATTAATAATTCTTTAGCCATTCAAACTCTGTAACTACTCCTAAGTATATTTTAATGAAAAGTCAAGCTATTTGCAAGTTTGGTAGGTTTTATTAGGAAACACATTTTAAAAATATTTTTATAAATGGACTTAGTTTTTTACTTGGAGGCAAACATTGGTGATGAATGTCGATCCAGTTACTCGACTAAATCATGATTTTATTAAGTTGTTTGGTTGAAACGTCATTATAGCCTTTTGGCACAGAGGCATAAATTTGTGATGTGTGTCGATCTGGTTACTAAGCTACATCACGTTCTCAACTGGCTACTAGCTCTATTTATAACCCGAAGGCTAACGGAATAGTTATTTATATAAACTTATTCAACAAATTTTTTTATTGCCTACTTTGTTGCTGAAGTTACTTGTTTTCATAAAAAATACTAACAGAGCTACTTAAGTCAAAAGACCTAAAATTATGTATGAGTATAACAATTTAGAGGGTGACAAACTCACACTAAATCCTAATTAACTTGTATATTTATCCAAAGAACCCAATTCACTAATTTTTCGAGCTAATGACTCTTCACAACCTAATAGACTATGCTCAAAATTAAATCAATTTCAATCCATCCAAGCCATTGAAAAATTCACATAATTCACAAAATGCAACCTAACAGACTATCATACAATATGCAAAATTCACATTCAAAGCAAAACACATAACCCTCCCCACACTTGAATAATACATTGTCCTCAATGTGAGAAGGATACATACAAGCATAAAAGGGGGAATGAAACAATAAGCGGAAGGAAAAAGAACAAAATACTAACAAAAATGAAAAGAAAAGGGTTAAAACAAGAAACCATTATGGTGGCTGAGGTGGTGATGTGTTAGAAGTGGAGACCAAATGCTCTTGATGCTGAGCTGACTTTCCTATCTTATAATTGTTTCAGAGAGAGTAAGAGAATTAGTAGGGCAATGCATTCCGAATCATTGATATTTATTTATGGAAATGAAACAACTTTAATTGCATAACAATTTAAATCTACATAAACATGCTAATTTATGGTCATTAGCTTGACCTTGTATCATTGGAAACTCAGTCGGGATCAATTATGAGCGGCTTGCTTCCACCCTTTTTGTTCAACATCAATTTTGTAGCTTATAAGTAAGCTACAAATTGCAAAATGATCAGAAGGACAATATTGATAAAATTATGAAAACTAATAAAGCTCAGTAATGTCCTTTTTTCGAGCAAACTGTCAACAAAACAGGGAATAACAAAACTCCCTGAATCTTATATGGAATCCAAGTTTGCCCAATAAGAGGGTGAGTTGTTCTCTTCTTGGGTCTTCCTTATTCGCCCTCATCTCCTCTTCTTCTTTAGCTTTTTAAACAGAGACTTCCATAGCTTCTTCAAACTTGATGTCTGTTGTCAACTGTTCTTCGTCCTCTCATCCCTTCAAAGATTCGAGCACATCAAATTTTCTGAATGAGTCACCCTCCTCCGAATTCTTTAATACATCATTCACAATGAATGTCACTTGGTCATCACTAATCCGAATGATGAGGTTCTCTTCACGGACATCTACCCTAGTTTTTCGATGTTCAAGCATGATATACCAAGATCTAAGGAATAATAGGGAAGGTTGGCATTCTTTTCTTCAATCTCTTTCTTTGTCTCTTGGTCTTCAATAGAGTGGGGTTCAGTTTGGTTTTCCACTGGTCCTTCTGGCTCTCCCCCATTCTTAAGTGCGACAGCCTCATATTGCTCTCTTTGATGTATTTCTATATTATTTAGAGAGTCTTCCTGTAGGGTCCCCGACCCTCCCATTAATCGGTATTGTCCTCTTTGGCAAAGGGGTAGGAGAGCCCTCAGGATATGCACTACACCCTCTCGAGTTCGCGGTGGGAGGAGAGCTCTCCGAGTATGCACTACCACCATTCGAACTCAAGACCTCAAGGTTTTGTTGTTTCTAAGAACACGCCTCTTACCATTGAGCCAACTATGGGAGGGTCGGGGACCCTACAAAATCAATTGTATAAGGTATATCTACTCAAAAAATAAGTAAGAGAGTTTTTTAAAGGCGTCACTTTCGCGAGCAACCAAGCCTCTATAACATATGCTTGTGGATATTTGTAGTCCTATCAAGCCACAATCTCTTGTTAATGATAAAGTAAGCACACGCAAGAGGGGAGTGAATTGTGTGTGACTTGACAGTTTTTATAAGTTACAATCAATTTGTATAAACGATAGGAGCCGGTTAAAATTTTAAATGAAAAGGGGCCTCTTGCAAATTGTAAAAAAAAAAAACTAAAACACAGAAATTTAAGAGTTAAGGAAAGAGAAATCAATGATACAACTAATTTATACTGATTCGACTTATAATGAAGCCTACAACTAGTCCCCAAGTGTTTAACTTGAGTGTTTCACTAATAAATCTCCAAGTAGTAATTTGAACAGCCTCTCCAAGCTCACAAGTATATATTTTTCAAGGTTCTTCAACTTTCCATACTAGTTACTGTTTAATAAGCCTCCACAAGCTCTCAACAAATGAAAGTAAGGTTTGCTCAATATGAGCTTCAATGAATATTGATCTCTCTCTCGATAGAGTGTTTTCACTTTCTAATTCTCAGAGGGTATAGGTGTAACTTTTTGAGAATAAGTAATGATACTACTAATGTATTAATGAAATCTGATGTGTTATTAAATGCAGTAGCTCTTTCTTAAATAGAAATTCCCTTCAACTAGTCATTGCTTCAACTTTAACATCGACTAACTGACTTAATCGACTTTGATTATGTTAAAAAGTCTATCCCACTATCTTTTATAGAATCTTCAAGTATCTGGTTATTTGAATAATCCTTTGATTATGTCTTCGAAGCCACTATCAAATTGGTTAAATAGAAGGATATTTTGTCTATATAAAAATGATAGGAGCTAATCCATTCCAGATTTGCTGTAACTATTTCTTAGTGATTGATTCCTGTAAAATAAGAAATGTTTTTTTAAAATTTAAAGAGATAACTAAGTTATATAACCTTTTGTACATCTTATCTTTCAGGATGAATAAGATAGTCCAATAAAATTGAATTTTGACATCAAACTAAATATTATTGATTGTTATCATCAAAATCATTAATTTAAAAGCCTTGAGCTATCAATCTCTCCTTTTTGATGATGACAAGTATTAACAGATATATTTTTAAAATTTAAATAACTGAAAACGATTTCGAAAAACACCTGTAGTCTTTATATGTCCTTACTTATAGTCATGATTAGAAGGAGCTTTTCTTACTACCTCTAAGTAAGGAGCCTATCATTTGTTGAAAGATAACTTAGATGCAAGCATATGAATATCAAGTATCTATCAAACTTAGATGCAAGCATATGAATATCAAGTATCTATCACATATTTCAAAAGACAAGAGCATTTCAACAATTAGCAAAATATGTCATTTCAACAGATTTCAGCATTTCAATCAGTATATCAACAAATTCATCAACATATTTATCATTTCAAAATTATCAAAACAAAAATATAAAATATATATCTCCTTTTACTCTCCCCTTTTGTTATTTTCAAAAAGAAGGGGAAGAAACTAAACAATTAAAAATAATAACCGTAAAGTAATAAGATTCATAATAGCACAAATATGCAAGTGTAAAATTATGAACCTGTATAAACCAAAAAAATAGTGATAACATCACAAAAAAATCATTCACAAAAACTTAAAGAAAAGTATGTGTTTTATCGAACATATTCTTTGAATGACTTAATAAGGTTTCTTAATAGAAGCTGCATATCATCAAGTTGGATTTGCATTATGTTGATTTGTCCACTCATTTGATCCCAATGTAATCGAATCTCCCTCAGTTGTTGTTGGATAACTAGACTGTTGGCATCCTGAGAATTAACAGAAGCCTGTTGCTTTGGAGTAAGACCTAAGACATCTGCTACCCTTTCAGATTTCTTTTCCACCCATATGTCGTCTTTCAGCTTATACCCAAATTGAAATGGAATTGATGAATGATACTTACCAGGCTCGTACCATTCCAGATTATCAAAGGACACATCATAATACACAAATACCTTGGTCAATAGAATTCCAAAAGCAAGCATCATGTACTATTCTTATGACTGCCCGTATCCAACATAAACCATATAATCATTGAGGGAAGGTTCATCCGATTACCTTTCAACAAATTATAGTCAACATATATGTCTAGTAGATTGCATCCTTCAACTGAGCTGCTTCGTGGGAAAATGGATGTGGCAGAAAGTGATGCAAGGCATCTCTGAAGAAGATCTAACTGTCTATCCTAGGGTCTCCCTTCTTGAGTGTTTTCAGCATTAAGACAGATGGATTGAACAACTTCTCCCAAATCCAAATCAGCCACATCCCACTTATGACATGGAAAATCAGTGCATCCAATTGAGGCTATGTCTAGTAAATTCCCTAATATTTCTTTAGTTAATAAAATCTCACATTCTCGCACCCAGGAGACAATTGCCAATTTACAATCAATAATTTCTTATCTTATAGGCGTATAAAAGGATCGTACCAGCCTATCATATATAGTCTCATGCAAGTTTAAGAAATTGTGCCAGCCAATAGACAAGAAATAAGGAAAAACAGGAATACCAATATTATCAAATAGGAGAGGAGGCAAAATGTGCCCAGTTACCACCTTTCTCTTCTTGTGACACATTTTGTATCGTGCTTCAGCTTCTATAGATTGAAACATTTTGATAGGCGTTGAAGGCTCTCCTTTCTTTTGTACTGAGGTGTTCCTGTTCTTTGATTGGTTAGCCTTGGGAATAGCTTCAAAAAGAGGTTCCTCCCTTATGATAGGATCTTCTTCAAATACTTCAGAAATAGGTGCCTTGCCCTTCCTTATATCTTCTCTTTTTCTTTTTAGCGATACCTCTTCTTTCCTTGATTCTTCTTCAAGGATCTTTTGTTTCTCAATCATAGGTGTTTTCTCAGCCTACATTATTGATAAGCTTCCTCTAGTTCGTGGTCTTCTGACCAGACGAATCAGTTCTTCATCAGAATCATTATCAACGATGATCCAACATTCTTCAGATACATTTGAACCTGTGGGATTAGGTCGAGGATTAAAGGAGGTTGAGGTGCAGAGATTTCAAGAGTGGGTGTAGGCATATGATTCGATGGTGGTGATGGTGATGGTGAAGGTGAAGGTGTAAATAATACAGAGAAGGGTCTTAAGACAGGAGAAGGAAAGAGGAACCTTACCTTTCTTGGCAACTCCCCCTCACTAGAGACTCTTTTTACAAGAGTATGCTCTTCTTCACTGGAAGATTCTTTTTCTTTTTTTTCTTTTTCTTCTTTTTCTTCTTCATCTTCTCTTCATCTTCTTCTTCTTCTTCTTCTTCTGATGAGCTAGGGTTTTTTTATCGTTAGGACTTTCTTTATCAAACTTATAATCGTATCACCCTTTGGTCTTTGATTTATGGTGTTCTGTGGAGGAATATGAATCTGATTCTTCCAGAGGCGATGAAGAAGGAATATTCTTCTTCTTCCTCCCATATGTATGTAAGGGTGTCTTTATGGAGTCTTTTAAAATTGGTGCTTTTTTGCAGAAGAGGAAACAACGGGTTCGGAGGAGGTATGTGGGGTTTCTGGTGTAGGTGACCTTGAAGGTTCAGAAACAAAAGCTTCAAAGGCTTGTTCATGGTGTAGGGTTTCCCCATGACTAGTAATGGGTGTCAAAGATTTCTTTTGACCTTTAGATTTTGTTTATGCCATTTAAAAAAAAAAGGATGTTGGTAATTACTAAAGAGATTTGATAAAGAAGGAATTTGATTGCAGTGAGATAAAATGAGCTTCAAAGAAAGGCAGAGATAGGAAGTCGGAAGTGGGTTTCGTGTGAAGATGAAAGAGCGCACACGTTCCTAGGGGTATCATTGTTTTCGTATCTTTTGTAAATTTGACAATACTGCGTGCGCGATTTAAAAAATTGAAACAACATAGTTTTAATGACTACGAGTTTTGAATAAAGTTACTCTTTCCCTTTAAATTGATAAGAGCCTTCTAAGTAACACATTTAAAGGAGCCTTCTAAGCTAACAAATTCAAAGGGGCCCTCTAAGCTAACACATTCGAAGGAGTCTTCTAATATCTGCAAATGTAACATAAAATCTTTGAACAAAGATAGTAAAGATATCAGCTACTTGATTTTCAATATTAATATGCAATAATTCAATAGTTCCTTCTAAAACATGATCGCTGAGAAAATGATGTTTAACCTCTATATGCTTAGTCCTAGAATGATGCATTGGATTTTTAGATAAATTAATTGCATTATGTTGTCACACAATATTGGAATATGATTAAAGTTTAGAGAGAAATCCTAGAGTTGATGTTTCATCTACAAAATCTGAGCACAACAACTGGCGGTTGCTATATATTCTGCTTTAGTTATGGAAAGTGCTATGTAATTTTATTTCTTGTAGGACCAAGAGACTAAACATCCACCAAGGAATTGATAATAGCCACTTGTGCTTTTCCTATCAATTTTATCACCTGCATAATCTACATCACAATAGCCAACCATGTTAAATGAATCTTTTTTTTTTGGATACTATAGTCCAAAATCTATGGTTCCAAGAAGATAAAGAAAAATTTGTTGATTGCTTGAAGGTGACTTTCTTTAGGGTTTGACTGAAAACGTGCACAAAGGCACATATTAAACATAATATCTAGTCTTGAACTAGTGAGATATATAAGTGAACTAATCATTCTTCTGTATTTTGTTTCATCAGTAGCTTTGGCATCTTCATCTTTATCAAGCTTGGTTCCAGTATATATTGGAGTTTCCAAAGGTTTGTGATTGAGCCAAATTTATACTATAAATTGGCCCTGCTTTCTTAAGTGTTTATGCATTTGTTGACTCCTAATTCATG
>JAOTBA010000204.1:12146307-12157960 GCA_025629845.1 Erythroxylum squamatum
CATTTTCAAAGACATTGCTTTGCGCAAAGCTGATGACGATTTTGTAGGCTGTGTTGAGTTGAAATCTTTGCATCTACAGGGGAAGAAGGGTGTGAAAGGTTTCATGGGGTAACGGATGTGGCATTGCTTAAATGCTTATAATAAATAAATAAATAATAAATAATAAATAATAAATAATAAAAATAATAAATAAATGATAAAAATAATAAAAATAAAGATAATAAAGTTAAGAATAATAATAATTAATAATAATAAGAATAATAAAGTTAATAATAATAATAATAATAATAAAAAGTTAATAATAATAAGAACAAGAAGAATTAATAATAATAATAATAATGATAATAATAATAATAATAATAATAATAATAATAAGGATAAGGATATTTTGGTCTTTTTGTTAGTTATTCCTTTCCTATTCCAAGTTTATATGTTCAAACCAAACAATGAAATAGAAATTCTTTATCTATTCCAGTCCTTGAACCAAACAAAGTAATACTTATTCTATTCTATTCCTCATATTTTCTATTCTAAAGAATAACTATTATATTCCTTATCTATTCCATTCCGTGAACCAAACAGGCCGTGAGAAAGAAAACCTCGGCATTAGTACCAAGGCAATCTCGGTTTAGTGTGCACAAGATCACACGAGCACGTGATTTGACACAAAATCAAAGCCATCCACGTCAAGAGTCGGTGACTCCAAACTAACCGAATTACCTGTAACATACTTGAGACGCCGTGGGTACACTATCATATTATTCCAAAGACCCAAAATAACAAACAATAAAATACCAAAATATCTCCTGTCCAGACTCCAGAGAGATAGACAGATAGAAGAACAAGTACATACGCACACACGCTCACAAAGGCAACAGAGACGCGGATAATCTTCTTTTCTTTATTTCTGGATAAGGTTTTCATTGATTCCCATCTTTTTCTTTTTCCTCTTTCCTTCTTATCCCATCCAACATTTCACGTCTCGCTCACTCTATATATAGATATGTGTGATCTCATCAGTGGCGTATTCGTGGCCGACCCATGTGCTGTTTCAGTGGTTAAGCTATTAATGCTTGTGAATCTTCTGCGACTTCTGTTTCTGTTGCCTGCTTCTACTTTATCTATTTAATTTCGTCATGTCGATTGCTTTGGAGAGGCGAGCTGCTGCGGGTGCTAAGTCGATTCAGGTTTCTGGGTTTGTTGGCAGCATGCGGCAGTGCAGGGCAATCTTTGTTGGAGAACAGAGGTTCCCGGTGGTGGAGAGGAGGAGGGAAGAGGATGGTTTGGTGGATTCTGATAGCTCGGAATCTATTGGTAAAAACAGTGACTTGTCCGGTGGCGAGGAGGATTGTGAGGAGTCCGAGGTTCAGAGCTCGTATAAAGGACCATTGGATACCATGGATGCTTTGGAGGAGGGTTTGCCTATCAAGTAAGTATTTCCTTTTTCTAGTTAGCTGGTGTTTCAAATGGGTCTTGTTTTGTGTCTTTCGTTTGTTGGTTCTTGTCTTTGAGATAAAGCAATCGAAGTGATCAATTACGTTGTAAAAGATTTTGAACTTTGAAGACAGATTATTGTGAGCAAGCAATCTTGGTAGCTGAATGGAAAATAAAATCTATGCTTTGCTCCAAAGTTGTTATTTTCTCAGCCATGGTTGCGTACTAAAAACTTGTGCTTTCCCTCTTTTCGCAAAATTTCAGGAAAGGCATATCGAAGTTTTATAATGGAAGATCGAAGTCGTTCACCAGTCTAGCAGATGTCTCCTCTATTGTTTCTGTTAAAGACTTGGCGAAACCAGAAAACTGTTATACTAGAAAACGCAAGAACTTATTAGCTCAGAGTAATTTGATGCATAACAATCGGGGTCACCCTCCCACCGATAACGGAAGTGGCTTATTGAAGAGGTCTGCAAACTTCAGTCGAAGCACATTACCTATTGGCTCTAGTATTAGATGTTATGAGAACTGTAACGATGGTCAACACTCTTACGCATTTCCGTCATCACCTTCGAGTTGTCTTCCACCAACATCGACATGGTAAAAGACCACCAAGCAATGAATCATCTTTGACACCTCCGCAACGAAACTGTCCTTGTCGATCCTTTTCTCTCTCTGATATACAGTGTGCAGCTGCTACAGCTACCAATAACTAATTTGGGGATTTGTGGCAAAGATACCAATCTGACATTTAAATTTAGTGCCACGCAACTCCTTGTATCTGCAAATTGGATAGAAGTCATGGTGCCTATAGCTACTGCCTGTTATTCCTGCTTTGATGTGATGGCTGATCACTCCTCATTTTTGTTACATCTTTAGGCTAGCATTTCTGCTAATTGTAACAATGCTTTTGCAGCTGTACTATTTGTTGTATTATATGACCAGATCACTTCATTGAATCATAAAAGTTCTAACTGTATCTTCACTCAAAATTTCTGCCTTTTGCCTTTAGTTGCTGTGCATAACCGTCTTATAAGTTGTTAGATGTGACTATTTACTACCAGAAGTAATACATCACTCTCTATAAGCTCCTTGTTACCTCTTTTGTTACTTTTATTTCTTGTCAAATTTTCTGTCTGAATGCAGGTCGAGGGATGGTAGTTTGAACGATTGCACATGGCTAATGGACGTTCCTTCAGATTGATAACTAACATGTTCCTAGTCCACTACACGTCTTTATCATCACCACATTCCATAGAATTCTAGTTTCTGAAAGATATTGATATTGCCACTAAGTTTCTTCAGAAGAACAGGGTACACATAATTGTACGGGAACAAAAATCTGTTTTACGGAAACAACTCATGCTATAAAGTATAACATGAAATGGAATATGCTAACATTGGCACATTATTAATGTCTGGAAGCAGAAAGTTCCTCTCTGGGATCATAAAATTATCTTGTTTGCTACCTTCTATGTCTCAAGCCAGAAACCTACCTGTCATCCAAACTACTTTGTAGGAAAGTTATCACTTCTTCAAAATGAAGGAACTTGGAGAATCTGATATTTTTTTAAGCTTAAATGTCGATTATACTAAAGAAGGCTGTTCTTGTTGCAATGGAAGTATGCAAAATGACTTTTCGGTTGCTGCAGAAGGAACAATAGGGACCTTATATCGAATCCTAGAATTATACGGTGCAAGTTTCATATCGGTGTTTGGAAAATAACCATATATGGATTCTTATTGGGGATTTGGATCTACCTAGCTCAGGTATTTTGAGAATTCAAAGAGATCTCATAAAAATGCAGATGCAGGTATGTACAGTATGTCTTCTAAAGTTTGTCCTGTTTGTTTCTGACCATTTCCCATTTCAACCAATTTAGATTCCAAGTTAAAATTACATGAATTCGAAGCCACATCCCGGGTAGATATACAGTGGCTAAATTCAGAGTTGAAGGTTGAGAACCTGGTATTCCGTGGAGAGATGCTATCTCATCTGAAGTAAGTGTTTACATCAAAACAATCAATTAGTTCTGTGCTGTCTCTACTTCGTCACTTGGTATTCTTTTTGCGTATGCAGTGATATAAACTTCAGAGTATTGTGCCTATAGTAGACATATGTTCTTTTATAAGTAACATGGACATCATAAATTATGTTACATGAGTATATTTGCTTGATATATCCTCATACTGCTTTTGGTGCTAAGAAGTCTGACCCTGTTTTTCTGGACTTTGAATAGATTATCATTGATTGTAAAGAGCAAAGAAAGAAATCCAAGAACTTCTTTGATCCCATGTGGCATTCAAATATGAAATTGATCTCTTCTGTTATAAATTTACCCTCAATAAGATGCATCATGAGCAATTGGATATCATTACAATAAATTAGAATAGTAGTCTTTCTTACACTTTATTTACGGAGTTTCCTAATTCTAGAAGGCATAGTGCTTTAGGTCTTTCAGATGATGGAATCACTTCCTGAATCTAACATTTTGTCTGTGGTTGTAAAGTTACGGTTTGTTGCAGAACAGCAATTCCAGATGTAAAAAAAAAATTCCTCTCAATATCTAGTTTGTATTGAAGGGGAGACTGTTAGAATCCATGAAGATCGGAGACCTAACTGCTATACTTGTAGCAAAACCTCCCTGCTTGTAATCATGCAATTGATTGCAGCCTCAACAAACTTGGATCAACTTAAATTGAACAAGGAAATGTATCTAATGAACTATGAAAGTCAACCACCACATCGATTATTAAAGAGGTTCGGTATTTATCGTAAAACCTTTAAAGAGCTAGTTATGACTAAGGCTTTTATCCTTGTTGGACATTTGCTAGATTTTCTTATGGCCAGATATTTGATTCTTGAAAGTGGAAAGTTATATATGTATCCAGCTATGCTTGCCAAGCAAAGATTTTGCATTAATTATACCTTCCCATAATCAATGTTTTTCTCAATATAAAAGTGTATTCAATAAATACATTATAGGAACAACATTATGACTATATCCAATATCACTTTTAAGTTTCTGTTTTGAGTTCTGGCAGTGTCTATAAATCTGTTTTGACTGGGGTTCGAGAACAGTGTGACTAGATAAGCCCTTACATTCTTATAACATTGTTTACAGGTGATATTTTCATAGCAAGCAGCAGGTCTATCCAGTATCTCCTCAGGTTTCTTCTACGTGCTGAAACCATTTGCATTTGTGTCCTATGAATTTGCTCATATTGTCAGAATGTAAAGAGCTGCTATGGGTAGCACTTTCCATCTGCTGGCTTGAGTCTTTTTTCATGGATCTTTGTACTTGTCATTTACTTTGGATTGTAATTTCAGTGCTTGAACTTGTGATTGAAACTACCGCTGTATGTGACCAAGTTTCTTTTCTCCTTTGCTTCCCTTAGATTTGAATAACGTGGTGATTAAGCACTGTTGTTCTGCAGGGTCTTAGGTTTATTACTGTTTTTAAGGCAGCATACCAATCTGCCATACAATGGCTTCATCAGCATCTTCTCAGATCCCATTAGTTTCAGATGAGTATTTTAAGACATTTCATACAATTGATCGCCGCCTTTACACCATCCTTGTGATGCAGCTATGGAGGGAGCCTGTGGAGACAATGCAAATCATGGCCTTGTGGTTGTGGTTGGAACGGATGGGTTACTACAATGCGGTGATGAAAATACTGTCCTTGCCTAACATTCTCATAAATGAACTCGCAGATGAAGCTATTATCTGCCTCAACTGCGTAAGCAGTGATCAATTTCCTTCTTCGTCTGAGAACGACATACCTCTGCTGCAAAGTCTGATGGAGAAGGAAATTTCTCTCCAGTTTTTCCATGAGTACAGGTTCACAGCAATGCGGGGGGTGAACAAAATTCTCAACGAGGTATGTGTAAGAGCATTAAGTGATATCATGAGCCAAGCTGTTCAGATAAATGCTACTCAGCGCGTGATTGACAGCCAAAACATGCTGCAATCTTCCCAACAATCCCCGCCTCAACCTCAACTTCCTCAAACTGGAGCTGTCCCTACAAATGATGTCAGGGGTTGGACCCTGGATACCGAGGTACCACCTGATGCCAGGACCTTATTCGTTACATTCTCTAAGGGCTACCCTGTGCGAGAATGGGAGGTGAGAGAGTTCCTTACTAGAGGTTATGGTGATTGTATTGAGTCACTTTTGATGCAAGAAGTAGGGTCTAATCAGCAGGCGCTGTTCGCTCGTATTATCTTCCGATCATCCAACACAATTGACAAGGTCCTCAAAGGTCTGGACAAAGTAAAGTTTACTATCAATGGGAAGCATGTGTGGGCTAGAAAGTATGTGTCCAAGCGTCCCAGGCCCCCAGTCCCTTCTCTGCG
Source organism: Erythroxylum squamatum (assembly GCA_025629845.1). Taxonomy (NCBI): domain Eukaryota; kingdom Viridiplantae; phylum Streptophyta; class Magnoliopsida; order Malpighiales; family Erythroxylaceae; genus Erythroxylum; species Erythroxylum squamatum. The sequence goes on from JAOTBA010000204.1 coordinate 12,152,102, forward strand.
AGTAATGCCAAGTTTTTCAACACCATTTCCGTCCTAACATACAACTCGAGGGTGTTGTTCAGAATTTATAATTGAATAAACATCACAAAATGTTCCCCCACATTTGGTTTTGTAGCTGTTGAAGCTCTTTTACCATTTTTTGGCCATATGTATTACCTATGTGAATCTACATCTCAATTTAATGTCTTATTGTTATCTCTTAAATGAAAATCCCTGATTCTTTCTCACCAACTGACTTCAAGTGCTTCAGTTTTCTTACACGAAATTCTATATAATCTGTGTCCAGATGACGCTGTGGGCAAACATCTCTTTAGTACTTGCATTAATTGGCTTATTAACTGCATGGCTGCTACGTGGTTTACGAAATAGAACAAAATGAACTCCTAGTCCTATGTCTACTATCATTGACCAATCATTATTGCATATAATTCTTTTTCCTTTAAAGTGTCTACTGAGATTCCACTTACTCTGTCAAGACCATAGCACACGGATTTTGTCGGTGTACCTGGAATTTTACCTTATCAGGTGTCCAATATCAGTCTCCACCAACCTTCCTTCTATGAATCACTAATACTCACTAAAAGTTGTTTTACAAAACTGAAAAGTAGTTAGGTTTAATTGAAAACAAAAAATATATAAATTTCAGGACTCGACTCTTTTCCTTTCCGAGTATAGCCAATGTTGCCCAAGTTTAGCTACGTACAGATTGATGGAACATCCAAATCCAATGTTTCCTCTCAAAGGAAAATAAACTAGTGTATGAAAATAAAAGAGTACATGGCACATAAACTTAGGGTCGTGTACACGATCTGGTATTCCAGATGAATTTTTATCATGCTGTATACTGATATTTCTAAGAAGCACATGTAGTTTCAGCGAAAATCTGTTTGAACTGTCATAATTGAAGGTTCTGAAGCTTTGATCCCCTGAGAAGAAAGAGTGTACAGCAGGATACATGCATTCTTTGAAAGAAGATTTCAGTACCAAATGTTTCGTACGAAAACACTTGGTTTGTATGAAACTTTCGTTTTTATATTCTTCCAGAGGTTACAGGGCAAATTGTGAATCTTTTCTCCATACCTTTAAGGAAGTAGGCAAAGTAAATTAGATTTGAATGACTCTTAGCTTTAAATTGTCAGCATGGTACAATTGATCCTTGTTTAACATAATCTCAGCGATAATGGAAGACATTTGCAGTCAGCTTTTTAGACACCGTCGGCCAAATTCCACCTGCTATAATAATACTACTAAACTTTTCTGTTAAAACTCAACCTTTGAATTCCAATTCCAAAGAACCTTTTAATTCCAATTCCAAAGAAATGGCCTCCTCCAAGCTCAGAAGCTCATGCTCATTCCCAAGTCTTCTTCTTTCCTGCTTGGCTTTACTCTATTCGTACTTTGCTCAGCCTCTGTTGCACTCATAATTCTGCTTAAATCGCCACCAACTTCACTGAGTGTGGAGTTCCTCATGATCTCTGGCATTTCACTTCTCTCTTCATTTGTGAGCTTCTACTCTCAGATCACAAACTTCTGTTCCATAACCCACATTTCCCTTCTCCTCGCAGTAAATTGGCCTTGTTTACAAAAGAAATATCAAGTCTTGCAATGTTCAAGTCGCCTGGAGACCCAAGGGAAGCTAAGCTTTTGGTAAGATTGAGTGTGGAGTATTAATGGCGATATCTGGTTGAGAGAGAACGAGGAATTGGACGCCGAGAGGTGACTACGAAGAAAGTTATAAAGATTTAATTTTATGTATAATATTATTATTTTAATTAATAAAATATTATTTATTTTTATGTATTTTGTTAATTATTTTCGATGTTTTAATATTAAAGTTAAAATTTTTGAAATATTTACTGTATAATTAAAATTATGGATCGATCATATTATTTAATTTATATTTATATATTATTAAATTATTCTTAATTATAGTTTTATGAAGATAAGATATTAATAAAACAGTAAAACTGATACACATTATGTTTTTTTTCTTAAGAATAAAGAAATTGATCTCATAAATTAAAATGTGGTTATACTTAAACAAATGTATAAATGCTTATTTGAGAATAAGTTAACTGAACTGATTAGATTATGAGAATCCAAAATAAAATACTACTTATATATGTGTAAATTTTCTATCATAATGGTTATATAATTGGTCCTTAAACTTGAAATTATCAAAGTATCTCATGTAAGAATTATTGTATTTTGATGTTACTTATTGACTATTGACCTATTCAATATAGGTAACTTAGTTGGTAGTACTTTATATAATATGAGCTATATGGAAATGGTTAAATAAGTTAATAAATGATTCGTTACTCTAAAGTAATTAGAAATAATATTTCATTATACTTGATTAGTATTGATTTAAGGAATTCTTTAGTCACAGTAAATTATCATTTGAAAAATGTTTGAAATATCAATTATGAATTAATTACTAATTAACAGGAACAATATGATTGAATTTAAACGAGTAGATATTAAATCCATACTTTATGTTCAATTGGAATAATGAATGATGAAAAGATTAAATCATATATCATAACCATATGTGGACTGGTTGAGACAAACCACTTTGATATTTCTGATATAATTTGTTAAACATTAATCTTGATTTATATTTATAAATTGTTTAATGAGAGAATTGAAGACAAATTAAAAAAAGTTTTAACTTACCTAATTTTAAATATAATTTATAGTCATTATCAAATATGCTTGGAATATGACAGGTCACACATGAAGAGCATTTAAGAAAATTAATTTTAATTAAGTTGGACTTAATTATGAAGTTTGAAAGTCAAATATGTGATATTTGATTTTATTATAATTAGAGCTTGAATTTAATTATACTTAGGATATTTAATTTTAATAAGAAAAAAAAATTCTAATGATTTTTTATAAATAAAAATAAGCTTAAGAGAAGTAGTTCTCCTCTTTATTTCTCTCAAATGTTGAATTCTTTTTCTCTAATCTATAGATACAATTAGAGGCCGAAGGCTTAGATAACTCGTAGTTGACTCCTTATAAAAAAGTTTCAGCAAGAATCCCAATTAGGTATGATTCAATTATTTTATAATTCATGTTTTTCAAATTATTCAATTTATTAAGATTTAATCAGAAATCTTAAAAAAATTTATTTTTGCACTACATTCCATGATTATATCACGGTTAGTTTTCGAACAAAAGTAAGTAGTTTCAATGTTGGACAATTTTGTCATTTCTCATAAAGTTGGACAACTATTAATTGCATTTTTCGGATTTTTAATAACTTATCGGTTAAGTTACGTAAATTGATCTAGATAAAGATAATAAAGTGACCCAATAAATGATCTAAATCAATGGGTCGAAGTCTGTGTGGAAAATAGATCCTGATTAGTGTAGACCAGACTCATATCGGGCTTGTAATGAGGAAGTCCGATATGGAAGCTATATATAAAGGTTAAGGTCTCCTGCAGTTGCTCACATCAATCGCAAGGATAAGGATTCTTTGACCTATTAAGAGATCATACATTTTGAGAAAACTATAGAAAGACCTTACACGCGTCCCAAAGACCAGTTCTCGTGAAGGCAGTGGATTCGCGCTCGTTTCGGCTTTGAAAAGCTCGTTTGAAGTTATAGAGACCAAATTAGGTATTTTCTGCATTTTTTTGTTTCTTGCCTTTTCAAGTTCGATCTGGGATACATAACTCAGGTACAGTTACGTATTACACATGGTATCAAAGCGATGACATGATCAGGTGGTTAAAAACGAAGATTTTTCAGTTTTCTCTCTATAAGGTTTTTGGATTTAACTTCTGTTTCTCGATTTTTTCTTACTTTTTATCGCATGAAAGTAGTATACATGTGTTTATCCTTGAGAAACAGGGTGAAAATGAGCTTGGTAGTGCGAAAAATTGACTCAAAATTGCCATTTTCTAGCAAAGGAGCTCCTTACTGTCGGGCGTATGTGTCATACATGCTAGACACATTGCGCGATATTGACCGAACGCATGTCTAGCTTGTGCAATACACGCGCCAGCATCGGTGGTTGCTACAGTAAAAAAAAGCAAAATGTTCAGAGTTCCAGTAAGGGTATCCTGAGGTGTTTTAGGCCAGTTTCTAGGTCCGGAAAATTCATAAAGTGAAAATTTCTATTTTTTGGATTTACTACATTAGTAATAAATTAAAGTTTAACTATAGGAAAAGGAATTAAGGCATTTTGAATCTGATTTCGAGTGAATTTTCATGCTTTAAACATCACATGAGGGAGATATTTCAAGTTTTCGCATCTCGGGTCTCATGTTTAGTGTTCAGGATCGCATAATAGTTCCTCAGAAAACGTTTTAAGACATTTTAAAGCCATTTTTGAGTGAATTTTCGTACAACGAACTTGTCATAAGGGAGATACATGAGATTCTTGTGTCTCGAGTGATCAGCTCAGTGTTTAGTGATACACGATACTCGCTCTACTGAGATTTTTCCTTTGCAAAAGTCTCAGATGAAGTTTTCAAAGAATGTCTTCAGCACGAGTGTGTGACAATGAGACTGTGCATTCGATTTTTTGCATTTATTGATGTTGCATTGTCACATATCATATGCCTGTAAAGAATGTGAGATAACATAAAGATGTATCCCTTGTGTTTGTGGACTTTTTGAGTGCTGATGAGGATGTAGTCACCATAATGGCCTTTCGAGTCAGTTTTTTGAATTGTTCTACTTACACGTTAGGGGATGTCTCTGGTCTCATGTTTGCTTATTCTACCTACAGTTGTTAGCCTTACATGAGATTTTGAGATGTGCATAAAGGCATTTGATAGAGGAAAGTCATTGCTTGAATGATCTATTCGCCCACGGGTGGTAGTGTCATGAGAGTTGATGGTTTGTACTCTGATCACTTTTATGTGAAGCTCTAGTTGCATATATTATGTATTCAGCCCATAGGTGTTTCACAATATGTGTGACCAAATTTTCAGTAAAGATACTATTTAATGGCTTTGAGTATTGCTGTTGTCTTACATTTGTGTTGATTTAACCATTATCATTTTAAGGTGACCTTTTTGGTCAACAAAATTAGTGTCATCATTGAAACCCTGACCGGTTTCAATATAAAGAAGTGGACGGAGGATGCATTGAATGCTATGGAGATAACTGAGGTTGATATGACCATACGGACGGATATGCCATCTTCACCTACATCCACGAGCTCAAGAGTTCATAAAGTAGCCTATGAAGCATGGGATCGGTCTAGCATATTATGTCTGATGACCATTTAGAGATCCATACCTGACCATTTGCTTAGTGGACTTCCGGACATAGACATAGCGAAGGAATTTCTTGGAAATGTCTCCTAGAGGTATATAGTCTCACCTAATATTGAGATAAGTGCCTTGATGAAAGAATTATTCTCCATAAGGTATATGGGAGAAAGGGGAGTAATGAACTACATATCAAGAATGATCCATCTTCACAGTAGATTGAAGATATTAAACATTCATCTTCCTAATGTCTTCATAGTTCACCAGACTCTGAATACACTCCCTTTAGAGTTTAGTAATCTGGTGATGACATATTACTTGCTGGATGAGGAATGAGACTTTAACACTTTGATAGCCCATTGCATTGCTGAGGAGAAAACTCAAGTTTGCTACTCCTACAGCCCTTGAAGCAACTAAAGGGAAGACAAAGATGAAGCCCGCTAAGTTCAAAAGTAAAAAATTGAAATCTTCTCCATATGCTGATGTTGGTCAAACCAGTGCTAGTAAAGGTGATCAATTATTTCTGCAAGCGCACAGATTCGTCTTAGTATCACCACAGTAAATATTCTAAAGTCGTCTCCCTCAAGGACCAAATTGTTCACCAATTAAATTAAATCTAATA